>OX104112.1:25615609-25949285 GCA_944474755.1 Limnoperna fortunei | reverse complement strand
ATACCTATAGAGATATTAAATGGATGCAGAATTAAGCAAATTGCATACCTTTAGTACTTTTGATTCAATTACAAAACTTGTATGTAGTTGGGCATATACATCGATGTTCCTTTATGCTTTAAGTGCCGTTTTGTAAAGGCCACCCCTGGAAAAAAAGTCGCGTTTTTGCAAGTAGTTTTTTTCTCCTCAGTTTGAGCTGCGCTTCAAAATTGATGTTTTTTATCTTTCCTGTTGGTGTTTTTCACATAGCATGTGTAGATGCCTATGTTCGACGACTGTTCTATCTTAAATTTTCATTCAGGGTCCACAATTGAACGAACGAAATGCGGTCTAAATGATCTTCCGAAAATTAACGGTTTTTGAAACAGACTATAACTTGTTCAAAACTGACCTAAATTTCATAGTACAACATTATGGTTGAATGCTGGACCATCCTTCGGTGATTTGTAAACAGCGTTTTGAAATCGTTTAACATTTGTGGAATTATCGCCCATTATTATAACACAACCAGAAAGTCAGATTAGGGCCGAAAAAACGTAAAGATCATAGTTCTTTTATAATTGTCAAAAGTTCAACTTGAATCACTGAATTAGACTAAATTTGCTGTTTTATGCGTCCTGTAACATACAAACTCCAAATGAAGTGTACACATTGATCACGAGCCTTTCAGTCATTGTTTTATCATTCCCACCCCTAACGTTGCATTGAAAATAGCATGTTTCATGAAATAGACTATAGCTAATTAAAACGTGAATATAAACAATGAATTTTGTAATAATCTATGATTTTATGCAGAATTTATGCGCTTAAAGTAAAATTTGCCGAATTCAAATGCCAAAAGAAACACGTATAGAATACAATGGACCAATGGCCTTTCTATGTTATTTTCCATATGGGGTACCCCTTTTCGATTATTATTTCGTTGAAAAACAACGTTAATTTAATGTAAAATTAAGAGAGATTATTTATGTTAAAGAATAGGGGGTTTATTTGGTGTTATTAAAAATATAGGTTCGCATTGCTTTTCTGGCTGAAAAATGAAGGTCAAAAAGGGGGAGTCTCATTTTTTTCAAATTTCCTCGAGGTGCCCTTACGTATTCGAAATTTGATTTCTTCCTCCTAAATGTGAATAAAACTCCTTTTTTGTGTATTTTCATACCAAAGATTGCATTTCTTTCCAAAATATATTTACTTTAACAATCATTATTGACCAATCGCGTTTAACCTGACAGTTTTTTCACGCTTTACTTTGTGCTCATAAAATGGCCGCGCCCATACCGTTATGCAATAGTACATTGATACCTATAGAGATATTAAATGGATGCAGAATTAAGCAAATTGCATACCTTTAGTACTTTTGATTCAATTACAAAACTTGTATGTAGTTGGGCATATACATCGATGTTCCTTTATGCTTTAAGTGCCGTTTTGTAAAGGCCACCCCTGGAAAAAAAGTCGCGTTTTTGCAAGTAGTTTTTTTCTCCTCAGTTTGAGCTGCGCTTCAAAATTGATGTTTTTTATCTTTCCTGTTGGTGTTTTTCACATAGCATGTGTAGATGCCTATGTTCGACGACTGTTCTATCTTAAATTTTCATTCAGGGTCCACAATTGAACGAACGAAATGCGGTCTAAATGATCTTCCGAAAATTAACGGTTTTTGAAACAGACTATAACTTGTTCAAAACTGACCTAAATTTCATAGTACAACATTATGGTTGAATGCTGGACCATCCTTCGGTGATTTGTAAACAGCGTTTTGAAATCGTTTAACATTTGTGGAATTATCGCCCATTATTATAACACAACCAGAAAGTCAGATTAGGGCCGAAAAAACGTAAAGATCATAGTTCTTTTATAATTGTCAAAAGTTCAACTTGAATCACTGAATTAGACTAAATTTGCTGTTTTATGCGTCCTGTAACATACAAACTCCAAATGAAGTGTACACATTGATCACGAGCCTTTCAGTCATTGTTTTATCATTCCCACCCCTAACGTTGCATTGAAAATAGCATGTTTCATGAAATAGACTATAGCTAATTAAAACGTGAATATAAACAATGAATTTTGTAATAATCTATGATTTTATGCAGAATTTATGCGCTTAAAGTAAAATTTGCCGAATTCAAATGCCAAAAGAAACACGTATAGAATACAATGGACCAATGGCCTTTCTATGTTATTTTCCATATGGGGTACCCCTTTTCGATTATTATTTCGTTGAAAAACAACGTTAATTTAATGTAAAATTAAGAGAGATTATTTATGTTAAAGAATAGGGGGTTTATTTGGTGTTATTAAAAATATAGGTTCGCATTGCTTTTCTGGCTGAAAAATGAAGGTCAAAAAGGGGGAGTCTCATTTTTTTCAAATTTCCTCGAGGTGCCCTTACGTATTCGAAATTTGATTTCTTCCTCCTAAATGTGAATAAAACTCCTTTTTTGTGTATTTTCATACCAAAGATTGCATTTCTTTCCAAAATATATTTACTTTAACAATCATTATTGACCAATCGCGTTTAACCTGACAGTTTTTTCACGCTTTACTTTGTGCTCATAAAATGGCCGCGCCCATACCGTTATGCAATAGTACATTGATACCTATAGAGATATTAAATGGATGCAGAATTAAGCAAATTGCATACCTTTAGTACTTTTGATTCAATTACAAAACTTGTATGTAGTTGGGCATATACATCGATGTTCCTTTATGCTTTAAGTGCCGTTTTGTAAAGGCCACCCCTGGAAAAAAAGTCGCGTTTTTGCAAGTAGTTTTTTTCTCCTCAGTTTGAGCTGCGCTTCAAAATTGATGTTTTTTATCTTTCCTGTTGGTGTTTTTCACATAGCATGTGTAGATGCCTATGTTCGACGACTGTTCTATCTTAAATTTTCATTCAGGGTCCACAATTGAACGAACGAAATGCGGTCTAAATGATCTTCCGAAAATTAACGGTTTTTGAAACAGACTATAACTTGTTCAAAACTGACCTAAATTTCATAGTACAACATTATGGTTGAATGCTGGACCATCCTTCGGTGATTTGTAAACAGCGTTTTGAAATCGTTTAACATTTGTGGAATTATCGCCCATTATTATAACACAACCAGAAAGTCAGATTAGGGCCGAAAAAACGTAAAGATCATAGTTCTTTTATAATTGTCAAAAGTTCAACTTGAATCACTGAATTAGACTAAATTTGCTGTTTTATGCGTCCTGTAACATACAAACTCCAAATGAAGTGTACACATTGATCACGAGCCTTTCAGTCATTGTTTTATCATTCCCACCCCTAACGTTGCATTGAAAATAGCATGTTTCATGAAATAGACTATAGCTAATTAAAACGTGAATATAAACAATGAATTTTGTAATAATCTATGATTTTATGCAGAATTTATGCGCTTAAAGTAAAATTTGCCGAATTCAAATGCCAAAAGAAACACGTATAGAATACAATGGACCAATGGCCTTTCTATGTTATTTTCCATATGGGGTACCCCTTTTCGATTATTATTTCGTTGAAAAACAACGTTAATTTAATGTAAAATTAAGAGAGATTATTTATGTTAAAGAATAGGGGGTTTATTTGGTGTTATTAAAAATATAGGTTCGCGTTGCTTTTCTGGCTGAAAAATGAAGGTCAAAAAGGGGGAGTCTCATTTTTTTCAAATTTCCTCGAGGTGCCCTTACGTATTCGAAATTTGATTTCTTCCTCCTAAATGTGAATAAAACTCCTTTTTTGTGTATTTTCATACCAAAGATTGCATTTCTTTCCAAAATATATTTACTTTAACAATCATTATTGACCAATCGCGTTTAACCTGACAGTTTTTTCACGCTTTACTTTGTGCTCATAAAATGGCCGCGCCCATACCGTTATGCAATAGTACATTGATACCTATAGAGATATTAAATGGATGCAGAATTAAGCAAATTGCATACCTTTAGTACTTTTGATTCAATTACAAAACTTGTATGTAGTTGGGCATATACATCGATGTTCCTTTATGCTTTAAGTGCCGTTTTGTAAAGGC
Source organism: Limnoperna fortunei (assembly GCA_944474755.1). Classification (NCBI taxonomy): domain Eukaryota; kingdom Metazoa; phylum Mollusca; class Bivalvia; order Mytilida; family Modiolidae; genus Limnoperna; species Limnoperna fortunei. Next base: position 25,945,251 of record OX104112.1, on the reverse strand, counting down.
CACCCCTGGAAAAAAAGTCGCGTTTTTGCAAGTAGTTTTTTTCTCCTCAGTTTGAGCTGCGCTTCAAAATTGATGTTTTTTATCTTTCCTGTTGGTGTTTTTCACATAGCATGTGTAGATGCCTATGTTCGACGACTGTTCTATCTTAAATTTTCATTCAGGGTCCACAATTGAACGAACGAAATGCGGTCTAAATGATCTTCCGAAAATTAACGGTTTTTGAAACAGACTATAACTTGTTCAAAACTGACCTAAATTTCATAGTACAACATTATGGTTGAATGCTGGACCATCCTTCGGTGATTTGTAAACAGCGTTTTGAAATCGTTTAACATTTGTGGAATTATCGCCCATTATTATAACACAACCAGAAAGTCAGATTAGGGCCGAAAAAACGTAAAGATCATAGTTCTTTTATAATTGTCAAAAGTTCAACTTGAATCACTGAATTAGACTAAATTTGCTGTTTTATGCGTCCTGTAACATACAAACTCCAAATGAAGTGTACACATTGATCACGAGCCTTTCAGTCATTGTTTTATCATTCCCACCCCTAACGTTGCATTGAAAATAGCATGTTTCATGAAATAGACTATAGCTAATTAAAACGTGAATATAAACAATGAATTTTGTAATAATCTATGATTTTATGCAGAATTTATGCGCTTAAAGTAAAATTTGCCGAATTCAAATGCCAAAAGAAACACGTATAGAATACAATGGACCAATGGCCTTTCTATGTTATTTTCCATATGGGGTACCCCTTTTCGATTATTATTTCGTTGAAAAACAACGTTAATTTAATGTAAAATTAAGAGAGATTATTTATGTTAAAGAATAGGGGGTTTATTTGGTGTTATTAAAAATATAGGTTCGCGTTGCTTTTCTGGCTGAAAAATGAAGGTCAAAAAGGGGGAGTCTCATTTTTTTCAAATTTCCTCGAGGTGCCCTTACGTATTCGAAATTTGATTTCTTCCTCCTAAATGTGAATAAAACTCCTTTTTTGTGTATTTTCATACCAAAGATTGCATTTCTTTCCAAAATATATTTACTTTAACAATCATTATTGACCAATCGCGTTTAACCTGACAGTTTTTTCACGCTTTACTTTGTGCTCATAAAATGGCCGCGCCCATACCGTTATGCAATAGTACATTGATACCTATAGAGATATTAAATGGATGCAGAATTAAGCAAATTGCATACCTTTAGTACTTTTGATTCAATTACAAAACTTGTATGTAGTTGGGCATATACATCGATGTTCCTTTATGCTTTAAGTGCCGTTTTGTAAAGGCCACCCCTGGAAAAAAAGTCGCGTTTTTGCAAGTAGTTTTTTTCTCCTCAGTTTGAGCTGCGCTTCAAAATTGATGTTTTTTATCTTTCCTGTTGGTGTTTTTCACATAGCATGTGTAGATGCCTATGTTCGACGACTGTTCTATCTTAAATTTTCATTCAGGGTCCACAATTGAACGAACGAAATGCGGTCTAAATGATCTTCCGAACATTAACGGTTTTTGAAACAGACTATAACTTGTTCAAAACTGACCTAAATTTCATAGTACAACATTATGGTTGAATGCTGGACCATCCTTCGGTGATTTGTAAACAGCGTTTTGAAATCGTTTAACATTTGTGGAATTATCGCCCATTATTATAACACAACCAGAAAGTCAGATTAGGGCCGAAAAAACGTAAAGATCATAGTTCTTTTATAATTGTCAAAAGTTCAACTTGAATCACTGAATTAGACTAAATTTGCTGTTTTATGCGTCCTGTAACATACAAACTCCAAATGAAGTGTACACATTGATCACGAGCCTTTCAGTCATTGTTTTATCATTCCCACCCCTAACGTTGCATTGAAAATAGCATGTTTCATGAAATAGACTATAGCTAATTAAAACGTGAATATAAACAATGAATTTTGTAATAATCTATGATTTTATGCAGAATTTATGCGCTTAAAGTAAAATTTGCCGAATTCAAATGCCAAAAGAAACACGTATAGAATACAATGGACCAATGGCCTTTCTATGTTATTTTCCATATGGGGTACCCCTTTTCGATTATTATTTCGTTGAAAAACAACGTTAATTTAATGTAAAATTAAGAGAGATTATTTATGTTAAAGAATAGGGGGTTTATTTGGTGTTATTAAAAATATAGGTTCGCATTGCTTTTCTGGCTGAAAAATGAAGGTCAAAAAGGGGGAGTCTCATTTTTTTCAAATTTCCTCGAGGTGCCCTTACGTATTCGAAATTTGATTTCTTCCTCCTAAATGTGAATAAAACTCCTTTTTTGTGTATTTTCATACCAAAGATTGCATTTCTTTCCAAAATATATTTACTTTAACAATCATTATTGACCAATCGCGTTTAACCTGACAGTTTTTTCACGCTTTACTTTGTGCTCATAAAATGGCCGCGCCCATACCGTTATGCAATAGTACATTGATACCTTCAAAGCGGTCTCCAGGTGAATTTCAAACAGATAACCATGTACAGTTTAAAAGGTCGTTCTTAGTTGTGATAAGAAAAAGAATCCGATAAAGCGTCTGCAAATATTAATTTAAATAATCCATATATGTTTTTAAAAAAATTAAAAAATTAAAAATACAAGACAAACTTCAAACTTTCGATAATTGAAGAGAATTAAATTTTTTGAAATGAATTGTGCAACTAATTGTTTTTTACAAATTGAGCCTTCGAAAAATGAAACCTCGAAGTAATCAGAATCACGCCATTTTCTATGTAGAAAAAAAGAGGTACGTACTTTGTGAGAGCACATGTCCTACAATAGGAAAGCTTACATGCATTCTAAATTATAATTAGAGTCGAACACACAATATCCTTAATCTGACACGAACTCAGATCTCAGTTTTGACACGTCAGTGATGGAAAAGTAAAAAACGTACGTTCTGTTTGCACAATATGCGCAATTAGTTCAGCGCTTATAAACAGACTTGTCAGTTAAGGTTATTACACAGAAAAAATGCTAAAAACCTCCCTAACATCCCCATTGTGGATACGTCAGTGAGGTATTTGTTGATGACACAAATACATAGAATGTCAGGTTACCAAGGCATCAATTTAAAAACAGATGGCGTATATAGAATACCAGGTCACCAGGGCATCAGTTGGCAAAACAAATGGCGTACATAGAATATCCGGTTACCCTGTCATCAGTTTGCAAAACAGATGGCTTACATAGAATACCAGCTCACCAAGGCATCAATTTAAAAACAGATGGCTTACATAGAATACCAGGTCACCAAGGCATTAATTTAAAGACAGATGGCGTACATTGAATACCCGGTCACCAAGGCATCAATTTAAAAACAGATGGCGTAAATAGAAAACCCGGCCACCAAGGCATCAATTTAAAAACAGATGGCTTACATAGAATACCAGGTCACCAACGCATCAATTAGCAAAACAGATGGCTTACATAGAATACCCGGTCACCGAGTCATCTATTGGCAAAACAGATGGCGTACATAGAAATCCAGGTCACCAAGGCATCAATTGGCAAAACAGATTACGTACATAGAATACCAGGTCACCAAGGCATCAATTGGCAAAACAGATGGCGTACATAGAATACCCGTTCACCGAGTCATCAATTGACAAAACAGATGGCGTACATAGAATACCCGGTCACCGACTCATCAATTGGCAAAACAGATGGCGTATATAGAATACCAGGTCACCAAGGCATCAATTTAAAAACTGATGGCGTACATACAATACCCGGTCACCGAGTCATCAATTGTCAAAACAGATGGCGTACATAGAATACCCGGTCACCGAGTCATCAATTGTCAAAACAGATGGCGTATATAGAATACCCGGTCACCGAGTCATCAATTGGCAAAACAGATGGCGCATATAGAATACCCGGTCACCAAGGCATCAATTGGCTAAACAGATGGCGTACATAGAACATCCGGTTACCAAGGCATCAATTGTCAAAACAGATGGCGTACATAGAATACCCGGTCACCAAGGCATCAATTGGCAAAACAGATGGCGTATATAGAATACCCGGTCACCGAGTCATCAATTGGCAAAACAGATGGCGCATATAGAATACCCGGTCACCAAGGCATCAATTGGCTAAACAGATGGCGTATATAGAATACCCGGTCACCAAGGCATCAATTGGCTAAACAGATGGCGTATATAGAATACCCGGTCACCAAGGCATCAATTGGCTAAACAGATGGCGTACATAGAATACCCGGTCACCAAGGCATCAATTGGCAAAACAGATGGCGTACATAGAATACCCGGTCACCAAGGCATCAATTGGCAAAACAGACGGTGTACATGATTCAAGCACTACTTATGCTTTTATTCAACAGTATTTGTTCACACAAAGTCCTATTTCTGCGAAATGTCGAACATTATCTTTTTTATATATAGTGTTTATCACCGGAACCATTTTTGCTTACCGAGTTACTTCTCATTGACTTAAAAGTTAAGAGCGGAAGTCACAAAGCGTATCTGGAATTAATTTGAGTAATTTCAGTCGATGTTGGTCTCTGTTACCCACTTATACAATCACATACTCTAAGAATATGACCAGGCAACGGATTCAAATAGTTTATTTTAAGTAAAATTTCTAATTTAATCAATAAAAATGTTATAAAGAAAACCACGAAAAAATTAATCGCAACTCAGTTCTAAGTAGTGTTTGTTGTCTCAAGTGGATATTTTACAATCATACATAAAATTACGTGATTTGTATCTCAGGTGATTTGGCACCAACCTCGAATGAGTTTATATTATGTTTTCGTTAAATCACATGATTCAGCACATACCTTTTTTTTGTGTGTTTTCCGTCGCCATGATTTTTATCCCACTTGCAAGGAGATCAATATAAATGAATTGATCTCAAAGGCAACAACAAAAGAAAAATATCAACATATCGTTATAAAATTAATTACAGGAAAAAATACGTAAATATATTAAAGCATTACAAAATTCTTGTGTTGTGAATTGGATGACAATCAGCTGCGGCTCAACCGTTATGAAATTCGTTGACAATTCTATTCACTACGTAAAAACTTGTACAAATTACAGTGTTGCTTATTTCAAGCTCAAGGTGTGCTCGACTCTGAAGCCCGAGTACCTTTGAAAACTCTGAACTTCCGCAGATTAACTGACAATATTAATCGTTGTAAATTTTGCTTTTAGCATCTTCCTCGAATTCAGCCTCGAACTCATGACCCTCGTGTTAACACATCGTTGATCAACAGAAATTTGTCCATACACTTGTCTACATAGGTCTCGATTAAATAGGGTGGAATGAAGAAATATGGATTGTATATGTTATTTACAAAATAAAAAGAACAAAATGGTTACCTATTTTACTGCTTTAAATTAAACATGCATCATGTTAGTTTCAGTTGCATAATTAAAAAAGAACCTTGTGTTCAGTTATTGATGTATATCAGATCAAAACAGCTTAATAATCATTCTACTGGTTTCTTTGTTTTAATTTCAATCTTTGCAGTTCCCAATAATTTGTGTAAAAGTTATTGAAAAATTAATAAAACATGAATATTTCTACCAGTAAGCACCCAGTTCCCCTGATTGTATCAGTAGATATTTGTGTGACAACGTGTCTGTAGTTCAATTAATTAACACCAGTTCCCCTTATCTGGACAAATATAATAAACGTTTTGTCTTTGGTAAAATATTTATACTATATGTATCTATATTTGTACTACATTGCAGTATGTTTATGAAAGTCAGCTTTTTTCTTCTTCACCAAACGTTGGATTCTAAAAAATCACTCCATTCAAAGGGAGATAAACACTGCAACTCAAATCAGGCTGGGAGAGAAGGGGGACGAAATTCGGGCAAAGGGTCTGTGAAGTTAAAAAAAATAGTTTTATTTCTATTTCTTTACATTAAACTATGATTGAAGGTTTATTCGCTATGTAAAGAAAACCGTGTTAAAATTCCTTTAAGTCTAGTTCGTACATGCACAAGTAAATTGTGGTAGCAGTCGGTTAAATTTTATTTTAAAAAACTCAAATTTTTAAACCAAAATTGTCGTTGCAGTTAATAAAGTTGTTATTTTAAGTCTGAATTCTGTACAGTGAAGCGCTAGTGAAAGGCTGTTCTACGTACCTCCGGTGTGTCATAATGTAGAGTGGTGGAAACTTAATTTAATGGCTGAATGTTAAATCACGCAAATCTCAGAATTAATTAAAATAACAACTTTAAGTTAAAATTATGTTTCCATTTGTCTACATTATGATCTAAATAACGAGCCAGAATTGACAAAACTTCTTTGTTATCGTTTGCAGTTACATGTTCTGTCATTTTTAAGAAAGAACCTACAAATATAATACCATTGAAAATTTACAACCTTTTACTTTGTAGTCAAAGGAAAGTAATTTAATAAGTCAAAATGGTTCATAGTCAACCACACGTAAATGTACGAACAAAATACGACCAACACTTCACAAATACTTTTTGATATAAATAACTAAGGCTAGCTCATTATACAATTAATGACTTTGATATAGATCGCTATCAGGATTTATCAGCCAGGGAAAATGTAATATTCACCGAGCATTCTTGAGGGCTGATCAATCCTGATAGCGACCTTATACCAAAGTGATTAATTGTTTTATTACATGAATAAAACCACCATCTCCCGGGTCTTGATCAGAAAAACAGATGATGCCTTTTCTACTGGAGCCTTTGCTTACATTTTGTACTTGTTGTTACCCTTAATATTTTTATTTAATACTTCATTTTGATATCAATTTGCTGGTAATCCTGAAATTCCAGTTTCAAATACTTGAGAAGAGTATAATTGAATCAACATATCGCAGATACGCCGTTTCTACCGTTTGTTGTTGTCACGCACGATGTACAATTAATACAACGAATTAATTTGTTAAGACGGCTATTCTGATTGGTTAAAACAAAAAAAAACAGGTAAATATCGTATTCCGCTTGACTACTATGCAGCGGAATCGTGCATCGTACAAACATTTTATGTAATTTTAATACTGTTGCGGTTTATCGTGACCCGAAAGTTGTTTTTAGACCAATCAAAAACACCCAAAATTCTATTCATGTAATAAATTTCAATGATGCCATATCTAATAGTTCAGTTAAACATGGGCCTCTGTGGCTTAGTAGTCTACGTTCGTCATTTTATCAAAAAGATTTATCACGGGAGTGTCAACAATGAAGTTGCGAGTTCGAGCCTGATTGTGGTAACGGTGTACTCAACTGTTGAATGAGATCGGCAAAATGATACTTTGCCCTCACTTGGACCCGAACTAAAATCGAAGGTCTATTAATTCGACGACTAATTGTGCTGCTAATAGACCGGTAGTTTCTTTATTGAAATGTTAGTTGTTTCATGTTTGAAAACTGTAGCTTAAATGTGATTATAAATAACATTTTTATCGGTCGATTTTATTCAAAACAGCTTAACATGTGTGGATATAAAATTTCAGGTATACCTGTCGAAATGTATCCACAACCGACATACTATATGTGACTAAATAAAATTATAAAGGTACTAGTAATTGTTTAAAATATGGAATTAAATTGAATGCGTTGTCTCAATGACCGGTGGTTAAAGTGGTTCGTCTACCATTGATCAGGTGGCTTGTCAACACTGTCGTTGTGGGTTCGATTATCTTAATTTGACAAGGATTGCCAGTTTTCCTACCGTAGGTCAGGTGTTTTCTCCAGATACTCTGGCTTCCTCCCCCAATGAAAACAATGAAAGCCACGATATAGCTGAAAAATTGATGAAAGTGGCGTTAAACACCATTCAAACAAACAAAAACAATAAAATAAATGCAGCTGGGTTGATAACATCTGTAGACGTAAACTATATTGTAATTATTCGTTTTAACTCCGACAATCCTTTGTTCTTGAAAAATTATTTGCTGACTAACGTGTTTTTTTTTTTGCATCCACAAGTCTTTATTTAAGAAATAATTCACAGAGGCTATCGCTCGGGATAAAATAACCACATAAATGGTCATCCCGTGGTAAAGCAATGATAAATCACAGCCTCCGTGAATTGTTCCTATTCTAATAAGACAACAAGTATTAGCTTTCCTAAAAAGCTAGCCGTCTCTAAGCTTTATTTTTCGTTGACAAAAATACGTACTGTTTTTTAATGTTATTATGTATTGTTATTATTAACACCACTTCATTATAAGTACACAATGTTTAGATAGCCAAATCAGGCAACCGCAAAATATAGATCAGTCAGCATATGAAGCATGCACTATGCTAAGCATCTCTAGATGCATCATTCTACGCGGTAAGATAGTTGATGTGAACCTTGTCAGTAAGCAGGAAAAGATTAAAATTGTTCTCCTTTTCTCACTTGTTTTTCCGTTTTTCTCCGTTTAAGTTTTATGATACACATTTTAGGATAAACACACACAAATCAATGCGACTTTCCTTTTAAAACAGTTAAATTCCCATTATATTGCATATATTTTTTCTTTTTTTATCGTAACCGATTCGTGATCGCTCGGCTTTTCTCGAGTGGCAACGAACGGCGGTCGGCCTATTATTATTGCCACCGCAATGTTATGCGGGGTTTTCATTCCTAACTTATCTCTGCTTATTTGTTGAATATTTTAAGTTTGGTTTGGACTAGCAGGAATGATATATGGGCTTGAGATAATGAAATGTAGGCAATATAAAATAGAACACAACTAGAAAAGATGCAGAGGAAAATCTTGAGGCCTTCAAACAAAACCTCAAATACTGCAGTTTACCTATTCGTTGGTGCAATTCCAATACAGATGTATATAGATCTTAATAATATACTGTCACTCCTTAAGAATATAATCAGATGCCCATCATCAGCAGAGTATAATATCTTAATTAGACAACTTTAGCAACGAACTTTTTACAGAAAGGGCTGAACTAGTTTTTAGAGAAATATGGAATGAAGACAATACATGAACTAATGAAAAACCCTAGATAAAAAAAGCGTGGAAAAAAAAACTAATGAAGGCAAAAAAAGTGTACTGGTCTCAACAATGTGAGGAAGATACAGCTATATATCGTAAGAAGTCAACCCTTTAATACCTCCAATTACAGAAAAACCCGATGTCACAACCACATAATATTTGGGATGGCGCAGAAAATGTACATAGAAAAATAAGAGCGGCAGAAGTCAAGATCTGTCGCGAACTCTATTCACGATATTACATGAACAATTGTAATTATTTTTACTTGTGATTATTTTTTAATTATGCCATATTATTATTGTTATATAATTTGTTTAGAACAAGGATGTTATGGTTTATTCTAGAAATTAGTTGATTGTACTATTGTTTATCTGGAAGCTTCTGGAATTTACATGTTAATATTATTAGATAAGAAAGATTTAGATAATTATAGAAACTACTTGAAAAAGAACTTTCTACTATATTCTTTATAAAATAGTATATAAAACATGGTTGTAACATGTATAGGAGTTCAAGTTTAAGTTTAAGTTCAAGTAATAGTTGTAAGATTAGACAGTGACAATAGCAGTTATCCAATGTGGTATTGTTGAAAGTGAAAGTAGCTGTACATATTGTAAATAGAAGTTTGCAGTTAATAAAAGTTAGAAACCTGATTCCGTGTTATTTTGGATTTCGCCACAAGATCAGCTTGCAACTCAAACATACCTGTTTAATACAACAAGAAAAAAGTATGGAGATAGTTATATCAAAACTATATGCTGCCTATGCGGAGATGAGCCAGATGATCTACAACATTTTATTCTCAAGTGTCCAAAGCTGGAAAACGTTCGGATAAGGCATCTCTGAAATATCAAAAGCTACCTAGATAACCTCAGAAACGATGTTTACCAAGTGTTTATCACGCAAAACAACCTACTTCAACTCATACTGGACTGTACAAACCAACAGATGCCGTATATCAGTAAGCTGAAAAAACAAGGTTATATAGAGCTGGAGGAACTTACCAGGAGCATGTGCTATAACCTACATATGGAGACAGTTAAAGGAGGGGGGCAGGATTCTTTAAATATATAAACTATGAATAATCCGATGCTTTTAGTGTTTTTAATAGAAAAAATGCAATAGTGATGATACCCTTCTTGTATATATATCTATGAATTTTATTTTGACTCCACGCTTGACCAAGTGCATCTTATCGTTTTAAATTAAGCATCGTGTTTTAGCAGCTTTTATAGTTTTAGAAACCGCTATACATGCCCTTTTTGATATCAGAAAGTAAAATTTTAGATTAACAATATTTAAACATTTTAGTGCATTTATGACTAGTGCCTGATATTTTACGTATAATGCTTCTTCTTGCCTTTTAGTGCTTTTAGTGCTTTTACGATAAAGTAGTAATTGTAGACAGAGTTTAATAACTCTGCATTTAAATAACTTATGTGGATGCTTAACTGTATTATAACCCAAATATACACTGTACATAAATGTTCACCTGACTCCGTCAACTATTCGTATTCTAACTGTGACTTTATGCACCATACACATGCAATGATGTGCACCACATATATCTACCAGAGGATAGAGTGCGCCGACTAACGGCGGTAGTTACCCGAACAAGACAAGACAGTTGGCCAATCGGCAGCTGTCTCCCGATTTAGCCTATTATGATCGCTACCGTCCCGTAATTATGCCGGGTTTTCATCCCTAACTTAGCTCTGCTTATTTGTTTTCCAATCGGCAATTATCTCCCGATTTATCAGCCAATCAGGTGTCAAGACACTAAAGGGGACCAATCAAATTTGGAACATATAAGAAAATAGTACTTAACAACAAAATAGTCCTGTTTATCTTAGTGTATATTAAATACTACTAACTGGATTTTAATGAATGAAAGTTTTTCTGAAAGGTGAATATATTAGAAAAATTTAGAGTCCTAACTTGCTCTGTTCTAATGGTGTTTAGTATGTTTTATGTCACATGCACTACATGACCTATAAAGCAAGATTTTCTGAAAAGAAAGAGCTATTTTTAGAGTGGGGTTTACCCCGGAAGCTGGTTTTCTCTTGGAAGGTTTTAAAGAGGTCATGAAATTTTGAGAGAACATAGGCCTGTCACGTACGAGTCAGGATATATATGATGTCGGTCAAGTTGTGCTTAAGGTAAAAGAGCTGCTCTAATTAAAAAAGTAACAAATTTAGTAGAAAATCTTAAAGAATTGGATTAGTGTTTACACACCTTTAATACATAAACACCATTTTTTCATATTCCCTCCCTTTGCCTGAAAATGTTTGAGAATGAAAGATTATAACCCATTTACTCATTTTAAATACATATTTGGTTCTAAACCATACTAGTGTCAAATTTCAGCCTAAATATTATATTATGTAACATTTTAGATTTTTTGGCAATAAAATCTGTATTCTTTGCCTAGAACAGTGTGTTTGGAGTTAAAAAATATATTGTTTCAGTGTTTCTCAGTAGCTGGCAAGTCAGATAATCTAAATATTAGGTCGCAAAGACATCTATGTTGCCACAATTATTGAATATGGTGCCTATTTTGTATTTTTTAGATGCGGAATTTGTCAATTGATACTATAGGACAGAGTCATACTAAAATTGTTCTTTTTGGAATTTTATTGTTTGTTGAGGTGCAATTCTATCTTGTTGAGCAACAAGAAATATGAAATGGTTTAGTAGGAATGTTACAGATATTTAAAGTTTATAAGAGATCTAATATGCCATCTAAAAAAAAAGGGGGGGGCTGGTCCCCCAACCTGAAACTTCAAATTTTTTTATTTGTGAGGTATAAATATAATGTATTTTTTTATTAGTATTCAGTGTGTTATACTATAGTGTTAATGTGTGATATACATTGAAATTTACATCTGAACTTAGGAAATTGAATATATTGCAAATAATGCATTACTTGATCTGCAAACACAGTTTGTGCTGATTAAGTATGTGCGCAGTCATTGAATCTTTTGCTGCGATTCTCCAAAACTATTATATAGAATGCAAAGAAATTTTAGGGTGTTGGTCAGATATACTTAGGCTACAAATAGGCAAAATTTTGTACAATTTGATGGACAAATACATGCTCTTAAGGTGTCAAGACACTAAAGGGGACCAATCAAATTTGGAACATATAAGAAAATAGTACTTAACAACAAAATAGTCCTGTTTATCTTAGTGTATATTAAATACTACTAACTGGATTTTAATGAATGAAAGTTTTTCTGAAAGGTGAATATATTAGAAAAATTTAGAGTCCTAACTTGCTCTGTTCTAATGGTGTTTAGTATGTTTTATGTCACATGCACTACATGACCTATAAAGCAAGATTTTCTGAAAAGAAAGAGCTATTTTTAGAGTGGGGTTTACCCCGGAAGCTGGTTTTCTCTTGGAAGGTTTTAAAGAGGTCATGAAATTTTGAGAGAACATAGGCCTGTCACGTACGAGTCAGGATATATATGATGTCGGTCAAGTTGTGCTTAAGGTAAAAGAGCTGCTCTAATTAAAAAAGTAACAAATTTAGTAGAAAATCTTAAAGAATTGGATTAGTGTTTACACACCTTTAATACATAAACACCATTTTTTCATATTCCCTCCCTTTGCCTGAAAATGTTTGAGAATGAAAGATTATAACCCATTTACTCATTTTAAATACATATTTGGTTCTAAACCATACTAGTGTCAAATTTCAGCCTAAATATTATATTATGTAACATTTTAGATTTTTTGGCAATAAAATCTGTATTCTTTGCCTAGAACAGTGTGTTTGGAGTTAAAAAATATATTGTTTCAGTGTTTCTCAGTAGCTGGCAAGTCAGATAATCTAAATATTAGGTCGCAAAGACATCTATGTTGCCACAATTATTGAATATGGTGCCTATTTTGTATTTTTTAGATGCGGAATTTGTCAATTGATACTATAGGACAGAGTCATACTAAAATTGTTCTTTTTGGAATTTTATTGTTTGTTGAGGTGCAATTCTATCTTGTTGAGCAACAAGAAATATGAAATGGTTTAGTAGGAATGTTACAGATATTTAAAGTTTATAAGAGATCTAATATGCCATCTAAAAAAAAAGGGGGGGGGCTGGTCCCCCAACCTGAAACTTCAAATTTTTTTATTTGTGAGGTATAAATATAATGTATTTTTTTATTAGTATTCAGTGTGTTATACTATAGTGTTAATGTGTGATATACATTGAAATTTACATCTGAACTTAGGAAATTGAATATATTGCAAATAATGCATTACTTGATCTGCAAACACAGTTTGTGCTGATTAAGTATGTGCGCAGTCATTGAATCTTTTGCTGCGATTCTCCAAAACTATTATATAGAATGCAAAGAAATTTTAGGGTGTTGGTCAGATATACTTAGGCTACAAATAGGCAAAATTTTGTACAATTTGATGGACAAATACATGCTCTTAAGGTGTCAAGACACTAAAGGGGACCAATCAAATTTGGAACATATAAGAAAATAGTACTTAACAACAAAATAGTCCTGTTTATCTTAGTGTATATTAAATACTACTAACTGGATTTTAATGAATGAAAGTTTTTCTGAAAGGTGAATATATTAGAAAAATTTAGAGTCCTAACTTGCTCTGTTCTAATGGTGTTTAGTATGTTTTATGTCACATGCACTACATGACCTATAAAGCAAGATTTTCTGAAAAGAAAGAGCTATTTTTAGAGTGGGGTTTACCCCGGAAGCTGGTTTTCTCTTGGAAGGTTTTAAAGAGGTCATGAAATTTTGAGAGAACATAGGCCTGTCACGTACGAGTCAGGATATATATGATGTCGGTCAAGTTGTGCTTAAGGTAAAAGAGCTGCTCTAATTAAAAAAATAACAAATTTAGTAGAAAATCTTAAAGAATTTGATTAGTGTTTACACACCATCAAGATACAGCATTGCTTATCTGTTATCCTTGAGATACGACTGGTTTCCGCTGTTTAGCTTTTGATTATTTATCCCGTCTCGCATGATAGAGTACATTTATAATATTTTCGTACCTATAGAAAACATCATTTCCGCCATAAAGTGGCTGTTCCATCTATGTAACACACAATACATTGCAACGGATAATTATAGCGCGTATCGCTATTTATAAGATTTATACGTCATATGCAATAGCTTTCCGGTGGGAGTTACAGTTTTGTAATTGGAACAGCCAATTTAAAACACACCCTTCTCAGCGCGTGTTGCTCATAGATAAATCTTTTTTTTTACCACAGTTGTGGTCTTTAAAGCACGTCATATTAGAATTAAGGATTAACTACAACAAATATTTTCTCCATCGAAGGATAACACAATTTCCGTTTTGCACATTGTATAATCAGCTACATTAAATGTGCAAAACGGAAACTTTGTTATCCCTCGATGGGGAAAATATTTTTTGTAGTTAATAATTATACATAAATTCAAACAATAGAATAAACTCAACAAATTTATTTTTTGTAACTAGACATTTAAAAACAAAATGATCAACACAAAAAAATGTTAGTTTCCCGCGGAGTCATATATGACGTAAAAGGGTGCGTGTGTCCATGACGATCAATTTTGTTTAGCATCCACTGAAAGTAAATATTTTCCAGCCAATCAAAAGTCAGTATTCTCGCAACATTTATTTATAATGTGTTGTAACCCATTATACAACTTGACTGTAATCTCTGACCAAATTCAAACAATTATAATAAAAATAAAACATTAGACAATATATAAAATATAAAGATCGAATATTCGGTAGACGTTGAAAGACATGAATACAATGGTAAAAACAAAAACACTATCGATGCTTATTTAAGAAATAGATTATTGCGAGCGGGCTTTATGGGAATTAGAACATGGTCAGACCTTATATTTGTCAATATTTTATACCGAGGTATAAAATGAAGACAAATATAAGGTCTGACCATGTTCTAATTCTCATAAAGCCCGCTCGCAATAATCTATTTCGATTCTAATATGTCTAACAAATGTTTTAAAATTTCGAAGCGGTTATAAGAGGACGCTTTCAGTGGTAATATTGTTGTTTTGAAACTAATACGATATATCCCAAAACAGTATGTTAAAACAAATAAAATTGACATAAACATATATTCTCGTCGCTTTATTGAATGTACGTACCTTTTAAACAAAAATATTGTGAAATCTTAACGAAATTGCATTGTTCCAGTTTGAAATTTTCAGTTCAGTGTAATATGACGTCGGAATTCTAATTGTGACGTCATATTAATTCGAATGTAGAATTGTTAAAAAAATAATGTATCGGGAGTAGTTTAAATCATATACATCTCAGAATTCAGACTAAAAATAACTAATTTATTAACAATAACGATAATTATGGATAACACATAACACACGGCATTTGTAAGTCAGTTTTTACATTTACACAAAACAAGCAGTTTACGCATGTGCGAACGAATCTTATTGGAATTTTGAGACACGGCTTTGTCTACATGGTCGATGATGTCTTTTAGATTGACAGCTGATGAATATAAACGACGATTGTAAATTATTGAACCTAAATTTTCAATGGAAACTCTGAAGATATCACACTGTGACACATATAGATACATACAATTTTAAAATTCAGGATTGCTTGCGGTGTTTCGCCCTGCACAGATATGTTGTTGTTTGGTTTTTTTTTTTGTTTTGTCTTAAAGGTGTATTTTCCAGGAGTAACTTAATTTACTAAGCTGTTAAATTACGATTGAGTCTGGGTCAATATTACGATTGATTTCAGGTTAATATAACGATTGAGTCCGAGTTATTATTACGATTGAGTTCGAATTAATATCACGATTGAGTCCAGGTTAATATTTTACAATTAATGACTTTGATATAGGTCGCTATCAGGATTTATCAGCCAGAGAAAATTTAATATTCTCCGAGCCGCTAGGCGAGGTGAATATACATTTTTGAGGGCTGATCATTCCTGATAGCGACCGTATATATCAAAGTCAATTATTGTTTTATTACATGAATAAAACCACCATCTCCCTTGATCAGAAAAACGGAGGGTGCCCTTTCTACTGGAGCCCCTGCTTACATTTTGTAATTGTTGTTACCCTAAATACTTTCTATTTAATATTGCATTTTGATATCAACTTGCTGTTAATCCTGAAATTTCAGTTTCAAATATTAAGAAGAGTATAAGTGAGTAAATCTATCGCAGAGCCAATGTTTCTCTCATTTGTTGTTGTCACGCACCATGTACAGTTAATACAATCGATTTGATTGGAGAATTGAATTTGTTAAGACGGCTATTCTGATTGGCTAAAACATAAAAACCAGGTCGATATCGTATTCCGTTTGACTACTATGCAGCGGAATCTTGCAGCGTACACATATTTTATATAATTTTAGTACTACATGTATTGTGATCTATCGTGACCAACAAGATGTTTTAGACCAATGAAAGACACGCAAAATTCTATTCATGTATTAATACGATTGAGTCCAGGTTAATATTACGATTGAGTTCGAGTTAATATTATGATTGAGTCCGAGTTAATATTACGATTGAGTCCAGCTAAATATTACGATTGAGTCCAGGTTAATATTACGATTGAGTCCGGGTTAATATTACGGTTGAGTCCAGTTTAATATAACGATTGAGTCCGAGTTAATATTATGATTGAGTCTAGGTTAATATTACGATTGAGTCCGGTTTAATATTACGATTGAGTCCGGGTTAATATTACGATTGAGTCCGGTTTAATATTACGATTGAGTCCGGGTTAATATTACGATTGAGTCCGGGTTAATATTATGGTTGAGTCCAGTTTAATATTACGATTGAGTCCGAGTTAATATTATGATTGAGTCTAGGTTAATATTACGATTGAGTCCGGTTGAATATTACGATCGAGTCCACGTAAATTTTTCGATTGTACCTGTACATTTAACATCACCGCCCTTGAGAAAGATAAATGCCTAGCGTGTGAAATGAGGTCAGAGCTCGGTCACTGAGATGACGGCAAATTTATAGAAATTGCTATATGGATGTCGGTTTGTCCATCAGTCTGTCTCCATCTTTTCGTCCATAGCATTTGTTCATAAACCGTATGAAATATTGGCATTAAACTTGGAGGTTGATTATCTTGTTGCACATCCTACCTTTGTGATTTGTTTATTTATCTCCCTTAGTTTATTTTTCTTGTCGAAAATTAAAAAAATCAACTGCATGGATTCGCGCTAAACTTTGTATATAGGTAATTGGTGATGAACCATTGTTCTAATTATGTCAATTCTTATGTTATTTTATGCCGTTGCTATCGTCTGTCTTTCCGTCCGATATGCTTTACAGAGATAACGGAGACAAACCATAATACATGGATACACGAGGGGGGGGATAACGTCTTAATTGGTATTTATATAGGGTAATATACGTATGTGCGGCCTGAAAGGATAACCTTTTAAGCTCTCCAAAATATATGATATTGAAAAATATATCATTGTGTAGTTATAAATTATCTAAATATATCCATACCTTAATTCTCACATGACGTCTTTGCTAACCACGGTAATTTAACAAACAAATTGTTCCATTAACATCACTTGACCATATTGGTAGTAAATAGACTATTTTTTCAATAGGGATGTGTAATATTAGTAAAATATAAAAATAGGCCCGATTTAACAATTCAATATATGATTAGGTAACGCTTCATAACGCCCGAAAATATATGAATATGCCGGTGGGTTTCACATCTCCGTCCGCAGACCTGTGCCTAAAGGTATCTCTAGTTACCACCCCCTCCCCCCAACTGCTGAATACGTCACTGAATGTCATTATCCACTCATTAGCTGTCTTCCTTTTTTATCGATGTTGAATTTAAACATATTTTAAAAATATAATTTATAATTAATTAAGTGCAATTTATGCGACACTTTTTATTTACACTTTTCAGATTGTAAAAACTAAATATGTCAAGGTTTATCGATCGTCATTTAAACTGAACTGTGTCACGTGATTTTATATCGAAGACAAATATTGACAGGCGGGTAGACGTGGGTCTGTTGTTTATTGATCACAAATAGAAAAAAAACACGTAAGTACAAAAACATTTATTTACTTCTAAAGTTTTTGAAAATATTCATATCAACCTTCTTACGCAAGCAGCATTTCTCACAGCTTTCTGTCAAATTTAAAAATCAAAGTAGAACACTGAATTTCCGAGTTCGGTGAAAAAATGTCGTTACCTGGAAACAATTGAAAGTAAGTCAAACAAGTACACAGCCATACACGAACCAATTTGTTAAGTGTGCATGTGTACTTTATGTATTGAGTCTTACTAGGGGATTGGATATATAAATTTATTTACCTCAACTCCCTGAAAGTGCCCCCCTTTTGTATATCTGTCCACGGCGTTTGTTGGACACTTTCTAGACTCGTCCATTTGATCTTGCTTTTGGAATGCTATATCGTTTACCAATTTCGGTCTTTGGGACATATAAAATGTAGGATCGATAATAGTTTTCTCGACCCCATGTCGGGTCAATATTTAAATTGGGGTTTAGGACCGGTGCATTTCAAATTATCAGGTTTTAAAAAGGCTATGTCCTATCTCCTTAAAATACATTAAAAGTTGCTGTCCTACATCAGATGTCACAATTTTATAAAAAAAGTTGTTGTCCTATCTAGTGAATAATTTATTACTTTATATAGCAGAAATCCTTCTTCAGAATATGTTTTTTCTTACCCCCTGCTGGCTTTAGGAAAAAACCAAGCCGCCCCCTGCAAGTTAAATGGTCGGTCCCTTAGTATTAATTTTTTTAAACAATTGTGCGAGTTTTTAATCAGAACATTGAAGTGCTGAAAATAACAAAACTTGAGTCCCATATTTATGCCAGCATAAAAAATATGTGTCCTATTACATTTTGCAATGGTCATATACAACCCCAATAAATATTGACCGGTGCCTTCTTAGTGTTAGAGTTACCGTCCGACCAAGGGCATTAAGTTGTCGGTGTAGGACGTAAAAAACTCCCCAATCAAGCAAGCTAGTGTTACAGTACAGTGTGTTTTAAAATGTTAATCCGATTTTGTTGCAATACTTCTGGATGTTCTTACGGACATTTAAGCCTTCATAAATATTGCATGAGGACTTCACTTGCTTGCAGCGCGTTTTTAGTAAAAGGGGTTAAATAGGGCAAATATGATTTTTATTACGTTTAAAGCGTTTGTCCGCGTACGTAGCACAAGAAATATTGTTTTTTTCATTAGTTTTTGCAATGAAAATACAATTTTTATTATCTAATACAATAAATATTAGTTCATAATTATAATAAGTTTTCTCATATATATACATAATATTTAATTCAAATACATGTACATACACATTGTCAGTTTTCTGTAGGTGATTTTCTACTGTTACTCCGGCTTCCTCCTCCAAATACAAACATATTGCCAGTTTCCGGTTGGTGATTTCCTACTGTTACTCGGGCTTCCTCCTCCAAATACATACGTACTGCCAGTTTCCCGTCTGTGATTTTCTATACTGTTACTCAGGCTTCCTTCTCCAAATACAAACGTATTGCCAGTTTCCGGTTGGTGATTTCCTACCGTTACTCAGGCTTCCTCCTCCAAATACATACGTATTGCCAGTTTCCGGTTGGTGATTTCCTACTGTTACTCAGGCTTCCTCCTCCAAATACATACGTACTGCCAGTTTCCTGTTGGTGAATTACTCCGGCTTCCTCCTACAAATACATACGTACTGCCTGTTTCCGGTCTGTGATTTTCTACTGTTACTCAGGCTTCCTCCTCCAAATACAAACGTACTGCCAGTTTCCTGTTGGTGATTTCCTACTGTTACTCAGGCTTCCTCCTCCAAATACATACGTACTGCCAGTTTCCTGTTGGTGAATTACTCCGGCTTCCTCCTACAAATACATACGTACTGCCTGTTTCCGGTCTGTGATTTTCTACTGTTACTCAGGCTTCCTCCTCCAAATACATACGTACTGCCAGTTTCCTGTTGGTGAATTACTCCGGCTTCCTCCTACAAATACATACGTACTGCCTGTTTCCGGTCTGTGATTTTCTACTGTTACTCAGGCTTCCTCCTCCAAATACATACGTACTGCCAGTTTCCTGTTGGTGAATTACTCAGGCTTCCTCCTACAAATACATACCTACTGCCAGTTTCCTGTTTGTGATTTTCAACTGTTACTCAGGCTTCCTCCTCCAAATACAAACGTATTGCCAGTTTCCGGTTGGTGATTTCCTACTGTTACTCAGGCTTCCTCCTCCAAATACATACGTACTGCCAGTTTCCTGTTTTTGAATTACTCCGGCTTTTTCCTACAAATACATACGTATTGCCAGTTTCCGGTCGGTGATTTTCTACTGTTACTCAGGCTTCCTTCTCCAAATACATACCTACTGCCAGTTTCCTGTTTGTGATTTTCTACTGTTACTCAGGCTTCCTCCTCCAAATACATACGTACTGCCATTTTCCTGTTGTTGATTTTCTACTGTTACCCTGGCTTCCTTCTCCAAATACATACGTATTGCCAATTTCCTAATGGTGATTTTCTGCTGTTAATCCGGCTTCCTCCTCCAAATACATGCGTATAGCCTGTTTCCGGTCAGTGATTTTCTACTGTTAATCCGGCTTCGTCCTCGAAATACATACGTATTGCCAGTTTCCTGTTGGTGATTTTCTACTGTTACTCGGGCTTCCTCCTCCAAATACACACGTATTGCCAGTTTCCGGACGGTGATTTTCTACTGTTACTCCGGCTTCCTCCTCCAAATGAATACGTACTTCCAGTTTCCTGTTGGTGAATTACTCCGGCTTCCTCCACTAAATACATACGTATTGCCAGTTTCCCCGTCTGTGATTTTTTACTGTTACTCAGGCTTCCTCCTCCAAATACATACGTACTGCCTGTTTCCGGTCTGTGATTTTCTACTGTTACTCAGGCTTCCTCCTCCAAATACATACGTACTGCCAGTTTCCTGTTGGTGAATTACTCCGGCTTCCTCCTACAAATACATACGTATTGTCAGTTTCCGGTTGGTGATTTTCTACTGTTACTCAGGCTTCCTCCTCCAAATACAAACGTATTGCCAGTTTCCGGTTGGTGATTTCCTACTGTTACTCGGGCTTCCTCCTCCAAATACATACGTACTGCCAGTTTCCTGTTGGTGAATTACTCCGGCTTTTTCCTACAAATACATACGTACTGCCAGTTTCCGGTCGGTGATTTTCTATACTGTTACTCAGGCTTCCTCCTCCAAATACATACGTACTGCCTGTTTCCGGTCTGTGATTTTCTACTGTTACTCATGCAGGCTTCCTCCTCCAAATACATACGTACTGCCAGTTTCCTGTTGGTGAATTACTCCGGCTTCCTCCTACAAATACATACGTATTGTCAGTTTCCGGTCGGTGATTTTCTACTGTTACTCAGGCTTCCTCCTCCAAATACAAACGTATTGCCAGTTTCCGGTTGGTGATTTCCTACTGTTACTCAGGCTTCCTCCTCCAAATACATACGTACTGCCAGTTTCCTGTTTTTGAATTACTCCGGCTTTTTTCTACAAATACATACGTATTGCCAGTTTCCGGTCGGTGATTTTCTACTGTTACTCAGGCATCCTTCTCCAAATACATACCTACTGCCAGTTTCCTGTTTGTGATTTTCTACTGTTACTCAGGCTTCCTTCTCCAAATACATACGTACTGCCATTTTCCTGTTGTTGATTTTCTACTGTTACTCTGGCTTCCTTCTCCAAATACATACGTATTGCCAATTTCCTAATGGTGATTTTCTGCTGTTAATCCGGCTTCCTCCTCCAAATACATGCGTATTGCCTGTTTCCGGTCAGTGATTTTCTACTGTTAATCCGGCTTCGTCCTCGAAATACATACGTATTGCCAGTTTCCTGTTGGTGACTTTCAACTGTCACTCCGGTTTCCTCCTCCAAATATATACATACTGCCAGTTTCATGTTGGTGAATTACAGGTAGTTCGTCTTCTATTGATCACGTGGTTTGTCAACACTGAAATTGCGGGTTTGATTCTCACTGCAGGCAGGTTGTACTCGACTCTAATCTTAATTGACAATGATTGCCAGTTTTTCTACCGCAGGTCCGGGGTTTTCCTCGGGTACTCCGGCTTCCCCAATAAAAACTGGACGCCAAGATATAGCTGAAAAATTGTTGAAAGTGGCAAAAGCGCCATCAATCAAACAAAGGAAATGTGTATAATTTACCTTTTTATTTTGGAAGCAGTAGTTCCATATGTTGAGCGACGGCTAATACATGCACAGTACCAGCGTCCAGCTGAACCACCAGTCCATAAATTAGACAATCTACAGTTGAAACTGATCACAAACATTAAAATGGGTGAAAAGAATTCTGAGGTAAGGAGCTGCATAATATTACCAAGTCTATTATGATTGCGAGTTGAAATAAACCATCTCTTACTATTCTAAAGGAAGATGGATCACATGACCGTGACATCAGAGTTCCGTATAATCCTTATGATGTCACAATAATTGAT
Organism: Limnoperna fortunei; assembly: GCA_944474755.1. Taxonomy (NCBI): domain Eukaryota; kingdom Metazoa; phylum Mollusca; class Bivalvia; order Mytilida; family Modiolidae; genus Limnoperna; species Limnoperna fortunei. Next base: position 25,922,735 of record OX104112.1, on the reverse strand, counting down.
GACCAGAGGGTTGCAGTTTCATATGGAGAGAAATGTATAACCATAGTAAATATAAACAATCAACGTACAAATCAAACTCTGGAGAATTTATGTCAACATGTGATCAGGGGCATTACATACAACGATGGTAAATTATATGCCGTGGCCCGTGGGGAGGGAATCAAGGTAATAGATCTGGATGGGAACATTATCAGAACAATATGTATATACAACAATGCAGGGAGTACGTGGAAGGTTACAACACAGAAAGACAAGATTTACTACTCAGACAGAGACGGGAGTGTACACTGTGTAGATATAGAAGGTACAGAAATCTGGACGTGTCAGGATGATCGATTACAATCATCGGGGTACTCTCCAGCCATAGCTGTTGATAAATACGGCATAACTTTTGCAGCAGGTTATAAAAACAATCTACTTCTAGCCATTACTCCAGATGGTAAACAACAGAAGGTCCTACTGACCAGTTCTGACGGACTCCAGAACCCAAATGCTGTGTACTACGACAAAGACAGTAAACGACTTCTGGTCTGCAATCGGGAAAACGGACACGCTGCGTTATATATGACGTCATTTACTAACAACAAATCATCATATCAATTAAAGGCAGTGGTAATCAATAAAAAAAATAAGAAAGTTGAATTCAAAGAACAGGTTTTCTTCATTTTTTTATATATTAGTTTTCACAGCTTTGTGTCATGCACTACAGGTGAATGTCGCTTTCAGCGATATTTCCGTGATCTGGATCGTGAACTGTTTATTGGCAAAAAGACCACCAAAGGGGGAAAAACCCTACCCAGGTGAAGTATCATTTTTGGTTTATTACTTTAATTTGCAAATCGAATGGCCGATCGTCCTCGCATTCTGTGTCGTTCAGCTGCGAATGAAATATGGCATGAAATCAAAAATATTGATAAGAAAATTTTTTTAAAATCTTTAAAAAGATTTATTAATTGATTGAATTTTAGCTTAACGTCCATTATTCAATATTTCATGCATATTTATAAACCCATTATCAAACAATAAATCAACAGGGTAAAGAGATGGATAAAACTTGGAGTGTCAAAAGTATCGAACATTAGGTATGGGCGAAGAATAAAGCCGGTTGTAGAGGCTACAATGTGACCACTCTTTGTTTTACATCTACAAGGGAATGTTTATTGATCAAGGAGTGTGGCACTTTTAAACATGTTGCCCACTGTGGTACACGGTAAGGCTTTCCATGGTCCGGAAAGTGACTTCGGAGAAATCTTCTCCGTCAAAAGGTGTCACGAAAAGAATCTTGATGTGTTTTGTAATTTTAGATTTAGAATCCATGAGTACGAACAATAAATGAACACGTTAAACACACCAATAAAATATAGACAGTAATCACGAAAATAAATGTAGACAGTGAACACGGACAATAAATGTAGACAGTGAACACGGACAATAAATATAAACAGTAAACACGGACAATACATGAAGACAGTAAACACGTACATTAAATGTAGAAAGAGAACACAGACATTAAATGTAGACAGTGAACACGGACAATTAAATATAGACAGTAAACACATACAATAAATGTAGACAGTGAACACGGACAATAAAATATAGACAGTAAACACGGACAATACACGTAGACAGTGAACACGGACATTAAATGTAGACAGTGAACACGGACAATTAAATATAGACAGTAAACACGGACAATAAATGTAGAAAGAGAACACAGACATTAAATGTAGACAGTAAACACATATAATAAATGTAGACAGTGAACACGTACATTAAATGTAGAAAGAGAACACAGACATTAAATGTAGACAGTGAACACGGACAATAAAATATAGACAGTAAACACGGACAATACATGTAGACAGTGAACACGGACATTAAATGTAGACAGTGAACACGGACAATTAAATATAGACAGTAAACACGGACAATTAAATATAGACAGTGAACACGGACATTAAATGTAGAAAGAGAACACAGACATTAAATGTAGAGAGTGAACACGGACAATAAAATATAGACAGTAAACACGGACAATAAATGTAGACAGTGAACACGTACATTAAATGTAGAAGGAGAACACAAACATTAAATGTAGACAGTGAACACGGACAATAAAATATAGACAGTAAACACGGACAATACACGTAGACAGTGAACACGGACATTAAATGTAGACAGTGAACACGGAATATTAAATATAAACAGTAAACACGGACAATAAATGTAGACAGTGAACACGGAGATTAAATGTAGACAGTGAACACGGACAATAAATATAAACAGTGAACACGGACAATTAAATATAGACAGTAAACACATACAATAAATATAGACAGTAAATACGGACAATAAATATAGACAGTGAACACGGACAATAAATGTAGACAGTGAACATATACAATAAATGTAGACAGTGAACACGGAGGTTAAATATAGACAGTAAACACATACAATAAATGTAGACAGTGAACACGGACAATTAAATATAGACAGTAAACACATACAATAAATGTAGACAGTGAACACGGACAATTAAATATAGACAGCAAACACTGACATTAAATGTAGACAGTGAACAAGGAGGTTATATGTAGACAGTGAACACGGACAATAAATGTAGACAGTGAACACGGACAATAAAATATAGACAGTTAACACATACAATAAATGTAGACAGTGAACACGGACATTAAATGTAGAAAGAGAACACAGACATTAAATGTAGACAGTGAACACGGACAATAAAATATAGACAGTAAACACGGACAATAAATGTAGACAGTGAACACGGACAATAAAATATAGACAGTAAACACGGACAATACACGTAGACAGTGAACACGGACATTAAATGCAGACAGTGAACACGGACAATTAAATATAGACAGTAAACACGGACAATAAATGTAGACAGTGAACACGGAGATTAAATGTAGACAGTGAACATGGACAATAAATATAAACAGTGAACACGGACAATTAAATATAGACAGTAAACACATACAATAAATATAGACAGTAAATACGGACAATTAATATAGACAGGGAACGCGGACAACAAATGTAGACAGTGAACACGGACATATAGACAGTGCACATGGACATTAAATAACTCACTTTACTCACTATACATTTACATCTTAACATCTTTCCTACTTTTTGTTTCTTTTGCCCTTTTGTATTTTTCGTTTTGTAGTATATGTTTAAACTTAATTATGTGTGTATTTAATAGTAATTGTTGTCATCTTGATTATCATTATGTGTATTATTAGTGTATGGAAAAGGCCCTGTAAGTTGTTATAACTTGTACCCAATCCTTTTGTATATGGGTTTTTATCTATTAAAAATAATGCTACAAGTAAAACATGCGGTGTGACCTGTACAAATAATGTTACAAGTAAAACACACGGTGTGCCCTGCAAAAATAATGCTACGAGTAAAACAGACGGTGTGCCCTGCATGCAAAAATAATGCTACAAGAAAAACAGCGGTGTGGCCTGCATGCAAAAATAATGCTTGAAGTAAAACAGCGGTGTGGCCTGCATGCACAAATAATGCTACAAGTAAAACAGGCGGTGTGGCCTGCAAAAATAATGCTACAAGTAAAACTGCGGTGTGCCCTCCAAAAATAATGCTACAAGTAAAACAGGGGGTGTGGCTTGCAAAACTTGTGCTACAAGTAAAGCAGACGTTGTGACCCGCAAAAATAATGCTATAAGTGAAACAGGCGGTGTATCCTGCAAAAATAATGCTACAAGTAAATCGGCGGTGTAGCCTGCGAAAACAATACTACAAGTAAAACAGACGGTGTGCCCTGCAAAAATAATGCTACAAGTGAAACAGGCGATGTGCCTTGCAAAAATAATGCTACAAGTAAAACAGCGGTGTGCCCTGCAAAAATAATCTTACAAGTAAAACAGCGGTGTGGCCTGCAAAATAATGCTAGAAGCAAAACTGCTGTGTGCCCTGCAAAAATACAGCTACAAGTGAAACAGGTGGTGTGCCCTGCAAAAATAATGCTACAATTAAAACAGACGGCGTGCCCTGCAAGAATTATGCTACAAGTAAAACGGCAGTGTGGCCTTCAAAAATAATGCTACAAGTAAAACTGCGGTGTGCCCTGCAAAAATGATGCTACAAGATAAACAGGCGTTGTTGCCTGCAAAAATAATGCTACAAGTAAAACGGCAGTGTGGCCTGCAAAAATAATGCTACAAGTAAAACAGCGGTGTGCCCTGCAAAAATAATGCTACAAGTAAAACAGATGGTGTGCCCTGCAAAAATAATGCTACAATTAAAACAGACGGTGTAACCTGCAAGAATAATGCTAAAGGTAAAACAGACGGTGTGCCCTCCAAAAATAATGCTACAAGTACAACTTCGGTGTGCCGTCCAAAAATAATGCTACAAGTGAAACAGGCGTTGTGGCCTGCAAAAATAATGCTACAAGTAAAACTGCGGTGTGCCCTGCAAAAATAATGCTACAAGTAAAACGGCGGTGTGGCCTGCAAAAATAATGCTACAAGTAAAACAGACGGTGTGGCCTGTCAAAATAATGCTATAAGTAAAACAGACGGTGTGCCCTGCAAAAATAATGCTACAAGTAAAACAGCGGTGTGCCCTGCAAAAATAATGCTACAAGTAAAACAGATGGTGTGCCCTCCAAAAATAATGTTGCAAGTACAACTGCGGTGTGCCGTCCAAAAATAATGCTACAAGTAAAACTGCGGTGTGCCCTGCAAAAATAATGCTACAAGTAAAACTGTAGTGTGCCCTGCAAAAATAATGCTACAAGTAAAACAGGCGATGTACCCTGCAAAAATAATGCTACAAGTAAAACAGATGGTGTGCCCTCCAAAAATAATGTAAGTACAACTGCGGTGTGCCGTCCAAAAATATTGCTAAAAGTAAATCAGTCGGTGAGCCGTCAAAAAATAATGCTACAAGTAAAACTGCGGTGTGCCCTGCAAAAATAATGCTACAAGTAAAACTGTAGTGTGCCCTGCAAAAATAATGCTACAAGTACAACAGGCGATGTACCCTCCAAAAATAATGCTACAAGTAAAACAGGCGATGTACCCTGCAAAAATAATGCTACAAGTAAAACAGGCGATGTACCCTCCAAAATAATGCTACAAGTAAAACAGGCGATGTACCCTGCAAAAATAATGCTACAAGTAAAACAGGCGATGTACCCTGCAAAAATAATGCTACAAGTAAAACAGGCGATGTACCCTGCAAAAATAATGCTACAAGTAAAACAGGCGATGTACCCTCCAAAATAATGCTACAAATAAAACAGGCGATGTACCCTGCAAAAATAATGCTACAAGTAAAACAGGCGATGTACCCTGCAAAAATAATGCTACAAGTAAAACGGCGGTGTGGCCTGCAAAAATAATGCTACAAGTAAAACAGGCGATGTACCTTCCAAAATAATGCTACAAGTAAAACAGGCGATGCACCCTGCAAAAATAATGCTACAAGTAAAACAGGTGATGTACCCTCCAAAATAATGCTACAAGTAAAACAGGCGATGTACCCTGCAAAAATAATGCTACAAGTAAAACAGGCGATGTACCCTGCAAAAATAATGCTACAAGTAAAACAGGCGATGTACCCTGCAAAAATAATGCTACAAGTAAAACAGGCGATGTACCCTGCAAAAATAATGCTACAAGTAAAATAGGCGATGTACCCTGCAAAAATAATGCTACAAGTAAAACAGGCGATGTACCCTGCAAAAATATTGCTACAAGTAAAACAGGCGATGTACCCTGCAAAAATAATGCTACAAGTAAAACAGGCGATGTACCCTCCAAAATAATGCTACAAGTAAAACAGGCGATGTACCCTCCAAAATAAAGCTACAAGTAAAACAGGCGATGTACCTTCCAAAATAAGGCAATGTATTCTGTTTTTACGGGTAGAAATAACCTTTAAATATAGCCAACAAAAGGCAAATACAAATTACAATTTAATTATTTATTAATTATAGTTAATTACACTTTCTTAATTAATTAATTACAACAATAATGTAAATTGTTAACTTTACTGTCTTCCAAAGTTCCAATTGGTATCCAAAGTGAAATGTCCAATCAATAAACAAACTTCAAAATGTTGTATCCAAAATAAGTTGAATTTCTAAAACAGTCCGGAAAATATAAGTCCACTGGTACGAAATATTAAGTCCAATATTAATGAAGTATCCAATATGAATTTCCAGCAAAATGCTATTAATAATCTCTATACGAATGAAAGTCCAAAAATAAATCTGTCTATATCCAGTAACACGGATGAAAGTCAATCCAAAAACGATTAAACGAATAAGCAATACTTCTCCTATATTCAGAAGATCCAGTTAACAAGTCTATTAAGTTAATAAGTTATCAAGGTAACAAACCCAGCACGGTAATTTGAGAATGTTAACTCATACAAAAACACATAGGACGGAACAGATTCAGACACAACCAAAATCAGCAAACATATCTGGAACGTTTTCAAATTAAGTTACGTTTTTAAACATTATTCAAAATTACACCGTGCTTGATTGTTTGTTTGTTTGAAGATTAATGGTAACTTTCTACAATATGATTTAGTTAATGGGTAATACATGTACGACACAGCGGGTTACTCGGTAAAAAACACCTAGTCTCGAAAGTTAAAACTGACAAGCTTTGTCTATTAAGCAGAAGTCGGGCTCGCATTCACAAACTCAGTATTGACACTTCGGTGATCATAATGACTGAACTGTATATGGAATAATATACTAGTATTGTCTTTTCCATATTTTTCCTGTTATCATCCTGAATTTACTAAACAGATTATGCACAGCCGCAGACATAATTTCAGGAATATAAAATTTCTGATATTGAATTTAAGAGGATGATTTATGGAATGTCTTGCCAGTCAAAACGCTCACATGTAAATGACCACGGAACTGTGGATAATCAGGTGTGTCGCACGTAAGTTACAGTTTGATGTCGTCGTACCTGGTTTCCTTCGGTAAAACCATTTTATTCCATATTAATTTTAACTGAACTAACAGAAAAAATTAGCAATATTTTCGCAACCAACATTTTCTTCTTGGATAGAGAAACCAGACAGAACGTCAATCATGAGCGGATAACTGATAAACTTTAACACTCCACACTGCGAGACCAGTTTTTTTCCTATATTGCTGACTAAAATTTCACTCTAAAGCGATCAGCTAGAACAAAATGAAAACAAAACACTTCGTACGACTGCCCAAATGCTGATGCCGAAGCAATCTTATATTCCTATTTTATTTTTATACATCGCAATGAAATAACCTAATATAATGGTCCAGTCCGTGTGTAAATAAGTACAACTCCATACTCCCCTCACAATGAGTCAAGTCAGTATTCAGAATTTATAGAACGGGTTAATTTCGTTAGTTTCTTGATGGTGACGCTCAATGGGGTAACATAATTTTGTGTTTTTACTTTAAATTCTAAACTGTTAATTTCTAAAAGTGACTTGTTAGGTCTCTCTCAATGATTTATAACCAAGAATGGCGTGAGCCTCGGTGGCCGAGTGGTTAAGGTAGTTCGTCTACTATGGATTACATGGTCTGTGCACTCGACTCCAATTTTAATTAACAAGGATTGCCAGTTTTCTTACCGAAAGTCTAGTGTTTTCTCCGGACATTCAAACAAGCAAATGTACATTAAGTATTGTCAAGCTCGACCATACCCGGTAAGCAGTTTTTACTTGTCAGTCAAAAAACCTCCACCAAATTACACTGACATTAACTATAAGCTGTCAATATTCAGCATAGCAGCGTCTTTCCACTAGTTGTATTTACAAACGATCCTTTTAATTCGACTAATTCTAGTTATAAACGATACTTTTAAATCCTCATTAACGATGTTTAATAAAGGGGCGTCAGTTGAGTATAACAATTATAACCGTAAAAATAAATGTGACTTTACTCCGAAGTTTAACTCTAACTCCGAAGTTTTACTCTAACTCCGAAGTTTAACTCTAACTCCGAAGTTTTACTCTAACTCCGAAGTTTTACTCTAACTTCGAAGTTTTACTCTAACTCCGAAGTTTTACTCCAACTCCGAAGTTTTACTCTAACTCCGAAGTTTTACTCCAACTCCGAAGTTTTACTCTAACTCCGAAGTTTTACTCTAACTCCGAAGTTTTACTCTAACTCCGAAGTTTAACCCGAACTCCTACTCTAACTCGAGGTCGAAATCGAGGTTTAACTCGGAATATCAACGTTAAATTTAACTCAAACTGGAAGCTCTACTATAACTCTAATTTGATTCGATGATCATCTATAATTCGCACAATTGAAGATACATACATTTTCTTTCATTCTGAAATTACCAATTTAATTTAAAGAAAAATGAAATAGCAGATTGGATCAAATATCTTGTTCAACACATCCTGTCTATTTAATTTAAAGATTCGTAATTTTGTACAGAAGCAGAGTAATAATTTCGTTGATAGATTGATTGATTGGTTGATTGACATCCAGATATGCAATATTTCAGCTACATATAGGATGATAACAAGTTAGCAAATAGAGTAATAATTTCAAACAATAAACGTGCGAAAAAAAACGATGCAAGATTGACCAACAGGAACAATATTTCAACTAAATCAAATATGCAGTAATGGGTAGAGACGGAAAATTAGTAGAGCTACAATGAACCTTCTTTGTTTCCCGATCTTCAAACGGGGTGTACATACAGTCTGGACGGAGTGTGGCATTCTCGAAGCACGGTAAAAACTATGGTAATCGTCCAGACTTACCGTATTATGACCTGATAACCCAATCAAGAAGGCCTCTGCTATCTGCAAGCTGTAAACGCGCTGGGTAGCTATGTGGGTCGAGCACTAAGAACCCTCCGAGTATTGTCACACACTAATGATTTGCAGATAATCTGAAAAAAAATATGTACATAATGTCTAGATATTGCAAAATTCGAAATTAAAGTAAAAAAAAAATCAAACTTATGTTTCTCAAGAAATTGTTAAGGAAATAATGGCAAATTAACGAGACATGGACATTTCACGCGACAATGGTGGGGGGGGAGGGGGTGTGTAAGGAATCAGCCTTGTGTATAGCACCAAGGTATATATGTGTTCTTGTGTACACTAAGACAGCTGTTGTTATTGTTTGGCCTTGTTTCAAATACTGTTTCGCATAAGATACAACAAAAAGAGTCAGGTTAACGACACTTGTTAGATGCTGTTAAGCCTTTGACAAAAATACGCATGCGTTGAAGGTTGATATATCGGGGAATTTGTGAGTTTACTATAATTGGATGGGGTGAAATAGATCATAAAGTTTGAGTTCGAGTTCAAAGTTTAACTATGATGATTAATTCGAAGCGTAACTCGAACTTGAACTTGAAAGAAAACTAGAAATCTTACTGGACGTTTAATTCAAATTCAAGGTTCAACTTTAACTAATACTATAACTGTGATACTAAGGGCTGCATCATGTACTGGATTCGATTGTCTTTATTGTGTTTTAATGCCGTTTTCAGCTATATTTAAACGATCTAGAAATTATATTTCGGAAGACTCAACCTACCATATAAACAAAGCAGCAAACAAACAAACAAACCATAATTGGTCAAATCAAGTGCTCTGTGAAAAACTGTTCATGAAGGTACATTTGATATGCCGAGTAATTATGATGCCTAGTTTGATAGCCCACGTGCGTGTAAAACGGGAAGTATAGCTGTGTTTAGCGGGACTTTTAGCGAGTCTCCAAGATAACACGTATCGTTAAAGTACCGACATGCCGAAAGTCTAAACAAGCTACAGAGCCGCCAATTATAGACTCGTCGATTACTTAGCAAATGAAAAGACGGTGTTCAAAGCTCGACGTCTTATAGTTTGCGCAGCCATTTTCCCCGTCATGTTTTGGCAAGCAAAGCATTTCCACAAAGAACATTGGGAAAATTGCAGATTTAAATAGGATGGAAAGAATAAACCGTTGCTATCGAAAAGGCCTTTATAGCAAAAATCCAGATAAGGAATAGATCACGACCCGAAATGGGATCAACACAAATTTATTACATAAATGTATCAAGGGCGATAAATCGCAATGCATTTTTCATATAACGTGAAAGCCGATTGTTTAGCAAAAAAAAATATATTGCATGTAGTACAAATAAACATTTGTCAGATTTACTAAGACCGATAAATCTCTAAGAATATAATTATTTCCTCACACAATAAGGTGGTCTCGCTGGCCGAATATCTAAGGTAGTTAGCCATGTAATAAAGTTCTCCGATGTGTTTAACACTGGGAATGTGAGTTCAAGCCGGCCGTCCTGTCGATGTTTAAGGGGTTATCAGCAAGTATTCCGTCTTTCTCTCTTTTTTCAAAAAGGAAGCCATAATATAGCTGAAAAAGCTGAAAGCCACATTAGAAATATACATAAAACACGTCATAATTATTTGAAAGGTTGCTCCTTTTACGACGACCTTCGTTTATAAAGTTTTTCACCTTGACTCTGCTGATATTGTCAAACTGGTCCTAAAACCAAATTTAACAAACAAACAAAACATTAGAACGAACCAAGGCATAAGAAATTTAACTACAAAGCGCGTGTTGACAAGAGCAAGAAATGGGGAGTTCGTTAATTGGAGCAACACTGAATGACAGTGAAAGCAAACACAGTTTGTAATAAGTCTACAGACTAAAAAAGGTGGTTTGTTGCATTTTTACCTATATATAAGATTGTATATTTCCTTCATTAAGTGTCATAGGGTGGGCAACATTCACAAGTCTTACGTGATACAATATTCATTTCTTATATTTTCCTAGGTCCAATATTGTCATATTTGCACTGGATCAATATGATTTATTGCTTAATTTACGACCGATTTCATTGTGCGCCGATTAATATAAATCGTTCACTTTCCTTCTATCAACGATACTAATCATTTCAGATTTTTCAGTTTCTTCGGGTTTGGCTAATTCCGTTGATTAAAGATAGGAAATGCACATGAAAATCATCGTTCGGAACCCACCTGTATATGTATATGTTTCACTGAATTTATCAATAGATCCATAGAAGGAGTAAAATATAAGAATAAATTGCTCATTTTTTCTAAATGGATTTCATAGGAATACACTTAATATTATCATAAAATAATTATTAATATCGAATAATAATAAGTACTGGCACTATAAATATATCATTTAATCAGAAAAAATAACACAAAACGGATTTCTTTAATGCGAAACGCTTTATAAAAGTCTGTAAAACAGTGTCCTCCTCATTTAAATCATATTTGTAACCCTGACTATACATGGTAGTCAAGCTGGTCTAGATCGACTGACGAATGGTCAAATGGGATTTTAAGTGGTCAAGCAGAAGTTGTCTTTTAGGTCACTCGTCAGTTAAACGTTTATCTTTCGACAGATCAGTGTTGTACTTTTTCATTAATTAAAATTATTTCGTCCGGGAACTTTCATATATAACCAGATGATCAGCAGCTAGAAAGGCCAGAATGAACTGCAATATCTGATTTAATTAGTTTTGGTTACAGTTTTAATTCACAGCACACTAGAACGCCAGGAAAACCATGAAAACATATCTATACTTATAAAATGACGTCACAGTAAGGTTCTCTCGTGACTGTGCATAACAATTTGTATAATTTATTGATACAATTAATTGATTCGGTACAATTTTTTATACACTTCTTGATATGAACGGAAGTAATTAAATAAATATACAATAAAAATACCATCCAATCAAAAACTTTCGCCATAAGCACACATGTAATTAAGTGTATTTGATCGAGATTATCGTTTGATTCGTTCATATAAATCAACCGGAAACTGCTCTCGATATAGAAAATCCCTTAAGATAAGTTTATGGTTTATCACATTAGCTGGAACAAAAATACGATGGAAGGACAAGATACCCTTCGTGTAAATTAGGAGTTTAACTTAGACACATAACTTTTAGTATGTATTTTGTTTGAATGATATTTAACTAGCTTTCAGCATTATTTTTTCAGCAATATCATGGCGTCTAGTTTTTTACTGGGGGAGGGCACGGGGGGTGGGGGGGGTGGTAACTAAGGATACTTTTAGGTACAGGTCTGCGGACGGAGATTTGAAAACCCACCTTATTCATATATTTCGGACGTTATAAAACGGGAACTAATCATATATTGAATGATTAAATCAGACCTATTCATACATTTTATTACAGAACATCTCCATTGGCAAAATAGTCCATTCACTACCAAAATGATCAAGTGATGTTAATGGAACACATTGTTTGCAAAATCACTGTGCTTTACATAGGCTTAGCATGCTTAAGATGAGAACTGAGGCATTGATGTATTTAGATAATTTACAACTACCCAATGATATATTTTTCAATGAAAAAAACTACATATTCATATATTTTGGAGAGGTAAAAAAGTGACCTATTCGGGCCGCACATCCGTATTACCCACTATATACCAAGTTACACCCCCCGTGGGGGAGGGGAGGAAGCCGGAGTACCTAGAGTAAACACAGGACCTTCGGTAGTGGAAATTCTTGTCAATTAAGATTGGAGTGGAGAAAAACCTGCCTGCATTGAGACTCGAACACACAACAGAAAACGTTATCAATAGTAGACGAACTACCTTAACCACTCGGCCCCAAATTTTTAGTATGGACACAATCGTTTATAATGTCGACAAATTTCCGGTTTCATAGTATATATAGGCCAGAAGTTCAGAATATTTTTTCTCCAGAAAACGGTATCTGACGTGGTCAGTGCGAGTATACAAAACAAATAACTATGTATTAAATATATTATGGTCACATTTTTGCCGTTCGATTGGTTTTGTACGCAACTTTCAGCAAGTATTCAGTTATATGTATTATCATGACGTCCAGTGTGTATTATGGGGAGATGCCGGAACAGTCGTTGAGAATCCAAAACCTCAACACAGTTGGCAACCACCGTCATCAAATAAATTAAGCTGATTTGGTTGAGGGACGTTAGATTTGTTGGTTAGGTTACATACAAAGAAAGGAAAACTCTTCTCACGATCTACACAATTTAAAACAAAATGAAAAAAAACGAGGTAAATGTTATTTTCACTGCTGTTATTTCACTGCGCATGTCTTGTCAATTGATTAAACAGATATCTGATTTCATCATCAACTTATCAGTTTTCTACCGTCATTCCAGTAAAAAATGCGATTATAAGACACGTGTATTTTCCTTATTTCAAAATAATATTTTTTCAGAATATCTATAGAAAAAAGTTAAACTAATAGCTGAATATTATAGACAAGAAAACGCGAAAACCGACTTTCCATCATCGTTTGTCACAAACAACGTGCGATAATGGCTACTAAATGTTAAACCGTACGATTGACTTATTTTCTTGTCATGGTCCAATATGATGTCAATGACGTTTCCTGATATATGTTATTTGAGCCCAAACAAGCAATGTATAGGTTATCTCCCCTGTCAAGAATATAATAATCTACGAAAAAAATACATTTACGTGACATATATTTTTCTTAACAGCTGCCATTTAGAGTTATTTCGTATGCATTGAATTACTTCATGGTGTAAAAATCCTTATCCAAGTGACAAAACAGATTTGCTGGCATTCCGCAGGCAAAAAAGACTGGTTCTCGGCCTTTGCGATATTACGCATGCTCCATCAACAAAGTCAATATCGCGGAACGAGGTTTGATGGATGTGAAACGGTCTACATGCCATTGACGTCATAGTTTCGTCAAAATCTAATTACGTCACAATTAATTGCCAACAGAACTTCCACGTGGCAATTTCAATGTAGTTTGCGGCAAATATACAAGCTACACCACACATAGATACTTGGTTGATGCCTCATGTTTGTTACCATACGGTTTTGAAATAATCCAGAAAAGTATATTATTTAAAATATATTTCTTTAAATAGTCAACAGAGGTCCTAAAATTATTTATAGTTACATTGTAGACCCTAAAATATTTGTATTCGATACCTTTTTCCTAGTATTACGCCGTAAACATAGCCATAACACGTTATTTTGACAAGTACGAAGACCTAACGTAACTTCGAAATAATAATATGACATAAAATATGGTTACAAATAAATACATTTTGTTAACAATTTATATTATATAATTAATGACTTAAGATGAGGTTAATATCATGATTTATCAACCCAGAGATATCAGATAATTACCGAGGCCATCGACCGAGGTGATTATAGATCTCCAGGGTTGATAAATCATGATATTAATTGGAATCTAAAGTTATCAATTATTTTATTATATGACACATACTACAGAAACCTTTTTTCAAAAGTATTGTTTTATCAACAAAGTAAGATAACAATCGAAGCTTACACATATTACAAAATATTTACGGATTTTCCCTGATACTATATTTATGGACACGTTGAAGCTTACACAAGCAATGATCACCAATCAAAATCTAAGTTAATTACAGTCATATAATAATACACTTTTATAATATATTATTTAAACAAGACATCAATGGAGTGCAAGCTGGTATAATATGTTCGATCTTTAATTTTTTTGGCATGATTTTGTTTTTAAATTTCGATGTCTAATAAATATTCATTTTTCGGAGACACGACTTTTTTTCCACCTTTTTTACCGGAATCCACTCTGATTTACAGTAATCCGCTTCAAAAAATTGTTATTCGTATTATATTTAAATGCTTAATCACTTTAATTTTTATTTTTAAATGTTTTTTAATGTTTATTTGGAAAAAGTACAGAGGTATACGTTCAAATTAAGAAATTAAATAAATCAAAGAAAGTCGCTGTATATGATGAGAACGCAATGAAACTATTTTAATACAATGAAATGGTCGTTTGAGGATTAATGAAGGATATATTAATATTGACCAGAGTATATTATACAATTAATGACTTTGATATAGGTCGCTATCAGGATTTATCAGCCAGAGAAAATGTAATATTCCCCGAGCCGCTAGGCGAGGTGAATATACATTTTTGAGGGCTGGTAAATCCTGATAGCGATCGTATATCATAGTCATTAATTGTTTTATTACATGAATAAAACCACCATCTCCCTTGATCATAAAAACTGAGGATGTCTTTTCTACTGGAGCTTTTCAGCTTACATTTTGTAATTGTTGCAATGCTAGTTACTAGTTAACATGTTAATGCGTTAAAAGTTTAATCCGGGCGTTTATACATTAACATTAGAGTGTAAATATTGAAACTCAATGTGTTATTATTAACGAATTAGGGAGATTAGACAATGTGAAAGTGTTAATCAAAATAACTACTATAAAGCAGAGATTTCTGAAATGGGTTACACACTTTTTAAAATATTTTATGTAATTCAGAATTTTTTTTAAATGAATGATTGCATTAGTTGGGATTTAGGAACACTTTTTTTATTAATATACCTATAATATTAAAAACCAGGCGCATTTGGGTTCAAATGTCCGTTTCTTCTGCATAAGTCAGGAAAAAGTCCATATGGACAAAGAAATTTGTTAATATCCCAGAGGTAAATGTGTTTGACAGTTTTGTATATTTTTGCACACTCTTTAAATCGCATAATCAATGACCAGAACAAGTTCGAAATAAGATTTTTGCACATATTTTACATTTATTTTCTTTTTACCAGGAATTATCTCATTAAATCATGATTTTCTTAGTTAACATTTATGTTAAGGATACTCTGAACATTTTATTTTTTGATATTTATGTAACTTAAATTATGATATTCTTTTAAAAGTAGCTAAAGATCGAAACTCAGACGAGAATTTCAAGAGATGGGGAGGGGGGGGGGGTCTGCAACCGTTTGGAAAGTTTTTGTTAGGAAAGATGATATTTTTCAGTCTACCAAAATGTTTTCAGTTACTTGCATTAAACGAAGATGACGTCATTAAAGGATTTGATTCTTACAGTCGGATCACCTCGGTTATGTCCGCCAATTTTCGAAAGCCATTTTCCGATTGTTGATAGAAATGGCCTAGAGATGTTCCGATTAGGTTCGTAAAACATTAAATACCTGTCGATACAGTTGCGCTCTCATATCTTGATGTGTGTAAAATGGTATTACTGAATTTTTTATTTCCAGGTTGATTAATTGTGCGAATTCTTTCTAAGCTTCAATTGAATGGTTTCTAAGCTTCAATTGAATGGTTTCTAATCTTCAATAGAATGGTTTCTAAGCTTCAATTGAATGGTTTCTAAGCTTCAATTGAATGGTTTCTAAACTTCAATTGAATGGTTTCTAAGCTTGCATTGAATGTCTTCTAAGCTTCCAGTGAATGGCTTCTAAGCTTCCAGTGAAAGGTTTCTAAGCTTTCAGTGAATGGTTTTTAAGTGTCCGGCGAGCAGTATTTAAGCAATGTTCACGTTTAAACACAATAAACCATTTCTGGAAACAGAATCGACCATGTGGCGGAAAATGTGGACTTCTACTGAAAAATGTGGAGTGTTTGGTAACTAAAGGAGGAACACATAGCCTTTGTAGCTGCTAATATGTGTCTACTCTTAAGGAAAGTATATGTTAAAATGTCTTTGTCGGACAGGGAATGTTGTGTCCATCCAAAAACGTTGCCAATTTTGAGTAGGGTTTGTAATCACGCGAATATTAAATACTACAGATTAATTAAATTTTCAACAAATAATATTATGCTTTATTTCATGTTCAAGAAAGTAATTTTTTAAGAAATATGTAATGAAATAAAGTGTTCAATAATAAGTCTTTATTCTATAAGTATATATTTTATTTAGTTGTATTTACTATGTTAAAATCACAGCAAAACACAAACATGTTTAGTAAAACACAAAGTAAAGGAACAAAAGGTACTTAGACATCTTCATACATTAAGACAGGTAGCCGTTACGGTATCTTCATACAGTAAGACAGGTACCCGTTACGGTATCTTCATACAGTAAGACAGGTACCCGTTACGGTATCTTCATGCAGTAAGACAGGTAGGCGTTACGGTATCTTCATACAGTAAGACAGGTAGGCGTTACGGTATCTTTAGACAGTTAAACAGGTATCCTTAACGGTATCTTCAGACAGTATGGCGGATAGCCGTAACGGTATCTTCAGACAGTAAGACAAGGAGCCGTAACGGTGACTTAAGACAATGACAGGCAGCGGTAACGGTATCTTAAGACAGTAAGAAAGGGAGCCGTAAAGGTATTTTCAGCCAGTATGGCGTATAGCGGTATCTTCAGACAGTAAGACAGAGAGCCATAAATGTATCTTAAGATAGTAAGACAGAGAACCGTGGCGGTATCTGCAGACAGTAAGCCTTAACGGTATCTTAAGACAGTATAACAGGGAACCGTGACGGTATCTGCAGACAGTAAGTGCAGTAACGGTATCATAAGACAGTAAGACAAGGCAGTAGCTGCAGTGGTATCTTCAGACAATAAGACAGGTAACTGTAGCGGTATCTTCAGACAATAAGACAGGTAGCCGTAAAGGTATCTTCTGACAATAAGACAGAGAGTCGTAACGGTATCTTCAGACAGTAAGACAGCAAGCCTTATCGGTATTCTAACACAGTAAGACAGGTTTCCATAACAGTATCTTCAGAGAGTAAGACATGTTGCTGCAGCAGTATCGTAAGACAATAAGGCAGGTAGCTGTAGCGGCATCTTCAGACAGTAAAAAGGGTAGATGTAACGGTATTTTCAGACAGTAAGACAGGAATCCGTAACGATATCTTCAGACAGTTAGACAGGGACCCGTAACGGTATCTTCAGACAGTAAGACAGGGACCCGTAACGGTATCCTCAGACAGTAAGGGAGCCTTATCGTTTTATTCTAAGAAATTAAGACACGTAGCCGTAACAGTATCTTTAGACAGTAAGACAGGTAGCCGTAACGCTATCTTCAGAAAATAAGACAGGTAGTGGTAACGGTATCTTAGACAGTAAGACAGGGAGTCGTAACTGTATCTTAAGACAGTAAGACAGGAAGCCGTAACGTTATCTTCAGACATAAGACAGGCGTAACGGGTATCTTCAGACAGTAAGACAGGTAGCCGTAACGGTATCTTTAGACAGTAAGATGACAGGAAGCCGTTAAAGACAATAAGATAAGGGTCCATATCGGTATCTTCAGACAGTAAAACAGATAGCCGTAACGGTATCTTCAGACAGTAAGACGGGTAGCCGAAACGGTATCTTCAGACGATAAGACAGATAGCCATAACGGTATCTTCAGACAGTAAGACTGGGAGCCGTAACGGTATCTTCAGACATTGACAGGTAGCCGTTGCAGTATCTTCAGACAATAAGACAGGTAGCCGAAATGGTATCTTTAGATAGTAAGACCGGGAGCCGTTACGGTACCTTCAGACAGTAAGACAGGGATCTGTAACGCTATCTTCAGACAGTAAGACAGGTAGCCGCAACAGTAACTTCAGACAGCTAAACAGGGAGCGTAACGGTATCTTCAGTTCCGCCACTTCATATTTTAGTAGCCACTTTTCATCAGAACCCGTCCACCTTTTTTGCTATTCAAACATAAAAGTTAAATATGGGACTTTAAGGAACAAATAACTTAATACAAAATAAATTATTATTTTTCCATTTTTAATGTCGTTAAAATAAATGTGACTTTACACAAATGTCAATAACGAACAATTATGATCTATTATAATACTAGTCGTGATCACCCAGACGCATATATAATAGCGTCTGGGATCACCTTGTTATTTCGCTACCAATAGGTGGAGTCAAAACAATGACTCTATTTTCAGGGCCCTATATTTAGACCAGGAAAACCATGCAAACATGTCTATACTAACTAAATGACAGATTACTTTTTAAAACACCTATTCAAAATTAACCAACACACCAATTAATATCATGACTTTTTTATTTTATTTAGTTATTAATTTTTAATTAATTAATTTTTTTGCATATCAATTTAGACAATACATAGTACCGTATATCCTGGCTTCCACCAGTCTACTGCTTTGTGATGTTATGCAATTAAAAAATTGTTAAATTTAAGTACTTTGAGGTAATTATTTCTCTTTCAATACCTTTCCTTTCAAAGTAAATAAGTAACTGAGCATGTGTGATAACGCTACATTCAAAACGTAAGCTATTTTACGTGCAAAACTTCGATTTCTTTCGAGAATACGAACAGTCGTTGACTTAAACGTAAAGTTACGACTATCTTATCTTTACACGTAAGCGTAAATTTACGATTTTTTGAGAATATGACTGCTGGTTTAAATACATCATGCATATACATGTTGGCTCGCGTATGAAAGTTACTTGCCGAAATAAACAAAACATCATTTATTTCCAAGACTAAACCGGTAAATATGTTTTTTTTTCAATTTACAAGTTTTGTTTATTTCTACAAATTTAAATTTAAAGTCATGATTAAATGATATTTACTTTTATATTTACGCAAAACGTAGAAGTTTTATATTTCAAGTGAGACAATGAGTTTGTCATCTTTTACTGTGAATTTTAACTTTCACGGAAATGCATGTCTAATTCATAATACCCAACTACTCTATGATATTATCCCCCCGCAACTTTTTGGGGGGTGGGGGTATATAGGAATTACCCTGACTGTCCGTCTGTCTGTCTGTCTGTCTGTCCGTCTGTCCACATCTATTGTAAGCGCAACTACTCCTCAACCGCTTGATGAAATTTAATTAAACTTAGCATAAAGGACGTACATTATATGTAGATGTGCATGAAGGATTTTTATTGACCTCGGATATCATTAATGGGAGATAATAAGGGAAGCGGGGGTATCCCTTTGTGAGCGGGCTCATAATCCACACTTGTAATTTAAAAAAGGTCACGTCAGTTCTTCTATTTCCGTTTCATAAAGTATAGCCGAATGTTCATTTGACTGTTAAACTTAATGGAATAGTGACCGCATTTAATGAAATTATTTAAATTTTAGGCTCAGTTTAGAAACTATTAATGTATACCTCCAAAATATAGTACAACTGAATATAGATAAATTTTATTTTGAACTTAAAAACTTTCCGAGGATTGATTAGATGCATAATTAGGACAGTTTTATACTATTTATCTTAATTGAAATTTATTACAAGAGATATAAGTCTTATTCCAACAGTTTGAAGGAACTCATAATCTCAGTTTGTAAAAGGGGGGGGTGGGGGAGGGGGGTGAAATAAACTAACAAAAAAGCAAAATATATAATAAAATTATGTAATAAGTGCCTTTATATGTGTGAAATAAGTTCATTTGTGTTGGATGTATATTGTCAAGCTAGCCATTTACATCTGCAACAAAGAAATTGAAAATTAAAGGATAATGCATTTCTTGGTCACAAGCTCATTATTCATGATAATGTGCATGTGGGGTTTATGTATGTTTTCATGCATTTCTTGAAAACCGCTCAATGGAATTCAACAAAATTTAAGAACTTGTTTCTAATAACATAAATCTAAGACAAGGAAAAAATGTGTTAATTTGTTGAACGAAAACATCTTCTTTAGGTGTAGGACCACCAAATACCGGGAAACAGTCCTTAGGTTGTAAATGATATCCGAGGTCAATAAAAGTAGTGATATTTAAAAATAGCTGCTCACTGTTATAATTATAAGTTTTGAACCATAATATATATATTGGAACAAACTTGGTATTTTTGGAAAGCTGAATAATTCAGGAAACAAGAGAATAAAGTTTAACTGATGTGTACTAAAGTTAAAAATTATGTGAGTCATTGGATGACATGCACTATTTTGGGACTAAACTTGAAAGTGAAAGTAATTTTTTTCTCTGTGTTGACTTCCGGTTGATTGTTCTTTTTTATATGCCTTGAAAGTGGTGCTGAAATTTCGAGAGAATACTAAGGGGTTACATGTTGTCATGTGACAGGAATATTTCTTTATTTGAAACAAAGGTAAAATGTTAAGAAAAATTAAAAATAAGCTAATTTTATATAGCCGAAGAGGCGATAAACAATGATGGTCCTACCCCTAGACGTGTCTATGGCAGGCTGATCAGATTACAGAAAAATCAGATGAAGTTTTACACAAACAATTCCTTTTTATTTATATTTCATATATATACATATTTTTTTAAAATTAAAAACGAAAGTAAATCATAGATTTTCCGAATAGCCAAGAACTGTAAAAGTATGTAAACTTTGTAATTGTTAGAAAACATTCTTTGATTTTGTTAATATAAATCGCAAAATTTCAACCTCAATCTCATGTAGAAACTAGTGAACAACCTCCGGCGTCCATTTCTTTTTATTTTAAAGTAGGTAATATAAGTGCATTGTACAATTTTTCTTTGCGAACCAATTGATTTCTTTTAAGGATGTTCATCATGTATGGATTTAATAAGAGGTTATATCTACCCGAGACCCACATATCTACCAGAGGGCCTTAAGGCTAGAGGGTAGATTTAGGTCGAGGGTTGATATGTGATGTGTAATGAAAATCGACATATAATAAACTTTTTATCATATACACATTTTGATCTGAGAATTTTAATGATATCGATTTTGTCATCAGGTATGGAATTTAATAATAAAATATGAAATTTTTAATAAATAAATAATAACTTTCAATGATATTTGATTATAATGATCGTACGTGTCTTCGAATCACGAACAACCGCGTCAAAGTCGAAACCACATATTTCTGTGAAGGGTTGGAGATATAAGTTGAAAACTGTAAGGAAGTTTACACAAAATAGGTACCGTCTTCTGCAAATGTTCTGAAAAATGACTAAACTCCCAAGACTGGAAAATAAAGGAAGAACTCCTTGAACAATTCCATAAAAGCAGGTGAACAACTTCAATACATCAATCTTTCTGTGAAGCTTCGATGAGATAAGATGTGTCCTTTTCAACTCCAAAACTTGCGTTCTCGTTTATTTCCATATTTTAACAGGCGACATATACAGGGGAAAAATCTCCTAATAATGTAAGATTACCCAAAAGATATCCGGTCATGTAATATTACACGGAAAACAATTACATTTAAAAAATAGCCCTTTTCCTGCAGACTGGAAATCCTTGTCAGTTGAGCGAGAGGTTTGATATGGATTCATAGGCGTGTAATATGGATTCCTAGGGGTTTAATATATGCCATATTACACCCCTTAATATCATTATTAACCCCTTTTTCATATATGGGTTGACAGACATTGTCTGTATCACTTATGCATAAATAAACATATTATTACCATGTATATGACAATTAGTAATACTATGTTTGTTTGTGTATAAGAGATACATACAATGTCGGCCTATCACAAAGGTGTGTGATAGTGATATCTAGAGGTGTAATAAGATTTCCAAGATTTTATTTCAGAACTCAGACACATTTATGTGCAACATAAGCAAGTTATTACATCTAATACAAAATAATTCGGTAATACAATACATTACATAATAAACGATTTCAAAACATGGGGGATAGTGAGTCCACAGGATTAGAATAATGGACATATTTGTTTGATAAAAGATGATAAACTAATAAGTACCTTTTTGTAACAAAAGTTTAAGTAAACCAATCATTTTTGTTTCACAGGGACTGTTGACATAATATCGGGGAATATGCTTCAACCTTATTTCAAGAATATCAGGTGATTGACAAACAAACAGGTAACGAAATTCATTGCCAATCTCTCCGGAATTACATTTACTACATATTCGATTGCCTCTTGGGATATTTCTCCAACGTCCTGTCTCTATAGGGAATGTAATATTTGATAAACTAAGCTTTGTAATATCTGATCGTCGAGTAGAGCTCAGACGTAACAAATATGGTTCCATCACAAACTCGTTTTTAAATGTTAGATAGAATTGCCCTCTTGAGGTATTTCTAAGTTCAGTATACCACATTGGAATGAATTGATCTTTTAATATCTGTTTGGCATGAGTTTTCAACCAGACAGAACTTACATGTAAAGAATCAGAAAAAATGAAAGTAAGACCAATTTCATTGAAAGTACTTTTTACAAATTTGTAATATGTTTGTTTGTGTATAAGAGATCCATACAATGTCGGTCAATACCTATCACAAAGGTGTGTGATAGTGATATTGATATCTAGATATATCTAGTTAATTCCATGTTATATGAATTCCATATAACACCTATATGAATCCATATCACAACCTTCTTTGAACTGACAGGGATTTCCGGTGTCTGTAGGAAAAAGACTGATTTCTTAAGTGTAACATTAAAATTTTAATTTTTAAAACTAAAATTTTAAAAATAAAAAATAAAATAATTAGAATAGATTACAACTGTTTAAAAGTAAATTTTATTTTGAATTAAAAAAAACTAGATATTTTGGGATTAAGAATAAGACAGATATGTTATTATGGAGCTCCCGTTCGCTACATATAGATGATTGAATAAGCCTTTGATTGATTGATTGATTGATTGATTGATTGATTGATTGATTGATTGATTGATTGATTGATTGATTGATTTGAAAAACTCTCGCAGGACTCTCATAAGTGTATTCACTTATAAGTGTGTCGTGGTGTAAAAAGTTCACAGATTTTTACCCCAACAAACATGTTCTGTTAATCCGAAAATTGGTTTGTGACACATTTTAATCGGCTTATAATTATGACAGTTTTACCTTTGATGTCGAGCAAAATTTATGTACATGACACTAATTGGCTTAACATTATTTATAATTAATTTATTAATTTCGGTTTATTCTGGCTATTCCAACATTTTAAATTTTAAAGGTAAAATGTTAAAAATCCAAGTTTGGGTAGCTAGAATACTTGTATAAACATGGGATTATGTTTGTGTATACTGTTAACACAACTTATTTTATTTTATTTGCCAAATTACATGTAAAATGTGTTGGAATTGAAAGAAAAGATACATTTAAAGAAGGAAAATATATTTATTTGCATTAGCACTAAACGAAATAAAATAAATAGCAAAAACATGTTTACAGAATTGTCAAGTCATAACCTCGTAATCAAGAAAAATAGTAGTTGGTTGAAATAAAATGTTGTATCTCTGGCAAATTTCCTGTATTACAGTTAGTAGTCTGGTATATAAATGTTGATCCTTTCCGGGTAGGAGACTGTAAACCAGTGGAAACATGATTGTGTCAAACATAGCATGGAATCTGTACAGCTGGAAAAATAGTGTGGGACATGTATAGAATGTACCATCACAGTAGATAGTGTCTGCTGCTGTAAGATGTCAGGTTCTCTTGGGTACTGAAGCCCAGCATGCGTCCATTGGTGTTTGGAATATTATTATGGGTGTTTATAGTTGCTGCGACAGTTACGGGTGGAACACTGCCAGTTACATCTTCCTCCTCGTCTTGTCTTAACTTGAAACTTAAAATTATGTATCAAGTTCTGGTTGCCTAGTCTGTTTGTAGCAAATGTAACATCTAACATATAATAATTTATTAAATGAAATTAAGTAATACTTACAACATGTTAATGTTAAATAATTAAAAACACACTTTATTTTTCTACATATTTTAATTCTAAAATTGTGTTTTTAATTATTTAACATTAACATGTTGTAAGTATTACTTAATTTCATTTAATAAATTATTATTAAAAAGATAAAATTACATTTAAAAAATTTACCTGGAAAAATAATTAAGGACTAATTACTAAAACAACACATTACACAATAACAATATCTATTGTTCTGAGCATGTTGGAATAGCCAGAATATGTAATTTTAAAATGTTGGAATAGCCAGAAGACACCTTAATTTCATTATCGTATTTAGCGTGCCTCAATATGTTATATAAACTTCAATTTTCATTTACACAAGGAGACATTCGGAGACCGTTAACGGAAGCATACGGAAACTCGTATAGCTGAATTGTGAACCTGAGAGTGGAAATCCGTCGAATCTTGAACTATAAGCGGAATACTGTTTATGCATATAGTGATTTGTTATTACTGTTTTTATTGAATAGAAATTTATTACCACCAGTCTTTTGTATTTTTGGCTCTACCAGCTTGTTCCCCAGCGTGTTAAAAATCTTAACACGATATGTGTATGACAGGGAAACAATTGGTCCTCTTTTATTCGCGCTTTTTGTAAATGATACTGAAGATTACTTTAACCAGCTCAAAGGACTCACACTAGTTAGACTTGAAATGAACTTCATATCTTTTATTACAGTGTTTGTGCTATCATTTATGTATATCATACAGTTTTATTATCGGAAACAAACGATGGCACGTAACAAATACTAAATTCAATCTAATGAAGGTCTGGGATTTCTTCGGGTAATCCGACTTCCTTGCCCCAATAAAAACTGGATTTTATGAAATCGGCTGGTCAATTATTATAACGGAAACTTGTTTTCAGTCATTGAAGTAAGTAACAGAATACAATGTAACAAATCACACGAATACGTTTATGTCAACTATCAATAGATACAAAGTCAAACTATTAGCTGAATATTATAAACAAGCAAACACGAAAACAGACTTTATATCACCGTTTGTCACAAACAAATAGCGAAAAGTTCTACTAAATGCCAGACCGAACGGTTCACTAATTTTCTTGTCACGATCCAATATGACGTCAATGACGTTCCCGTCTGCCGTAAGTCGATGTATGTTATTTGAGTTACTACAAGCAACATACAAGTTACCTCCCCTGTCAGTAGTCACAGCTGTAGGTCCATTGAAGTTCTCAGGTGTACATGTAAAACGTACTTCTCCACTGAGTTTGACACAACATACTGTGTTATTGCTCCAGTCAGTATAGTAGACACTATCCTGTGGACCCGGATGTAGGTAGTCAATCTCACCACCAGGTACAGTTATTGTAGTTATTGTCTTCCCTTGTTTACTGAGGATGTAAATCTTCCCACCAATAACACCAACACAGATCTTATCACCGACAACAGCTATACCGGCACACTCACCAGGTACAGAATGTGTATCACCGGACTTCATTGATTTTATGTCAACAAACTGTATTGAATCCTGGTCAGGTAGGGATACTACAGCTTTATCTTCACCTGGTATAATAGCAATACCAAATGGTTTACCAGATAACGTACAATCCTGTAGGTACTCACCACGGTCACTGTATACCAGTAACTTGGTACTACTACAGTTACAGAGTAGTAGACGGTTGTCGTCTGTCACAGCAATACTGGATATCAAGACATCATCGGTAGACTTAATATTAAATTTCATGTCAAAGTCGAACTTTGTTGGCATCTGAATTGTTGTCGGTAAAACTTGAGCTTGATTTGATTTGGATGGTTTATACTTGATCGGACATGGTGTAGACTCAATGTGTACTGATCCTAAAGATTCGACCTGGAGTTGCTGTGATGATTCTTTAAACGAAATTTTAGAGGTTAACATTGATGTAATCATTTTCTGTATTGCAATATTGTATTCTGAAACTTTCCATTTGTACGAATTTAATAAAATAAATAGCTGATTCTCTGATCCATGTTTTGATACAAGATCCAATTTACTGGCGACCTCGTCCAAAGACTCCCTCATCTCGGCTAATGTGTCCTTATCAGATTTAATTTGAGTCTCGCATTTTGTCTTTGTAGATTTGACCTCAGATATGACTTTCTTCTCGAAATCATCAAGACGTTCTACAATTTTAGATTTTATACGCGACACATTTCGCAGCACATCCGCTTCTTCATCATTCAGACTCTTCAAATTCTCATTGCGGTTACAAATAAGTTTTTCCAGAGTTTCACAGATGCTTGATACGGTACCAAATACATCATCCATCATCGGTGATCTTCGTACTGCTTTTGAAGCAACGTCCACAGGAACGATTTTTGGACAAATCCGGTGTGTTTCTGCCATGCAAGAGCGACAACAAAGACAATCATGTTCTACACAGAAAAAATCGAGAATCATTTCTTCGTGTTTTGTACAGGAATTTTTAACAGATAATTTTTCCATGGGTAACGATCCAAAATCGATTAAATGATGAGATGCAAAAGCTTTGAATAAACTATGGGCATTCAGACAGTCCTGACAGAGGTTTTCGTCACAATCAGTGCAATATTTTACGGCCACTGTAGGTGACAGTTCCTTGTGTAAGCATGGATCACAACTCTGATTGGACGATGCCATTATTACCTGAAAAATATTAACTCAATGAAATATATTATTAAACTTTTAAACGAAACAAAATAAGTACAGTATCGGAACTACTGGTGGTTAATGTGTAATCTAAACACTAACTCAGTTTTGTCAAAAGTGATAATTTTGATAATAATTAATAATTAATGTAGTTAATTGCAGAAATATTATATATATGATGGCGATGCACAATAAATCTTAGAATGAAATGTGTGTCTATAAGGTATATTACTTCAAAATATAATATATTTAAACATTCGTCCAAATTCCGATATTTTTAATAATTATGAACGCAGTAACATCATTAATATTAAATATCACTGTTAAACTATTTCAGCGCTTTTATGTGGTGTATTCCGTATTTAAGGTTGCAGTCGAACCCCATTGCCCGCTTTTACCCTCGAACCTGCATTCTCAATATTGACACGCCAGTGATCAATAGTAGATGACTATCATAACCATTCGCTCATACAAGCCAACCCACATGATACTTAAATGTCATTGACCTTTCATTGAGTTTTTATACTGAAACTTACTCAAATACAAAACTTAACAACTGTTGATGACGTAGCTGCTCATTCTATGAATACATGATCTATGCCTCACCTTACCCTGGATATAACTGTAATGGCAGGCGAGATATAGGGAATTAGATAAAATGCACTTTCTTGTTAACTTGGATCACATGAATTCGAACCATATCATTTGTAAGGAAAATTGGCCGGAAAACTAAACCAAAAATGTGTTGTTATTGAATTGAGCTAATGAGTCGAACGCAAAAACATATATTCTGACACCTTTTTCGTGAGACGCGTTCACACGTCTAATTGTAACTGCCACCATGTTTGTCGGTGTTGTACCTACACCCAGACATTTATTCTTCAACATAATGGCATCGATCAATATTTTTGCAACGACGAATCAGTTTCTCTGACTAAATTATCTTTTGTTCACTTTTCCATGAATAAACGGAACCAAAACACGAAGGCGGAACCTCATCATAAGTTATCCGGAAACTAACTAATGTTTTTAAACGGTAAAAACTATAAATTTACTTTCTTTCTGAATAAAAAAAAATGTTTCTATAAAAGTTATTAATCAAGCTTTTTTCTAGATCATGTTTCTTTAAATAGTCAATGCAATGTCCGGACAAAAAACAATCATATACTACATCTAGCTATCAACGACCGGACAAAAAAACAATCATATACTACTTCTGGCTATCAACGACCGGACAAAAAACAATCATACTACTTCTAGCTATCAACGAAAAATAATCATATACTACCTCTAGCTATCAACGACCGGACAAAAAACAATCATATACTACTTCTAGCTATCAACGACCGGACAAACAACAATCATATACTACTTCTAGCTATCAACGACCGGACAAAAAACAATCATATACTACTTCTAGCTATCAACGACAGAACAAAAAACAATCATATACTACTTCTAGCTATCAACGACAGAACAAAAACAATCATATACTACTTCTAGCTATCAACGACCGGACAAAAACAATCATATACTACTTCTAGCTATCAACGACCGGAAAAAAAACAATCATATACTACTTCTAGCTATCAACGACCGGACAAAAACAATCATATACTACTTCTAGCTATCAACGACCGGACAAAAAACAATCATATACTACTTCTAGCTATCAACGACCGGACAAAAAACAATTATATACTACTTCTAGCTTTCAACGACCGGACAAAAACAATCATATACTACTTCTAGCTATCAACGACCGGACAAAAACCAATCATATACTACTTCTAGCTTTCAACGACCGGACAAAAACAATCATATACTACTTCTAGCTATCAACGACCGGACAAAAAACAATCATATACTACTTCTAGCTATCAACGACCGGACAAAAAACAATCATATACTACTTCTAGCTATCAACGACCGGACAAAAACAATCATATACTTCTTCTAGCTATCAACGACCGGAGAAAAACAATCATATAATACTTCTAGCTATCAACGGTTGGACAAAAAACAATCATATACTACTTCTAGCTATCAACGACCGGACAAAAACAATCATATACTACTTCTAGCCATCAACGACCGGACAAAAAATAATCATATACTACTTCTAGCCATCAACGACCGGACAAAAAACAATCATATACTACTTCTAGCTATCAACGACCGGACAAAAAACAATCATATACTACTTCTAGCCATCAACGACCGGACAAAAAACAATCATATACTACTTCTAGCCATCAACGACCGGACAAAAAACAATCATATACTACTTCTAGCTATCAACGACAGAACAAAAAACAATCATATACTACTTCTAGCTATCAACGACCGGAGAAAAACAATCATATACTACTTCTAGCTATCAACGACCGGACAAAAACAATCATATACTACTTCTAGCCATCAACGACCGGACAAAAAACAATCATATACTACTTCTAGCTATCAACGACCGGACAAAAAACAATCATATTCTACTTCTAGCTATCAACGACCGGACAAAAAACAATGATACACTACTTCTAGCTATCAACGACCAGACAAAAACCAATCATATACTACTTCTAGCTATCGACGATACTTTTGACTTCTGATTTTTCATTTTCTACGAATGTACAACAAAAAATAGTTCGCTCAGAGGAAATATCGATTTATAAATTTAGCTATCAACGACCGGAGAAAAACAATCATATACTACTTCTAGCCATCAACGACCGGACAAAAACAATCATATACTACTTCTAGCTATCAACGACAGAACAAAAAACAATCATATACTACTTCTAGCTATCAACGACCGGAGAAAAACAATCATATACTACTTCTAGCTATCAACGACCGGACAAAAACAATCATATACTACTTCTAGCCATCAACGACCGGACAAAAAACAATCATATACTACTTCTAGCTATCAACGACCGGACAAAAAACAATCATATTCTACTTCTAGCTATCAACGACCGGACAAAAAACAATGATACACTACTTCTAGCTATCAACGACCAGACAAAAACCAATCATATACTACTTCTAGCTATCGACGATACTTTTGACTTCTGATTTTTCATTTTCTACGAATGTACAACAAAAAATAGTTCGCTCAGAGGAAATATCGATTTATAAATTTAGCTATCAACGACCGGAGAAAAACAATCATATGCTACTTCTAGCCATCAACGACCGGACAAAAAACAATTATATACTACTTCTAGCTTTCAACGACCGGACAAAAACAATCATATACTACTTCTAGCTATCAACGACCGGACAAAAACCAATCATATACTACTTCTAGCTTTCAACGACCGGACAAAAACAATCATATACTACTTCTAGCTATCAACGACCGGACAAAAAACAATCATATACTACTTCTAGCTATCAACGACCGGACAAAAAACAATCATATACTACTTCTAGCTATCAACGACCGGACAAAAACAATCATATACTTCTTCTAGCTATCAACGACCGGAGAAAAACAATCATATAATACTTCTAGCTATCAACGACCGGACAAAAAACAATCATATACTACTTCTAGCTATCAACGACCGGACAAAAACAATCATATACTACTTCTAGCCATCAACGACCGGACAAAAAACAATCATATACTACTTCTAGCCATCAACGACCGGACAAAAAACAATCATATACTACTTCTAGCTATCAACGACCGGACAAAAAACAATCATATACTACTTCTAGCCATCAACGACCGGACAAAAAACAATCATATACTACTTCTAGCCATCAACGACCGGACAAAAAACAATCATATACTACTTCTAGCTATCAACGACAGAACAAAAAACAATCATATACTACTTCTAGCTATCAACGACCGGAGAAAAACAATCATATACTACTTCTAGCTATCAACGACCGGACAAAAACAATCATATACTACTTCTAGCCATCAACGACCGGACAAAAAACAATCATATACTACTTCTAGCTATCAACGACCGGACAAAAAACAATCATATTCTACTTCTAGCTATCAACGACCGGACAAAAAACAATGATACACTACTTCTAGCTATCAACGACCAGACAAAAACCAATCATATACTACTTCTAGCTATCGACGATACTTTTGACTTCTGATTTTTCATTTTCTACGAATGTACAACAAAAAATAGTTCGCTCAGAGGAAATATCGATTTATAAATTTAAGTGTGTTTATCCAATTAAAGCAATTAATAAGTTAATTGCAGCATAAATATAATTATTCCCGACATGTTTGATATCATATTCATTATAAGCCCTAGTTTTGATATTGGTCCCAGAGCAGAAGACCCGAAGGTCGATATCAACCGAGGGCGTATAATGCATAAGATATCAAAAATGTTATGTAATGGTCTTTTCATCACATGCTTCAGTTTGGGAAAATAAAAGACTTTGATACATCTTTTTTTCATATACTCAATATATCTAAAGTAATGTCAAATACCGATTCATTCTGATCAGAGTATCGTCTGCTTCAACGTTAAAGGCCATATTTGCAAACAATTCCGGTAATTTCCGATTGCTCACGGAAAGTCATGTGACTTAATCATGACTTGTCTGTGCCGTTGTTTGATGTCACCAAATCAAATCATAACATTTACGGAAAAGCGTGTAATAACTTTAGGAAACTGTTAATAATATTTTTTATATCAGCCTGCTTACAAACTGAGAACAATAACAAGTTTTGAACCATTTATTCGTTTTATCATACAGTAAAAAAATTAATTTATTTTTAATAAGTATATAATAAATCATCCTAGGTCCATTGTCGGAAACCCACGTCCGGTCGCGTTCTCGCTTTGCTACCACTTACCGACCATGGAAACATTTGTAGATATTTTCTGCTTTCCTGAATATTCATTCAAGTAAATGAGCCACCGAATTATAACGACGTTTATTGGATAAAACTATTTTGATTAGTTGAAAACGCATCGCATACAAGAAACCAATCAAATTATGACATTTAAATATATAACGAGGAAACGTCTACAAGTGTGCCCACGATCGGTAATTCGCAGCAAAGCAGGAACGCTACTTGACGTGGGTTTCCGACGATGTCCTAGGTCATGTTTCGGATTTAAACTTCCAAGACCACAGGTATTGCGGTCAGAACATTTTTAAATTTTTTTATGCATGAAATGTCAATAAATGAATTTGTAGTGTGTATGCACTTGAGGAAACCTGTCTGACACGCATCAGTGAAAAATATTGCCCCCCCCCCCCCTGAAATATGATCAAGATAAAGTACCAAGGAACGATTGTATCATATTAATGAGGGCAATATGTTGCAGCGATGCATTTTAGACTCAGAGGCTAATCAATGATTTTTCATTAGGGTGGCTGTATTTGTCATAAAAAGGGGACCGGGTGGACGGGATTTTGACACACTTCTTTGAATTACAGGGACTTATAGACGCACGTACTTTGATGTTGTTTTGTAAGGGGAATTAGGGCCTCGTGCACTCCTCTGGATCAGCTTCTGAGACTGGTTTTCTAACAAGAAGTGCGTTTGTTCAGGGATATAACACCCACCGGCTGCAAATGGTTATTTAACGCCACTTTCAGCAATTTTTTCAGCTATATCATGGCGTATAGTTTTTATTGGTAGAGGAAGCCGGAGTACCAGGAGAAAACCCCCGACCTTCGGTAGGAAAACTGGTGATTCTTGTAAATTAAGATTGAAGGCGAACGCATCCCGCCCGCAGTTCGGCTCGAACCCGCAATCTCAGTGTTGATAGCCCACGTGATCAATAGTAGACGAACTACCTTAACCACTCGGCCACCGAGGCCCCTACCTAAAAAAGGTTTTGTTTAAGATGTTGATTTATTTGAAATTTGAAATCTAAATTGACAGCTTAACTTGTAGAACATTATACTTCTCTGTTTGGTCAAAAACGAAAGTTGCTTGTGTTGATGTTTACTATGAAAAGTATGAAATATTACAGAAGAGCATAATGACAGGTAATCTTTACATTCAAAAGAGTAAGATTGAATATTTTAAATTTTGAAATAAACATGAGTATTTACCTGTGTGTGCTCGTCGCCGTGCAAACATTGATCACCTGACCAAATATTTGGGAGTGCCTATAGGGAAGTTTAAAACCCCGAATTTCATATGATGATTTTGTCAAAGCAATTGGTGCATTAACAGATAAACAACAACCAAACTAGTTTTTATGAATACATAATTTACCTAAGGTCATGTTTTCACCTTGGTGTTACATGTATTGATCCCTAGGTCTACTGTTTTCTGTAGCATGCACACTTTATTGAACAGGTTTACAAAAGCGCCATTATTCCCAATACATTTCAAATGTCAGGCATCAAAAATGATCGAACATTTTGTTTGAAATATTCAGATTTAAATGACACTGACAAAACGTGTAACATGCGCGCAGCTTAAATAGTTTAAAAGTTTTTTCGAGATCTTATCAATTTCCTCTCAAACATTTTTTTTATCAATAATGCTTACAGTTTTAATATTTTCTATTTTCAGAGCACTTACATGCAATCTAATGCCTCCGTGTATTTACTTCTGCATACCATCTTGAGGTAAACACATTTCCCGGTGTAATGTAAACAAATACGTGTAATCAGGCTGTTGTAACCATATGGAGTAGGCATTTTACCAAAATGCGAGCACAGAAAATATAGTGCTTAAAAAGTTTTTTTGTGAAAACCGATTGCAACAATTTTACACTGTCACATGTACTTGCCAGGGATTATGAATGTATTTTTTTAAATGTTGTTCTTTTTAATTTTCTAATTTTTAAACGTGCTTTTCTGACACCCCTCCCGCCAAACTATTGAATATGCCTGTAGATCATACAAAACCTGAAACCTTTTTGGCTATTGTCCCCGCCCCTATATTTTTCTGCTGTAATACAGTTTACTATTTCATGTTAAGAGTTATCCCACACTCGGTCACCGTTGCTATTCTAATCCCAATATCCCCTATTAGAAACCCACCTTATAGCGACCAATGAAAAGATCTAGCCCGCCCAGGAAGACGACGAGCAACGATCCTTCAGCAAGACCGTTACATTCGCCTAAAGCATTTACGGGATCGATTCCGAACCGCCGTACAGAGGTCATGTGAGACGATTGGAATGCACGGAAGGATGATTTTGCATGGAATTTTAAGCCTTAACACACTCATTTTAAGTTTTTTCATTATTATTCGTGCTAAACAATAACATCAACTGCACGTACCTTTAACTTTAATCATCAAAAAAGCACAAGATTTTTAGCAATTATACTCGAAACATCGGATAATTTTTTTTCCAATCATAATTCCACCTTAATGAAAGGTTTCCAGGTGAAAGCATTTACGTTCACCACCCGTGAACGCCAGTTGTCGAAATCTGGAACACACTATGAATTACGCATTTGTTAAAAACAGGGTCGACTTTCACTTGCAAATCATAGGTATTTTTTTAACTCGGACAATCGGTATAAAACCCTGCTAACCGGAATATCGCTATCAGTTGAATTTGAAGACGATTCTAGCTTGATACTACGACAGACCGACTACGTTCAGGGCGTCCGCATATTACAACTCGAGCGCAGGGTCGTTACATAAGATTATTTCATCTGCAGAATATGACTATTGCCTCAACAGAAACACTTGTAAACGCCCTGGGTTGCGCCGTATATCACCACAGACAGTATGCAATCGGTTACATTCTTATAACCGACGACCATACGTCGGAGCAGCACTGAGACGCCAACAACGCCGAGCAAGGGCTAGATGGTGTACACTGTACTACCTTTTGTGTATGGAATTTACAGAATTGGAGAATAGTGTGGTTCAGCGAATAGTCACGTTTTCAGCTTGAAAACCGAGATGGTCGTAATTAGTGTACTGACGCCGAAATGAACGTTTTGCGCAAAACTGTGTTGTCGAAAGAGACAATTTTGGAGGAGGCAGTGTTATGATGTGGGTCACTTTATCTTACGTCAGGAACACACAGTAACGCTGTTAGGCGTTGAGACGAAATTATACGGCTGCATTTATTTGCACGTTATTGACGTGTAACAGTAGATTTTTAATGTCAATGTGATCTATTGGCCATCACGATATCCGGATCGTAACCTAATTGAACATCTGTTGGGATGAACTGGATCGACAACCACCGCTGCAAAATCTGCAACAGCAATCACTTCAGTATGAGTGGCAAAAAATACCGCGTGTTCGTACTCAACTTTTAAAGGGAAACTTCGCGAAAAAATGAAAATTTGATATGTTATTCTTCAACTAAAAAGAAACACATTTGCCTCTTGATGTTTTATTATATTTTCAGTGGTTAAGTTTCTGCATGGAATTTATCGTGTAAAAAATGCACTTATGGGGGTCCGCCATCTTGTCACCATCTCGTCACTAGATGGCGATACTAGACATCCAAGTACCTTAAAAGTCGTCGAATGATAATAACGCGAAACGGTCAATAACAGAAGGTTGTAATATAAGACAAGGTTGTGGAAAGATTACGTTTCGTATTCCTGATCTATATATAAGCGAAAAAAAACACTTGTTTAACAAGTAGTTAACCAATTTAAAGCTTCTACTTAAGATTATTTCTACAGCGGCAACAACGGTAAACGGAAAGAAAGTCACAGGAAAAAAGTCACAGTTTTTGATAGGAAAAAAAGTCCATAAATATTAATTAAATTGAAAATTATTCGTATTATTATTCTCAACTTAATCAGATTAAGCAACTTATTGAACGAAACTTTTGCGAAGTTGACTATTTAAGAAATAGCTGTCATTAAATGAAATATTTTCAAATACTCTGGTTTTCGCGCATCAAAATTTCAATTCTAGTTTAGTACGTTTATAATTATTATTGTTATTATTATAATTATTATTACTGGTAACATCTATTGTGCGTGTGCGTAACACAGTTTCCAAAATTTTACATGTTGTGTATATTTGAGTTAACGTGTAAATTTTACGTTTCCTCTGACATCTAAAGGTATTCGAAATCTTATATACATCCTGTGTTATGACACTTCGGTGTATTCAAATCATACCTGTCTTGGCAGGAGGGGGTGTTCCTTTCTAATTTCGAATTACATGATAAACCTTTAATCTGGTTAGCTTTTGAATATTCATACTTCAAAGTCGGCGTCAAATGATCTAGTCATTGCAATAAACATCATGTTTGTTTACCTGCTAATTCTGTTAATTACCCTTCATAAATGAGTAATGATTTACCTGTAACATTTTCACGTCCATGTACAACTGCCGTTTCAAGACGTGCAAAATTATCTACGGAATTTTATTTTATATATAAAAATAATCATATAAATATATCTTTTATTACAATTATTATTTAGGTAAATTATATCTGAGTTAAATAAAGACAGGTTAAAATTTGTGTCTAAAAATACTTCTATTAAAACAAAGATCATTAAAACTTTAAAACGTATTTGGCAACCTTATGTTGTCAGCCGGTCATTTGTCATCGCCACAGTTTATATATTCTTCAAAGAGCTAATGCAGAAAAACGTATTTTTAAACTGGATTATTTATCATATTTACTGGATAATTACATTTATCACGTCACAAACGCAGTCACGTGATACAATACTGTCAATATGTCGGCTCCCATACACAAAATTTTACCACCTTTAATCCACTCTAGAAGCGTAACGGTAAAGAATACAATAAAACATCAAAAGGCAATTATATTTCTTTTTATTTTAAGAGTAACATATCAAATTTTCATTTTTTCGCGAAGTTTCCCTTTAATTGAATCCATACTAAGAAGAGTAAGGTCTGTGTTACAAGCAGATGTAGGGCACAACAGACACTGACATGTTTGCGTTATTTATTGGCAATATGAGACAACATGTTATATTCAATGGTAAAAGAACTCATAAACAAGAAGTGTGCCAATTTTTACATTTATGTATCAATTATTTATATGATAAATTGTTAAAATAATATATGAAGTAAAATTAACATTTTGTGTATGTTGCGTTTTTTTGAGTGAGTATATATGAAATCTTTCTGTTAAGCTGTGAAGTATTTTATTCTTTACATTAAAGACGAAATACCACATTTGGTTTGACGATAAAAGTCCATCAATTATTTTCATACACCCATATACCTGATCGACAGAGTCGGGGGTATATAGTGGTCCTTATGTCTGTCCAACTCGTCCTTCCTTCCGTCCGTCCGTTTCCGGATAATTAAAAAATGAATGAAACTTGGGAAATTGTTATATATTTGGTTGGTAAGAAACCTATCGATTGTGGGGAAAATCCGTCAAATTTCAAGGTCCACAAAAAAAGTTCGAAATTTTTACAAAAAATGTCGTTTTCGGACAATAGCTCAAAAAGTTTGCATCTGATTTAAATGAAACTTTGGGATATAGTCACCTATAAAGTTGGTAAGAAGCTTTTCGATTTGGGGAAAAATCTATTAAATTTTAAGTTCGCAGTCGACAAAATACATTAGATTCTTTTTACAAAAAATGTAGTTTCAAGACAATAACACAAAAAAGTTTTATCCGATTTGGATGAAACTTTAGCATATTGTTATATATCAGGTTGGTAAGAAGTTTATTGATTTTGAGTGGAAATCCGTCAAATTTCAAGGTCGCAGTCCACAAAAAATTGTTGTCCGGACAATGACTTCAAAAGTTTGCATTTTATTTCAATGAAACTATGGGATATTGTTTCATATTAGGTAGATCAGAAGTCAATAGATTTTTATTTGGGGGGGGGGGTGGGTGTTGGGGGGAAATCCGTCATAGTTCAAGATCACAGTTGCCAAAAAATGTTTGAAATTTTTACAAAAAAAAACAGATCCGGAAAATAAATCAAAAAGTTTTGCATTTAATTTCAATGAAACTTTGGATATATAGTTTTATCAGAAGCCTATTGATTTGGGGGGAAATCCATCTAATTTCAAGGTCACTTTTTGCCAAAAAAATTAGAAATTTTTTTTAAAATTAGAAATTTTGACACACACAAAAAAAGTTTCCAGGCAATAACTCAAAATTGAGCATTTGTTTTCAATGAAACTTTTAAATGTAAAACACATATCATGTTGCAAATGAAGCCTATTGATGCTGGAGGAATTCCATCAATGGTCAAGGTCACAGTTGATAAAAACATAAAAAAAAATTCAAAAAAATTCTGGAAAATGTAAGCGGGGTATCAGTGATTGGCAGATCGACTTTGTCTAGTTTTAATTGTATATTTTGTACCTTTCAGTTTGAGAATGAACTGCTTACATAAGGATTTCCAGCATTAAAAATATACCCAATTAAATCAATTTGTAAACTTCACAATTCGAAAACTTTATGTACCGGAAGTTGTGATTTAGTAAAAGTAGCATACCTTCGGTACTTTTACTAAATCACAACTTCCGGCACATAAAGTTTTCGCACATTTTAAGTAAGTTAAAAAGCCCACAATATTGGTCGAACCTGTACGTCCTTTGTGGATTTTTAGTGATAAAAAACGGATGTATAATCAAATTGAAGAAAATATTACATCACTGCATGATAACACAATTTTACCACTTTATTGTTAACAGACACGTTTTTTAAATCTAACATATTTCTGATTAAATTGATTGATTGATTGATTGAAAGACTTATTAATTGATTGATTGATTGATTGCGTTTAACAATTCGCATTACACGCTAAAAGACGTAATATAAATAAACGCATATTAAATGTGTTCATATCGATAAAGAGCGAAGTGTGCTTTTCTTATCTCCTTATTTTCCGGGTCCTGGAATCCTGCTCCAACTCTCAAACTGCGGTGTTGACACGCCGGCGATCTTAGTATATGATCTATTATAATAGGTTGTTACAAATGTTGTACGGAAAGACCGGGTGATCTTCCACGATTGACAGAAATTTTATGTATTTTTGCGAGTGGAGTACAGCCCGAAGATCACACGGGAATTACCAAAAACGCATAAAAGTGCTTTTACATTTCGATATTCTATAGACTCTGCATTGTTCAATAGCCGACATTATATCAGAACGACAGAAACAAAGACATATCAGAATTTTTGGTTGTTGAAAGCTGCTAGTACATATGATTGCAAGTGTGCTCAACTGTACCAGAAATCCGCCATTTACGGAATAATTTAATATTTTAACCACTTGACCGCAGTGTAAATTGTTTGAAATAAGTTGCTCAAATCACATAAAATACCTTAAAAAATCAACAAAGATTATTCAGAATGTTTTGATTTGCAAATGAACAATGGTCTAAAAACTCTTTATAAAATACAACTTTTATTTTTGGTGTCACATGTGTTGTTTTCCAAAGAATTTTAAGTATCAATACGCCCCGGAAAAACGAATAAATATCATGTATATGTTGATAGAAGTATATTTAAAAACTACATGTACCGCATTGACGGGAAATATTCTGTATACAAGTGCATTTACTTGGTTTGTTGTTAACCTATAAGAAAACGGTCTATCTTCGTTACACTTTAATGTTCTTTGTCCATTAAATGACATCACGATGACGTCATTATGGGTAATAGAGTCATAAGCCTTTTTTTAAGCACTTTAAGCAGGTTTATATTTAAACTAGGTTAAGCTAACAAAATAGTTCAGTTCTGTTTCTTCAATCCCGTTTATATCAATTTGTGAATGAGGGTTTATTCTAATATGATGTCTTGCTTTCGTTTTGCAAACAAAGCCGTATTAAAATTCCTATAAATTTAGTTTGCACATGCGCAAGTTAATTGTGGTTGCAGTCGGTTAAATTTCATTTAAAAAAACTCAATTTTTAAAACCATACTTATCTTTGCTGTTTATAAAGTTGTTATTTTAAATCTGAAATCTGAGAATTGCACTATTCAACATACAACCATTAAGTTATATGTTTCCACCCCTCTACATTTAGACACACCGGAGGTAACTAGAACAGCCATTCTCTAGCGCACACTTATATGCAGCGTTACTGTACAGATTATCGTATTTGTCATATTCAGAATCGAAATAATTCATGGATACCAAACTTTTTTGTCGTTTAAACATGGCATTATGGGCGTTATATTCATGATATTTTAACACTCGCTATCGCTCGGGGCAATATATTCAAGAATATAATACCACCCATGTTAAAACGACAATAAAGTACGTGTGGTATCAATGAATTATTTCTTAAACATATCCTGGTTTAATCTTTAACTCAGTTTAAGTTATATTTATAGCACGGACTTCTGAGTTAGACAGATACACCTTCGAGCGCTTTAGCGCGAGAAGGTGTATTCACTAGAGAGGTGGGAAATATTCTGCATGTCCCAAATATGGTATATAGATACGTCACTTTTCTGTTAGCCAATCAGCGCTTTTGATATATATTGTGTTAGTTGTGAATGAAATTAAGATGGCGGACGGACACAGACTCGACAGCCTGGACAGTGTGAGCAAATGCTAAGCCTAAGCACTTATTATGTTAATATATGAATAAAAGACATGTGGTGGGTTTAGTTTTACACATGCATTTTTTATTCGTACATAATCTCAGGTTTTCTGTTACAATACAAAGCTTTTGCATGGCTCAATAATTGAGGTACACTCGTATTTCGTCATGAAAAATGAACATATATATCGTCTTACAGCCGATAAATTAATTGAAACACCTCTTTATTATTATAAAGGTATAATTTGTTGATAGAAAAGGTTTTTGTTTAGGAAATTGTTAGTTTGTTTGCCAGTGATACATGTATTTGGTGACTCGATCCGACAGCCTTACATTGGTACCATACGATTCCATGACATCTCGGACCAAAACAAATTCGGACTATTGCATACTCGGACCATAACAAATTCGGACTACACAAATTCGGACTATAACATATTCGGACCATTGCCAATTCGGACTACCTAAAAAAATCGTAGTTTGTAGTTTTTCTTTATTTTGTATTTATTTTCTGCTCAATAATGTGATGCATTGGGGTCATGTGTGTTAAATTGTACTTATTTCCGAAATAGATGTAGATATATGTATACTCAGTTTTCTTTAAAATCTATATCAGTAATAAAAGACATAAGATTTAATTTTTTATTTTATATCTTTATAGTCATAACAATCAAATGTTGTAACTAAACAAAGAAAGTTGTTTATTTAACTATAGAAATAGCATTGATAAGACATACAAAGCATATTATTCAAACATTTACGCACAACAAAGCATATTAATCAAACATTTACGCACAACACAAACAAGCACAAATATATACACAAGACTGTATATATATACAGTTTTCGTTAAAATCTGTCAGTATAAAAGGAAAAACAGATTTTTTTTTCTAAGTCAAACACATGTTACAAAACTTATTTAACAATACACACAAAAAGTACATATATATACACAAGGACAGTAAGAAAATATATTTACAACATAATATAAAACTTGAACAAACACATACCCCAAGGAAAACTCAATAGCATTGTACACTAAAAATTCTGTTACCAGATTTATTATAATTCCTTATAAAATTTCCTTTTTGGTGTAAGTGTAACCGTCACTACTAACTAACTTTCGCCCACCACGTTCGGTACCTTTCTCAACCAGAGTGTAGGTTACTGGCTCATCAGGTATAATGGTGTCTGGTAGGCCCGTCTCTTGCATGGATCTGGAAAAGAATTTGCATATAAAAGATACAAGATTTGCTGTTTCAACATTCGAATTGAGAAAATACTGTACTAACCAAGCCTACTTTAAATGCAGGAATACAGGAGGCCATAGATTGTTTCTGTTATACAAACCTCTTAATTAATTTGATTATACACCAATATCT
This sequence comes from Limnoperna fortunei, assembly GCA_944474755.1. NCBI lineage: Eukaryota > Metazoa > Mollusca > Bivalvia > Mytilida > Modiolidae > Limnoperna > Limnoperna fortunei. The sequence continues at coordinate 25,880,795 of OX104112.1, read as the reverse complement.
CTTTTATGTTTTATTTATTTATTTATTATGTACAATCATAGTTAATAATTAATTAAAATTTCTGTTTTCGCTTCTGTCAACATTGTTTTGTAGTACTGTAATTAAAATTTTTATTTTGTAGTCCGAATTTGTCCACCTTAAAATTGCTATGGATAATTAGTAGGCCGAATTTGTTATAGTCCGAATTGGTTATAGTCCGAATAGGTAATAGTCCGAATCTGTTTTGGTCCGAGTTGTCCGGTTACCAAACAAACTATAAAATGAAGCTTTTATTGTAAATATATGACATTGATCCATATTTAAAGAACAAAATTAGAAGATAATAATCCGATTCCTATTTTAGAAATACAATCACAGAAAAGTCTTCATGAGATTACAAAGATAGCTTAAACATTGTTTGTGGGGAAAGGGGGGGGGGGTGCACATGTAGATGGAAAAAGCCAGGATATGCGCATATATATATAAAAGTGACATATCAGTAGGTGGAGTGGTTTCATTTGGTAACCATGGACCTTGTACACAATAAATGCACTCGGTTACTAATTTTAAAAACATGTTTTTTGCTTTCACCATTTATTTCAAATTCTTGTATTGATGTTTACTTGTTTACAATATATGGTTACAACATCATAGCATTATGACGTCACAGTTTGCATGATGTCATAAAGGGTACTTCAAAACTCCTGGCTGTGTAAATCTCTTTTTTAAGAAACTTCTTTGGAAATATTGCTATTAACCTATTAATAATCAGTTGAATTTTAGTAAATACAAATGTACGCCCATTTCTGAACCATAATTATTTGATTTATATATTGAGTACTGTTTAAGAATGTTTGATTGTGAAATTAATACAAAAAGTAGAAAGTAAATGTAAAAATTTGTTCTAAACGATAAGTAATGTGCCCATTTTTCTTCTTAAAAAGGTAAAATTTTTATAACTTTGGAATTCAGTATTGATATTATTTAAAGATATAGCCTTCCTATGGTTTATTATGATATATATATATAGGTTGCAAAAGCGAAAACTTATCATCCAGCTATAGATATAATGACACATGAAAATTGTTGATTTTTTTTTTAAATCAAGTGTTGAGTTGAACAATTGAAAGCGTTAAAGTTTGTTCATAAAACAGGTTGAAACGGATATTTTATTTCGGAATGAGATGAAACTTGGTAGATTTGCTCGTAATATGGGGAAAAAAAATAAAATACAGTAAAAAGTATGAAAATTGAAAATTTTGTTTTCAATTTGACAACGGCTCTGTTAAGAACTTTGACTGAGGGAGAGGAAAATAGTTCTTATTTTGATATTTGACTGCGCCAAACTGTAGCATAGACAGTGGATTTATTATTCAATGGAATTTTAATATTGGAGCTGTATTTAAAAAGCAGTTTCATATAGAATTTATAAATAAATTTATTCGGATAATTTATTAAATGTATTGGGTATTTTTTTACCTGATTGTTCAAAGCCTATTTCTGGACTATTTTATGGGTGTAAGGGAGTTTCCACGAGTACCCTTCGGATTTTCTAAATTTGCAAAAAATTTTATCTGACATGGCACCCCGAAAATTTAATGTGATATGCGTGAAATTATTCCGGTCGGTTTGAGGGGTCTCTCATTACTCAACGAAACTTGGTGCCTAAGTGAGAGCAAAAAATGTCAATAGTTTCCCCTATACAAAAATAATTAAGAGGCCGTTGTCAAGTTGAAGTGTTGATTTTTTACTTTGTTGTCTAAAAGTTTGTATGTCGATGATGTTATTAGTTCAGCCACTGCAGCTATAACGCTGTAACTTTCACTTTATTCTGTCAGATAACAGTAAACAATTAAAAAATACATTTTTCTATCTTAATTTTACTCAAAAACATTAAAATTTATGGTTTTAAACAGTAAGTTACATGGCCTTGAATGGCATAAAATTGTCAGATTTCCTTGTAGACAGAAACAACAAAGAATTTAAGAAAAAATTGCTAAATTGCTCAAAGGAAAACAGAAGCGAAATTAATTTAGTTATTAAACACTATTGCAACTAAATATATATAATTTTGAACAAAAACCAAAAAAAAGTACATGTGTGTACTTCAACCCTTTAGAACAGCAAAAAACAGCGCATGGGAAATTTGCGAGATTAGGTTCTATATGATATTGCTCACAAATGTACTTTCAACCAAATCCATGATACTGTTTACCCAAAAAGCATACAAAGCCAGTAAAATATGGTTTGTATTTTATTTATATCATTAATTTTTGTCTGATAAACTGATCCAGTAGCAACTGATAGAGTCGGGTCATAATCTAGCACGCACTTTTCCTCCAAAACGAATTATGATTGCATGACCATTTCTACAAGATGTATTTAAATCCAGCATTTTTCCTCAAATGCTTAATTTTACCAAGGGGAAACACTTGTAATCAACATTCATATTTCTACCTTTTAGCAATTAACAAAATAGACACTAATAAAGTTAAACCTTGTCAACCAAGGGAGATAATTGTAGGCACTGAAGAATGTAAACAAACTATAAAATGAAGCTTTTATTGTAAATATATGACATTGATCCATATTTAAAGAACAAAATTAGAAGATAATAATCCGATTCCTATTTTAGAAATACAATCACAGAAAAGTCTTCATGAGATTACAAAGATAGCTTAAACATTGTTTGTGGGGAAAGGGGGGGGGGTGCACATGTAGATGGAAAAAGCCAGGATATGCGCATATATATATATAAAAGTGACATATCAGTAGGTGGAGTGGTTTCATTTGGTAACCATGGACCTTGTACACAATAAATGCACTCGGTTACTAATTTTAAAAACATGTTTTTTGCTTTCACCATTTATTTCAAATTCTTGTATTGATGTTTACTTGTTTACAATATATGGTTACAACATCATAGCATTATGACGTCACAGTTTGCATGATGTCATAAAGGGTACTTCAAAACTCCTGGCTGTGTAAATCTCTTTTTTAAGAAACTTCTTTGGAAATATTGCTATTAACCTATTAATAATCAGTTGAATTTTAGTAAATACAAATGTACGCCCATTTCTGAACCATAATTATTTGATTTATATATTGAGTACTGTTTAAGAATGTTTGATTGTGAAATTAATACAAAAAGTAGAAAGTAAATGTAAAAATTTGTTCTAAACGATAAGTAATGTGCCCATTTTTCTTCTTAAAAAGGTAAAATTTTTATAACTTTGGAATTCAGTATTGATATTATTTAAAGATATAGCCTTCCTATGGTTTATTATGATACATATATATAGGTTGCAAAAGCGAAAACTTATCATCCAGCTATAGATATAATGACACATGAAAATTGTTGATTTTTTTTTTAAATCAAGTGTTGAGTTGAACAATTGAAAGCGTTAAAGTTTGTTCATAAAACAGGTTGAAACGGCTTTATTTTATTTCGGAATGAGATGAAACTTGGTAGATTTGCTCGTAATATGGGGAAAAAAAATAAAATACAGTAAAAAGTATGAAAATTGAAAATTTTGTTTTCAATTTGACAACGGCTCTGTAAAGAACTTTGACTGAGGGAGAGGAAAATAGTTCTTATTTTGATATTTGACTGCGCCAAACTGTAGCATAGACAGTGGATTTATTATTCAATGGAATTTTAATATTGGAGCTGTATTTAAAAAGCAGTTTCATATAGAATTTATAAATAAATTTATTCGGATAATTTATTAAATGTATTGGGTATTTTTTTACCTGATTGTTCAAAGCCTATTTCTGGACTATTTTATGGGTGTAAGGGAGTTTCCACGAGTACCCTTCGGATTTTCTAAATTTGCAAAAAATTTTATCTGACATGGCACCCCGAAAATTTAATGTGATATGCGTGAAATTATTCCGGTCGGTTTGAGGGGTCTCTCATTACTCAACGAAACTTGGTGCCTAAGTGAGAGCAAAAAATGTCAATAGTTTCCCCTATACAAAAATAATTAAGAGGCCGTTGTCAAGTTGAAGTGTTGATTTTTTACTTTGTTGTCTAAAAGTTTGTATGTCGATGATGTTATTAGTTCAGCCACTGCAGCTATAACGCTGTAACTTTCACTTTATTCTGTCAGATAACAGTAAACAATTAAAAAATACATTTTTCTATCTTAATTTTACTCAAAAACATTAAAATTTATGGTTTTAAACAGTAAGTTACATGGCCTTGAATGGCATAAAATTGTCAGATTTCCTTGTAGACAGAAACAACAAAGAATTTAAGAAAAAATTGCTAAATTGCTCAAAGGAAAACAGAAGCGAAATTAATTTAGTTATTAAACACTATTGCAACTAAATATATATAATTTTGAACAAAAACCAAAAAAAAGTACATGTGTGTACTTCAACCCTTTAGAACAGCAAAAAACAGCGCATGGGAAATTTGCGAGATTAGGTTCTATATGATATTGCTCACAAATGTACTTTCAACCAAATCCATGATACTGTTTACCCAAAAAGCATACAAAGCCAGTAAAATATGGTTTGTATTTTATTTATATCATTAATTTTTGTCTGATAAACTGATCCAGTAGCAACTGATAGAGTCGGGTCATAATCTAGCACGCACTTTTCCTCCAAAACGAATTATGATTGCATGACCATTTCTACAAGATGTATTTAAATCCAGCATTTTTCCTCAAATGCTTAATTTTACCAAGGGGAAACACTTGTAATCAACATTCATATTTCTACCTTTTAGCAATTAACAAAATAGACACTAATAAAGTTAAACCTTGTCAACCAAGGGAGATAATTGTAGGCACTGAAGAATGTAAACAAACTATAAAATGAAGCTTTTATTGTAAATATATGACATTGATCCATATTTAAAGAACAAAATTAGAAGATAATAATCCGATTCCTATTTTAGAAATACAATCACAGAAAAGTCTTCATGAGATTACAAAGATAGCTTAAACATTGTTTGTGGGGAAAGGGGGGGGGGTGCACATGTAGATGGAAAAAGCCAGGATATGCGCATATATATATATAAAAGTGACATATCAGTAGGTGGAGTGGTTTCATTTGGTAACCATGGACCTTGTACACAATAAATGCACTCGGTTACTAATTTTAAAAACATGTTTTTTGCTTTCACCATTTATTTCAAATTCTTGTATTGATGTTTACTTGTTTACAATATATGGTTACAACATCATAGCATTATGACGTCACAGTTTGCATGATGTCATAAAGGGTACTTCAAAACTCCTGGCTGTGTAAATCTCTTTTTTAAGAAACTTCTTTGGAAATATTGCTATTAACCTATTAATAATCAGTTGAATTTTAGTAAATACAAATGTACGCCCATTTCTGAACCATAATTATTTGATTTATATATTGAGTACTGTTTAAGAATGTTTGATTGTGAAATTAATACAAAAAGTAGAAAGTAAATGTAAAAATTTGTTCTAAACGATAAGTAATGTGCCCATTTTTCTTCTTAAAAAGGTAAAATTTTTATAACTTTGGAATTCAGTATTGATATTATTTAAAGATATAGCCTTCCTATGGTTTATTATGATACATATATATAGGTTGCAAAAGCGAAAACTTATCATCCAGCTATAGATATAATGACACATGAAAATTGTTGATTTTTTTTTTAAATCAAGTGTTGAGTTGAACAATTGAAAGCGTTAAAGTTTGTTCATAAAACAGGTTGAAACGGCTTTATTTTATTTCGGAATGAGATGAAACTTGGTAGATTTGCTCGTAATATGGGGAAAAAAAATAAAATACAGTAAAAAGTATGAAAATTGAAAATTTTGTTTTCAATTTGACAACGGCTCTGTAAAGAACTTTGACTGAGGGAGAGGAAAATAGTTCTTATTTTGATATTTGACTGCGCCAAACTGTAGCATAGACAGTGGATTTATTATTCAATGGAATTTTAATATTGGAGCTGTATTTAAAAAGCAGTTTCATATAGAATTTATAAATAAATTTATTCGGATAATTTATTAAATGTATTGGGTATTTTTTTACCTGATTGTTCAAAGCCTATTTCTGGACTATTTTATGGGTGTAAGGGAGTTTCCACGATTACCCTTCGGATTTTCTAAATTTGCAAAAAATTTTATCTGACATGGCACCCCGAAAATTTAATGTGATATGCGTGAAATTATTCCGGTCGTTTTGAGGGGTCTCTCATTACTCAACGAAACTTGGTGCCTAAGTGAGAGCAAAAAATGTCAATAGTTTCCCCTATACAAAAATAATGAAGAGGCCGTTGTCAATTAATCAAGCAGGAAATAATAACGATTTATAAATAAACTTCAGTAATACCATTGTACACACATTAAACACGTTAAGATATCAGAGCGTAACTGCATCTACTTAAGAACCCAATGAATACAAAGAACCATTGGCCTATTTATTGTTATGTTCTATATGGGGGTACACAAGCAGGGGAACTGGTGTTAATTTATTGAACTACAGACACGTGGTGACACAAATATCTACTGGTACAATCAGGGGAAGTGGTGTTAATTTATTGGATTACAGTCACGTGGTCACACAAATATCTACTGGTGCAACCAGGGGAACTGGTGTTAATTTATTGGACTACAGTCACGTGGTCACACAAATATCTACTGGTGCAATCAGGGGAACTGGTGTTAATTTATTGGACTACAGTCACGTGGTCAACAAATATCTACTGGTACAACCAGGGGAAATGGTGTTAATTTATTGGACTACAGTCACATGGTCACACAAATATCTACTGGTGCAATCAGGGGAACTGGTGTTAATTTATTGGATTACAGTCACGTGGTCACACAAATATCTACTCGTACAATCAGGGGACTGGTGTTAATTATTGAACTACAGTCACGTGGTCACACAAATATCTACTGGTGCAATCAGGGGAACTGGTGTTAATTTATTGAACTACAGACACGTGGTGACACAAATATCTACTGGTACAATCAGGGGAACTGGTGTTAATTTATTGAACTACAGACACGTGGTCACACAAATATCTACTGGTGCAATCAGGGGAACTGGTGTTAATTTATTGAACTACATACACGTGGTCACACAAATATCTACTGGTACAATCAGGGGAACTGGTGTTAATTTATTGAACTACAGTCACGTGGTCGCACATATATCTACTGGTACAATCAGGGAAACTGGTGTTAATTATTGAACTACAGTCACGTGGTCACACAAATATCTACTGGTACAATCATGGGGACTGGTGTTAATTTATTGAACTACAGTCACGTGGTCACACAAATATCTACTGGTACAATCAGGGGAACTGGTGTTAATTTATTGAACTACAGACACGTGGTCACACACATATCTACTGGTACAATCAGGGGAACTGGTGTTAATTTATTGAACTACAGTCACGTGGTCACAAAATATCTACTGGTACAATCAGGGGAACTGGTGTTAATTTATTGAACTACAGACACGTGGTCACACAAATATCTAATGGTACAATCAGGGGAACTGGTGTTAATTATTGAACTACAGTCACGTGGTCACACACATATCTACTGGTACAATCAGGGGAACTGGTGTTAATTATTGAACTACAGTCACGTGGTCGCACAAATATCTACTGGTACAATCAGGTGAACTGGTGTTAATTATTGAACTACAGTCACGTGGTCACACAAATATCTACTGGTACAATCATGGGGACTGGTGTTAATTTATTGAACTACAGTCACGTGGTCACACAAATATCTACTGGTACAATCAGGGGAACTGGTGTTAATTTATTCAACTACAGACACGTTGTCACACACATATCTACTGGTACAATCAGGGGAACTGGTGTTAATTTATTGAACTACAGTCACGTGGTCACAAAATATCTAATGGTACAATCAGGGGAACTGGTGTTAATTTATTGAACTACAGACACGTGGTCACACAAATATCTAATGGTACAATCAGGGGAACTGGTGTTAATTATTGGACTACAGTCACGTGGTCACACAAATATCTACTGGTACAATCAGGGGAACTGGTGTTAATTATTGAACTACAGTCACGTGGTCACACAAATATCTACTGGTACAATCATGGGGACTGGTGTTAATTTATTGAACTACAGTCACGTGGTCACACAAATATCTACTGGTACAATCAGGGGAACTGGTGTTAATTTATTGAACTACAGACATGTGGTCACACAAATATCTACTAGTACAATCAGGGGAACTGGTGTTAATTTATTGAACTACAGACACGTGGTCACACAAATATCTACTGGTACAATCATGGGAACTGGTGTTAATTATTGAACTACAGACACGTGGTCACACAAAATCATGGGAACTGGTGTTAATTTATTGAACTACAGACACGTGGTCACACAAATACCTACTGGCACAATTAGGGGAACTGGTGTTAATTATTGAACTACAGACACGTGGTCACACAAATATCTACTGGTACAATCAGGGGAACTGGTGTTAATTATTGAACTACAGTCACGTGGTCACACAAATATCTACTGGTACAATCAAGGGAACTGGTGTTAATTATTGAACTACAGACACGTGGTCACACAAATATCTACTGGTACAATCAGGGGAACTGGTGTTAATTATTGAACTACAGTCACGTGGTCACACAAATATCTACTGGTACAATCAAGGGAACTGGTGTTAATTTATTGAACTACAGTCACGTGGTCACACAAATATCTACTGGTACAATCAAGGGAACTGGTGTTAATTTATTGAACTACAGACACGTGGTCACACAAATATCTACTGGTACAATCAGGGGACTGGTGTTAATTTATTGGACTACAGACACGTGGTCACACAAATATCTACTGGTGCAATCAGGGGAACTGGTGTTAATTATTGAACTACAGTCACGTGGTCACATAAACATCTACTGGTACAATCAGGGGAACTGGTGTTAATTTATTGGACTACAGACACGTGGTCACACAAATATCTACTGGTGCAATCAGGGGAACTGGTGTTAATTTATTGAACTACAGACACGTGGTCACACACAATCAGGGGAACTGGTGTTAATTTATTGAACTACAGATACGTGGTCACACAAATATCTACTGGTACAATCAGGGGAACTGGTGTTAAATTATTGAACTACAGACACGTGGTCACACAAATATCTGCTGGTACAATCAGGGGGAACTGGTGTTAATTTATTGAACTACAGACACGTGGTCACACAAATATCTACTGGTACAATCAGGGGAACTGGTGTTAATTTATTGAACTACAGACACGTGGTCACACAAATATCTACTGGTACAATCAGGGAAACTGGTGTTAATTTATTGAACTACAGTCACGTGGTCACACAAATATCTACTGGTACAATCAGGGGAACTGGTGTTAATTTATTGAACTACAGACACGTGGTCACACAAATCTCTACTGGTAGAACCAGGGGAACTGGTGTTAATTTATTGGACTACAGTCACGTGGTCACACAAATATCTACTGGTGCAATAGGGGAACTGGTGTTAGTTTATTGGACTACAGTCACGTGGTCACACAAATATCTACTGGTGCAATCAGGGGAACTGGTGTTAATTTATTGGACTACAGTCACGTGGTCACACAAATATCTACTGGTGCAATCAGGGGAACTGGTGTTAATTTATTGGACTACAGTCACGTGGTCACACAAATATCTACTGGTACAACCAGGGGAAATGGTGTTAATTTATTGGACTACAGTCACGTGGTCACACAAATATCTACTGGTGCAATCAAGGGAACTGGTGTTAATTTATTGGATTACAGTCACGTGGTCACACAAATATCTACTGGTACAATCAGGGGACCGGTGTTAATTATTGAACTACAGTCACGTGGTCACACAAATATCTACTGGTACAACCAGTGACCACGTGACTGTAGTTCAATAAATTAACACCAGTTCCCTTGATTGCACCAGTAGATATTTGTGTGACCACGTGACTGTAGTTCAATAATTAACACCAGTCCCCTGATTGTACCAGTAGATATTTGTGTGACCACGTGACTGTAATCCAATAAATTAACACCAGTTCCCCTGATTGCACCAGTAGATATTTGTGTGACCACGTGACTGTAGTCCAATAAATTAACACCATTTCCCCTGGTTGTACCAGTAGATATTTGTGTGACCACGTGACTGTAGTCCAATAAATTAACACCAGTTCCCATGATTGTGTGTGACCACGTGTCTGTAGTTCAATAATTAACACCAGTTCCCATGATTGTACCAGTAAATATTTGTGTGACCACGTGTCTGTAGTTCAATAAATTAACACCAGTTCCCCTGATTGTACTAGTAGATATTTGTGTGACCACGTGTCTGTAGTTCAATAAATTAACACCAGTTCCCCTGATTGTACCAGTAGATATTTGTGTGACCACGTGACTGTAGTTCAATAAATTAACACCAGTCCCCATGATTGTACCAGTAGATATTTGTGTGACCACGTGACTGTAGTTCAATAATTAACACCAGTTCCCCTGATTGTACCAGTAGATATTTGTGTGACCACGTGACTGTAGTTCAATAATTAACACCAGTTCCCCTGATTGTACCATTAGATATTTGTGTGACCACGTGTCTGTAGTTCAATAAATTAACACCAGTTCCCATGATTGTACCAGTAGATATTTGTGTGACCACGTGACTGTAGTTCAATAAATTAACACCAGTTCCCCTGATTGTACCAGTAGATATGTGTGTGTGACCACGTGTCTGTAGTTCAATAAATTAACACCAGTTCCCATGATTGTACCAGTAGATATTTGTGTGACCACGTGACTGTAGTTCAATAAATTAACACCAGTTCCCCTGATTGTACTAGTAGATATTTGTGTGACCACGTGTCTGTAGTTCAATAATTAACACCAGTTCCCCTGATTGTGCCAGTAGGTATTTGTGTGACCACGTGTCTGTAGTTCAATAAATTAACACCAGTTCCCATGATTTTGTGTGACCACGTGTCTGTAGTTCAATAATTAACACCAGTTCCCATGATTGTACCAGTAGATATTTGTGTGACCACGTGTCTGTAGTTCAATAAATTAACACCAGTTCCCCTGATTGTACTAGTAGATATTTGTGTGACCACGTGACTGTAGTTCAATAATTAACACTAGTTCACCTGATTGTACCAGTAGATATTTGTGCGACCACGTGACAGTAGTTCAATAAATTAACACCAGTTCCCCTGATTGTACCAGTAGATATTTGTGTGACCACGTGTATGTAGTTCAATAAATTAACACCAGTTCCCCTGATTGCACCAGTAGATATTTGTGTGACCACGTGTCTGTAGTTCAATAAATTAACACCAGTTCCCCTGATTGTACCAGTAGATATTTGTGTCACCACGTGTCTGTAGTTCAATAAATTAACACCAGTTCCCCTGATTGCACCAGTAGATATTTGTGTGACCACGTGACTGTAGTTCAATAATTAACACCAGTCCCCTGATTGTACCAGTAGATATTTGTGTGACCACGTGACTGTAATCCAATAAATTAACACCAGTTCCCCTGATTGCACCAGTAGATATTTGTGTGACCACGTGACTGTAGTCCAATAAATTAACACCATTTCCCCTGGTTGTACCAGTAAATATTTGTGTGACCACGTGACTGTAGTCCAATAAATTAACACCAGTTCCCCTGATTGCACCAGTAGATATTTGTGTGACCACGTGACTGTAGTCCAATAAATTAACACCAGTTCCCCTGATTGCACCAGTAGATATTTGTGTGACCACGTGACTGTAATCCAATAAATTAACACCAGTTCCCCTGATTGTACCAGTAGATATTTGTGTGACCACGTGTCTGTAGTTCAATAAATTAACACCAGTTCCCCTGATTGCACCAGTAGATATTTGTGTGACCACGTGACTGTAGTTCAATAATTAACACCGGTCCCCTGATTGTACCAGTAGATATTTGTGTGACCACGTGACTGTAATCCAATAAATTAACACCAGTTCCCCTGATTGCACCAGTAGATATTTGTGTGACCACGTGACTGTAGTCCAATAAATTAACACCATTTCCCCTGGTTGTACCAGTAGATATTTGTGTGACCACGTGACTGTAGTCCAATAAATTAACACCAGTTCCCCTGATTGCACCAGTAGATATTTGTGTGACCACGTGACTGTAGTCCAATAAATTAACACCAGTTCCCCTGATTGCACCAGTAGATATTTGTGTGACCACGTGACTGTAGTCCAATAAACTAACACCAGTTCCCCTATTGCACCAGTAGATATTTGTGTGACCACGTGACTGTAGTCCAATAAATTAACACCAGTTCCCCTGGTTCTACCAGTAGAGATTTGTGTGACCACGTGTCTGTAGTTCAATAAATTAACACCAGTTCCCCTGATTGTACCAGTAGATATTTGTGTGACCACGTGACTGTAGTTCAATAAATTAACACCAGTTTCCCTGATTGTACCAGTAGATATTTGTGTGACCACGTGTCTGTAGTTCAATAAATTAACACCAGTTCCCCTGATTGTACCAGTAGATATTTGTGTGACCACGTGTCTGTAGTTCAATAAATTAACACCAGTTCCCCCTGATTGTACCAGCAGATATTTGTGTGACCACGTGACTGTAGTTCAATAATTTAACACCAGTTCCCCTGATTGTACCAGTAGATATTTGTGTGACCACGTGACTGTAGTTCAATAAATTAACACCAGTTCCCCTGATTGTGTGTGACCACGTGTCTGTAGTTCAATAAATTAACACCAGTTCCCCTGATTGCACCAGTAGATATTTGTGTGACCACGTGTCTGTAGTCCAATAAATTAACACCAGTTCCCCTGATTGTACCAATAGATGTTTATGTGACCACGTGACTGTAGTTCAATAATTAACACCAGTTCCCCTGATTGCACCAGTAGATATTTGTGTGACCACGTGTCTGTAGTCCAATAAATTAACACCAGTCCCCTGATTGTACCAGTAGATATTTGTGTGACCACGTGACTGTAGTTCAATAAATTAACACCAGTTCCCTTGATTGTACCAGTAGATATTTGTGTGACCACGTGACTGTAGTTCAATAAATTAACACCAGTTCCCCTGATTGTACCAGTAGATATTTGTGTGACCACGTGACTGTAGTTCAATAATTAACACCAGTTCCCCTGATTGTACCAGTAGATATTTGTGTGACCACGTGTCTGTAGTTCAATAATTAACACCAGTTCCCTTGATTGTACCAGTAGATATTTGTGTGACCACGTGACTGTAGTTCAATAATTAACACCAGTTCCCCTGATTGTACCAGTAGATATTTGTGTGACCACGTGTCTGTAGTTCAATAATTAACACCAGTTCCCCTAATTGTGCCAGTAGGTATTTGTGTGACCACGTGTCTGTAGTTCAATAAATTAACACCAGTTCCCATGATTTTGTGTGACCACGTGTCTGTAGTTCAATAATTAACACCAGTTCCCATGATTGTACCAGTAGATATTTGTGTGACCACGTGTCTGTAGTTCAATAAATTAACACCAGTTCCCCTGATTGTACTAGTAGATATTTGTGTGACCACGTGTCTGTAGTTCAATAAATTAACACCAGTTCCCCTGATTGTACCAGTAGATATTTGTGTGACCACGTGACTGTAGTTCAATAAATTAACACCAGTCCCCATGATTGTACCAGTAGATATTTGGGTGACCACGTGACTGTAGTTCAATAATTAACACCAGTTCCCCTGATTGTACCAGTAGATATTTGTGTGACCACGTGACTGTAGTTCAATAATTAACACCAGTTCCCCTGATTGTACCATTAGATATTTGTGTGACCACGTGTCTGTAGTTCAATAAATTAACACCAGTTCCCCTGATTGTACCATTAGATATTTTGTGACCACGTGCCTGTAGTTCAATAAATTAACACCAGTTCCCCTGATTGTACCAGTAGATATGTGTGTGACAACGTGTCTGTAGTTGAATAAATTAACACCAGTTCCCCTGATTGTACCAGTAGATATTTGTGTGACCACGTGACTGTAGTTCAATAAATTAACACCAGTCCCCATGATTGTACCAGTAGATATTTGTGTGACCACGTGACTGTAGTTCAATAATTAACACCAGTTCACCTGATTGTACCAGTAGATATTTGTGCGACCACGTGACTGTAGTTCAATAATTAACACCAGTTCCCCTGATTGTACCAGTAGATATTTGTGTGACCACGTGACTGTAGTTCAATAATTAACACCAGTTCCCCTGATTGTACCATTAGATATTTGTGTGACCACGTGTCTGTAGTTCAATAAATTAACACCAGTTCCCCTGATTGTACCAGTAGATATTTTGTGACCACGTGACTGTAGTTCAATAAATTAACACCAGTTCCCCTGATTGTACCAGTAGATATGTGTGTGACCACGTGTCTGTAGTTCAATAAATTAACACCAGTTCCCCTGATTGTACCAGTAGATATTTGTGTGACCACGTGACTGTAGTTCAATAAATTAACACCAGTCCCCATGATTGTACCAGTAGATATTTGTGTGACCACGTTACTGTAGTTCAATAATTAACACCAGTTCCCCTGATTGTACCAGTAGATATTTGTGCGACCACGTGACTGTAGTTCAATAAATTAACACCAGTTCCCCTGATTGTACCAGTAGATATTTGTGTGACCACGTGTATGTAGTTCAATAAATTAACACCAGTTCCCCTGATTGCACCAGTAGATATTTGTGTGACCACGTGTCTGTAGTTCAATAAATTAACACCAGTTCCCCTGATTGTACCAGTAGATATTTGTGTCACCACGTGTCTGTAGTTCAATAAATTAATACCAGTTCCCCTGATTGCACCAGTAGATATTTGTGTGACCACGTGACTGTAGTTCAATAATTAACACCAGTCCCCTGATTGTACGAGTAGATATTTGTGTGACCACGTGACTGTAATCCAATAAATTAACACCAGTTCCCCTGATTGCACCAGTAGATATTTGTGTGACCACGTGACTGTAGTCCAATAAATTAACACCATTTCCCCTGGTTGTACCAGTAGATATTTGTGTGACCACGTGACTGTAGTCCAATAAATTAACACCAGTTCCCCTGATTGCACCAGTAGATATTTGTGTGACCACGTGACTGTAGTCCAATAAATTAACACCAGTTCCCCTGATTGCACCAGTAGATATTTGTGTGACCACGTGACTGTAATCCAATAAATTAACACCACTTCCCCTGATTGTACCAGTAGATATTTGTGTCACCACGTGTCTGTAGTTCAATAAATGAACACCAGTTCCCCTGATTGCACCAGTAGATATTTGTGTGACCACGTGACTGTAGTTCAATAATTAACACCGGTCCCCTGATTGTACCAGTAGATATTTGTGTGACCACGTGTATGTAGTTCAATAAATTAACACCAGTTCCCCTGATTGCACCAGTAGATATTTGTGTGACCACGTGTCTGTAGTTCAATAAATTAACACCAGTTCCCCTGATTGTACCAGTAGATATTTGTGTCACCACGTGTCTGTAGTTCAATAAATTAAGACCAGTTCCCCTGATTGCACCAGTAGATATTTGTGTGACCACGTGACTGTAGTTCAATAATTAACACCAGTCCCCTGATTGTACGAGTAGATATTTGTGTGACCACGTGACTGTAATCCAATAAATTAACACCAGTTCCCCTGATTGCACCAGTAGATATTTGTGTGACCACGTGACTGTAGTCCAATAAATTAACACCATTTCCCCTGGTTGTACCAGTAGATATTTGTGTGACCACGTGACTGTAGTCCAATAAATTAACACCAGTTCCCCTGATTGCACCAGTAGATATTTGTGTGACCACGTGACTGTAGTCCAATAAATTAACACCAGTTCCCCTGATTGCACCAGTAGATATTTGTGTGACCACGTGACTGTAATCCAATAAATTAACACCACTTCCCCTGATTGTACCAGTAGATATTTGTGTCACCACGTGTCTGTAGTTCAATAAATTAACACCAGTTCCCCTGATTGCACCAGTAGATATTTGTGTGACCACGTGACTGTAGTTCAATAATTAACACCGGTCCCCTGATTGTACCAGTAGATATTTGTGTGACCACGTGACTGTAGTTCAATAAATTAACACCAGTCCCCATGATTGTACCAGTAGATATTTGTGTGACCACGTGACTGTAGTTCAATAATTAACACCAGTTCCCCTGATTGTACCAGTAGATATTTGTGCGACCACGTGACTGTAGTTCAATAAATTAACACCAGTTCCCCTGATTGTACCAGTAGATATTTGTGTGACCACGTGTATGTAGTTCAATAAATTAACACCAGTTCCCCTGATTGCACCAGTAGATATTTGTGTGACCACGTGTCTGTAGTTCAATAAATTAACACCAGTTCCGCTAATTGTACCAGTAGATATTTGTGTCACCACGTGTCTGTAGTTCAATAAATTAATACCAGTTCCCCTGATTGCACTGGTAGATATTTGTGTGACCACGTGACTGTAGTTCAATAATTAACACCAGTCCCCTGATTTGTACGAGTAGATATTTGTGTGACCACGTGACTGTAATCCAATAAATTAACACCAGTTCCCCTGATTGCACCAGTAGATATTTGTGTGACCACGTGACTGTAGTCCAATAAATTAACACCATTTCCCCTGGTTGTACCAGTAGATATTTGTGTGACCACGTGACTGTAGTCCAATAAATTAACACCAGTTCCCCTGATTGCACCAGTAGATATTTGTGTGACCACGTGACTGTAGTCCAATAAATTAACACCAGTTCCCCTGATTGCACCAGTAGATATTTGTGTGACCACGTGACTGTAATCCAATAAATTAACACCACTTCCCCTGATTGTACCAGTAGATATTTGTGTCACCACGTGTCTGCAGTTCAATAAATTAACACCAGTTCCCCTGATTGCACCAGTAGATATTTGTGTGACCACGTGACTGTAGTTCAATAATTAACACCGGTCCCCTGATTGTACCAGTAGATATTTGTGTGACCACGTGACTGTAATCCAATAAATTAACACCAGTTCCCCTGATTGCACCAGTAGATATTTGTGTGACCACGTGACTGTAGTCCAATAAATGAACACCATTTCCCCTGGTTGTACCAGTAGATATTTGTGTGACCACGTGACTGTAGTCCAATAAATTAACACCAGTTCCCCTGATTGCACCAGTAGATATTTGTGTGACCACGTGACTGTAGTCCAATAAATTAACACCAGTTCCCCTGATTGCACCAGTAGATATTTGTGTGACCACGTGACTGTAGTCCAATAAACTAACACCAGTTCCCCTATTGCACCAGTAGATATTTGTGTGACCACGTGACTGTAGTCCAATAAATTAACACCAGTTCCCCTGGTTCTACCAGTAGAGATTTGTGTGACCACGTGTCTGTAGTTCAATAAATTAACACCAGTTCCCCTGATTGTACCAGTAGATATTTGTGTGACCACATGACTGTAGTTCAATAAATTAACACCAGTTTCCCTGATTTGACCAGTAGATATTTGTGTGACCACGTGTCTGTAGTTCAATAAATTAACACCAGTTCCCCTGATTGTACCAGTAGATATTTGTGTGACCACGTGTCTGTAGTTCAATAAATTAACACCAGTTCCTCCTGATTGTACCAGCAGATATTTGTGTGACCACGTGACTGTAGTTCAATAATTTAACACCAGTTCCCCTGATTGTACCAGTAGATATTTGTGTGACCACGTGACTGTAGTTCAATAAATTAACACCAGTTCCCCTGATTGTGTGTGACCACGTGTCTGTAGTTCAATAAATTAACACCAGTTCCCCTGATTGCACCAGTAGATATTTGTGTGACCACGTGTCTGTAGTCCAATAAATTAACACCAGTTCCCCTGATTGTACCAGTAGATGTTTATGTGACCACGTGACTGTAGTTCAATAATTAACACCAGTTCCCCTGATTGCACCAGTAGATATTTGTGTGACCACGTGACTGTAATCCAATAAATTAACACCACTTCCCCTGATTGTACCAGTAGATATTTGTGTCACCACGTGTCTGTAGTTCAATAAATTAACACCAGTTCCCCTGATTGCACCAGTAGATATTTGTGTGACCACGTGACTGTAGTTCAATAATTAACACCGGTCCCCTGATTGTACCAGTAGATATTTGTGTGACCACGTGACTGTAGTTCAATAATTAACACCAGTTCCCCTGATTGCACCAGTAGATATTTGTGTGACCACGTGACTGTAGTCCAATAAATTAACACCATTTCCCCTGGTTGTACCAGTAGATATTTGTGTGACCACGTGACTGTAGTCCAATAAATTAACACCAGTTCCCCTGATTGCACCAGTAGATATTTGTGTGACCACGTGACTGTAGTCCAATAAATTAACACCAGTTCCCCGGATTGCACCAGTAGATATTTGTGTGACCACGTGACTGTAGTCCAATAAACTAACACCAGTTCCCCTATTGCACCAGTAGATATTTGTGTGACCACGTGACTGTAGTCCAATAAATTAACACCAGTTCCCCTGGTTCTACCAGTAGAGATTTGTGTGACCACGTGTCTGTAGTTCAATAAATTAACACCAGTTCCCCTGATTGTACCAGTAGATATTTGTGTGACCACATGACTGTAGTTCAATAAATTAACACCAGTTTCCCTGATTGTACCAGTAGATATTTGTGTGACCACGTGTCTAGTTCAATAAATTAACACCAGTTCCCCTGATTGTACCAGTAGATATTTGTGTGACCACGTGTCTGTAGTTCAATAAATTAACACCAGTTCCCCCTGATTGTACCAGCAGATATTTGTGTGACCACGTGACTGTAGTTCAATAATTTAACACCAGTTCCCCTGATTGTACCAGTAGATATTTGTGTGACCACGTGACTGTAGTTCAATAAATTAACACCAGTTCCACTGATTGTGTGTGACCACGTGTCTGTAGTTCAATAAATTAACACCAGTTCCCCTGATTGCACCAGTAGATATTTGTGTGACCACGTGTCTGTAGTCCAATAAATTAACACCAGTTCCCCTGATTGTACCAGTAGATGTTTATGTGACCACGTGACTGTAGTTCAATAATTAACACCAGTTCCCCTGATTGCACCAGTAGATATTTGTGTGACCACGTGTCTGTAGTCCAATAAATTAACACCAGTCCCCTGATTGTACCAGTAGATATTTGTGTGACCACGTGACTGTAGTTCAATAAATTAACACCAGTTCCCTTGATTGTACCAGTAGATATTTGTGTGACCACGTGACTGTAGTTCAATAAATTAACACCAGTTCCCTTGATTGTACCAGTAGATATTTGTGTGACCACGTGACTGTAGTTCAATAATTAACACCAGTTCCCCTGATTGTACCAGTAGATATTTGTGTGACCACGTGTCTGTAGTTCAATAATTAACACCAGTTCCCTTGATTGTACCAGTAGATATTTGTGTGACCACGTGAGTGTAGTTCAATAATTAACACCAGTTCCCCTGATTGTACCAGTAGATATTTGTGTGACCACGTGTCTGTAGTTCAATAATTAACACCAGTTCCCCTGATTGTGCCAGTAGGTATTTGTGTGACCACGTGTCTGTAGTTCAATAAATTAACACCAGTTCCCATGATTTTGTGTGACCACGTGTCTGTAGTTCAATAATTAACACCAGTTCCCATGATTGTACCAGTAGATATTTGTGTGACCACGTGACTGTAGTTCAATAATTAACACCAGTTCCCCTGATTGCACCAGTAGATATTTGTGTGACCACGTGACTGTAGTTCAATAATTAACACCAGTCCCCTGATTGTACCAGTAGATATTTGTGTGACCACGTGACTGTAATCCAATAAATTAACACCAGTTCCCCTGATTGCACCAGTAGATATTTGTGTGACCACGTGACTGTAGTCCAATAAATTAACACCATTTCCCCTGGTTGTACCAGTAGATATTTGTGTGACCACGTGACTGTAGTCCAATAAATTAACACCAGTTCCCCTGATTGCACCAGTAGATATTTGTGTGACCACGTGACTGTAATCCAATAAATTAACACCAGTTCCCCTGATTGTACCAGTAGATATTTGTGTCACCACGTGTCTGTAGTTCAATAAATTAACACCAGTTCCCCTGATTGCACCAGTAGATATTTGTGTGACCACGTGACTGTAGTTCAACAATTAACACCGGTCCTCTGATTGTACCAGTAGATATTTGTGTGACCACGTGACTGTAATCCAATAAATTAACACCAGTTCCCCTGATTGCACCAGTAGATATTTGTGTGACCACGTGACTGTAGTCCAATAAATTAACACCATTTCCCCTGGTTGTACCAGTAGATATTTGTGTGACCACGTGACTGTAGTCCAATAAATTAACACCAGTTCCCCTGATTGCACCAGTAGATATTTGTGTGACCACGTGACTGTAGTCCAATAAATTAACACCAGTTCCCCTGATTGCACCAGTAGATATTTGTGTGACCACGTGACTGTAGTCCAATAAACTAACACCAGTTCCCCTATTGCACCAGTAGATATTTGTGTGACCACGTGACTGTAGTCCAATAAATTAACACCAGTTCCCCTGGTTCTACCAGTAGAGATTTGTGTGACCACGTGTCTGTAGTTCAATAAATTAACACCAGTTCCCCTGATTGTACCAGTAGATATTTGTGTGACCACGTGACTGTAGTTCAATAAATTAACACCAGTTTCCCTGATTGCACCAGTAGATATTTGTGTGACCACGTGTCTGTAGTTCAATAAATTAACACCAGTTCCCCTGATTGTACCAGTAGATATTTGTGAGACCACGTGTCGGTAGTTCAATAAATTAACACCAGTTCCCCCTGATTGTACCAGCAGATATTTGTGTGACCACGTGACTGTAGTTCAATAATTTAACACCAGTTCCCCTGATTGTACCAGTAGATATTTGTGTGACCACGTGACTGTAGTTCAATAAATTAACACCAGTTCCCCTGATTGTGTGTGACCACGTGTCTGTAGTTCAATAAATTAACACCAGTTCCCCTGATTGCACCAGTAGATATTTGTGCGACCACGTGTCTGTAGTCCAATAAATTAACACCAGTTCCCCTGATTGTACCAGTAGATGTTTATGTGACCACGTGACTGTAGTTCAATAATTAACACCAGTTCCCCTGATTGCACCAGTAGATATTTGTGTGACCACGTGTCTGTAGTCCAATAAATTAACACCAGTCCCCTGATTGTACCAGTGGATATTTGTGTGACCACGTGACTGTAGTTCAATAAATTAACACCAGTTCCCTTGATTGTACCAGTAGATATTTGTGTGACCACGTGACTGTAGTTCAATAAATTAACACCAGTTCCCTTGATTGTACCAGTAGATATTTGTGTGACCACGTGACTGTAGTTCAATAATTAACACCAGTTCCCCTGATTGTACCAGTAGATATTTGTGTGACCACGTGTCTGTAGTTCAATAATTAACACCAGTTCCCTTGATTGTACCAGTAGATATTTGTGTGACCACGTGACTGTAGTTCAATAATTAACACCAGTTCCCCTGATTGTACCAGTAGATATTTGTGTGACCACGTGTCTGTAGTTCAATAATTAACACCAGTTCCCCTAATTTTGCCAGTAGGTATTTGTGTGACCACGTGTCTGTAGTTCAATAAATTAACACCAGTTCCCCTGATTGTACTAGTAGATATTTGTGTGACCACGTGTCTGTAGTTCAATAAATTAACACCAGTTCCCCTGATTGTACCAGTAGATATTTGTGTGACCACGTGACTGTAGTTCAATAAATTAACACCAGTCCCCATGATTGTACCAGTAGATATTTGTGTGACCACGTGACTGTAGTTCAATAATTAACACCAGTTCCCCTGATTGTACCAGTAGATATTTGTGTGACCACGTGACTGTAGTTCAATAATTAACACCAGTTCCCCTGATTGTACCATTAGATATTTGTGTGACCACGTGTCTGTAGTTCAATAAATTAACACCAGTTCCCCTGATTGTACCATTAGATATTTTGTGACCACGTGACTGTAGTTCAATAAATTAACACCAGTTCCCCTGATTGTACCAGTAGATATGTGTGTGACAACGTGTCTGTAGTTGAATAAATTAACACCAGTTCCCCTGATTGTACCAGTAGATATTTGTGTGACCACGTGACTGTAGTTCAATAAATTAACACCAGTCCCATGATTGTACCAGTAGATATTTGTGTGACCACGTGACTGTAGTTCAATAATTAACACCAGTTCACCTGATTGTACCAGTAGATATTTGTGCGACCACGTGACTGTAGTTCAATTATTAACACCAGTTCCCCTGATTGTACCAGTAGATATTTGTGTGACCACGTGACTGTAGTTCAATAATTAACACCAGTTCCCCTGATTGTACCATTAGATATTTGTGTGACCACGTGTCTGTAGTTCAGTAAATTAACACCAGTTCCCCTGATTGTACCAGTAGATATTTTGTGACCACGTGACTCTAGTTCAATAAATTAACACCAGTTCCCCTGATTGTACCAGTAGATATGTGTGTGACCACGTGTCTGTAGTTCAATAAATTAACACCAGTTCCCCTGATTGTACCAGTAGATATTTGTGTGACCACGTGACTGTAGTTCAATAAATTAACACCAGTCCCCATGATTGTACCAGTAGATATTTGTGTGACCACGTGACTGTAGTTCAATAATTAACACCAGTTCCCCTGATTGTACCAGTAGATATTTGTGCGACCACGTGACTGTAGTTCAATAAATTAACACCAGTTCCCCTGATTGTACCAGTAGATATTTGTTTGACCACGTGTATGTAGTTCAATAAATTAACACCAGTTCCCCTGATTGCACCAGTAGATATTTGTGTGACCACGTGTCTGTAGTTCAATAAATTAACACCAGTTCCCCTGATTGTACCAGTAGATATTTGTGTCACCACGTGTCTGTAGTTCAATAAATTAATACCAGTTCCCCTGATTGCACCAGTAGATATTTGTGTGACCACGTGACTGTAGTTCAATAATTAACACCAGTCCCCTGATTGTACGAGTAGATATTTGTGTGACCACGTGACTGTAATCCAATAAATTAACACCAGTTCCCCTGATTGCACCAGTAGATATATGTGTGACCACGTGACTGTAGTCCAATAAATTAACACCATTTCCCCTGGTTGTACCAGTAGATATTTGTGTGACCACGTGACTGTAGTCCAATAAATTAACACCAGTTCCCCTGATTGCACCAGTAGATATTTGTGTGACCACGTGACTGTAGTCCAATAAATTAACACCAGTTCCCCTGATTGCACCAGTAGATATTTGTGTGACCACGTGACTGTAATCCAATAAATTAACACCACTTCCCCTGATTGTACCAGTAGATATTTGTGTCACCACGTGTCTGTAGTTCAATAAATTAACACCAGTTCCCCTGATTGCACCAGTAGATATTTGTGTGACCACGTGACTGTAGTTCAATAATTAACACCGGTCCCCTGATTGTACCAGTAGATATTTGTGTGACCACGTGACTGTAATCCAATAAATTAACACCAGTTCCCCTGATTGCACCAGTAGATATTTGTGTGACCACGTGACTGTAGTCCAATAAATTAACACCATTTCCCCTGGTTGTACCAGTAGATATTTGTGTGACCACGTGACTGTAGTCCAATAAATTAACACCAGTTCCCCTGATTGCACCAGTAGATATTTGTGTGACCACGTGACTGTAGTCCAATAAATTAACACCAGTTCCCCTGATTGCACCAGTAGATATTTGTGTGACCACGTGACTGTAGTCCAATAAACTAACACCAGTTCCCCTATTGCACCAGTAGATATTTGTGTGACCACGTGACTGTAGTCCAATAAATTAACACCAGTTCCCTTGGTTCTACCAGTAGAGATTTGTGTGACCACGTGTCTGTAGTTCAATAAATTAACACCAGTTCCCCTGATTGTACCAGTAGATATTTGTGTGACCACGTGACTGTAGTTCAATAAATTAACACCAGTTTCCCTGATTGTACCAGTAGATATTTGTGTGACCACGTGTCTGTAGTTCAATAAATTAACACCAGTTCCCCTGATTGTACCAGTAGATATTTGTGTGACCACGTGTCTGTAGTTCAATAAATTAACACCAGTTCCCCCTGATTGTACCAGCAGATATTTGTGTGACCACGTGACTGTAGTTCAATAATTTAACACCAGTTCCCCTGATTGTACCAGTAGATATTTGTGTGACCACGTGACTGTAGTTCAATAAATTAACACCAGTTCCCCTGATTGTGTGTGACCACGTGTCTGTAGTTCAATAAATTAACACCAGTTCCCCTGATTGCACCAGTAGATATTTGTGTGACCACGTGTCTGTAGTCCAATAAATTAAAACCAGTTCCCCTGATTGTACCAATAGATGTTTATGTGACCACGTGACTGTAGTTCAATAATTAACACCAGTTCCCCTGATTGCACCAGTAGATATTTGTGTGACCACGTGTCTGTAGTCCAATAAATTAACACCAGTCCCCTGATTGTACCAGTAGATATTTGTGTGACCACGTGACTGTAGTTCAATAAATTAACACCAGTTCCCTTGATTGTACCAGTAGATATTTGTGTGACCACGTGACTGTAGTTCAATAAATTAACACCAGTTCCCTTGATTGTACCAGTAGATATTTGTGTGACCACGTGACTGTAGTTCAATAATTAACACCGGTCCCCTGATTGTACCAGTAGATATTTGTGTGACCACGTGACTGTAATCCAATAAATTAACACCAGTTCCCCTGATTGCACCAGTAGATATTTGTGTGACCACGTGACTGTAGTTCAATAATTAACACCGGTCCCCTGATTGTACCAGTAGATATTTGTGTGACCACGTGACTGTAATCCAATAAATTAACACCAGTTCCCCTGATTGTACCAGTAGATATTTGTGTGACCACGTGACTGTAGTCCAATAAATTAACACCATTTCCCCTGGTTGTACCAGTAGATATTTGTGTGACCACGTGACTGTAGTCCAATAAATTAACACCAGTTCCCCTGATTGCACCAGTAGATATTTGTGTGACCACGTGACTGTAGTCCAATAAATTAACACCAGTTCCCCTGATTGTACCAGTAGATATTTGTGTGACCACGTGACTGTAGTCCAATAAACTAACACCAGTTCCCCTATTGCACCAGTAGATATTTGTGTGACCACGTGACTGTAGTCCAATAAATTAACACCAGTTCCCTTGGTTCTACCAGTAGAGATTTGTGTGACCACGTGTCTGTAGTTCAATAAATTAACACCAGTTCCCCTGATTGTACCAGTAGATATTTGTGTGACCACGTGACTGTAGTTCAATAAATTAACACCAGTTTCCCTGATTGTACCAGTAGATATTTGTGTGACCACGTGTCTGTAGTTCAATAAATTAACACCAGTTCCCCTGATTGTACCAGTAGATATTTGTGTGACCACGTGTCTGTAGTTCAATAAATTAACACCAGTTCCCCCTGATTGTACCAGCAGATATTTGTGTGACCACGTGACTGTAGTTCAATAATTTAACACCAGTTCCCCTGATTGTACCAGTAGATATTTGTGTGACCACGTGA
Source organism: Limnoperna fortunei (assembly GCA_944474755.1). Taxonomy (NCBI): domain Eukaryota; kingdom Metazoa; phylum Mollusca; class Bivalvia; order Mytilida; family Modiolidae; genus Limnoperna; species Limnoperna fortunei. The sequence goes on along the minus strand of OX104112.1, from coordinate 25,855,073 downwards.
CTGTAGTTCAATAAATTAACACCAGTTCCCCTGATTGTGTGTGACCACGTGTCTGTAGTTCAATAAATTAACACCAGTTCCCCTGATTGCACCAGTAGATATTTGTGTGACCACGTGTCTGTAGTCCAATAAATTAACACCAGTTCCCCTGATTGTACCAGTAGATGTTTATGTGACCACGTGACTGTAGTTCAATAATTAACACCAGTTCCCCTGATTGCACCAGTAGATATTTGTGTGACCTCGTGTCTGTAGTCCAATAAATTAACACCAGTCCCCTGATTGTACCAGTAGATATTTGTGTGACCACGTGACTGTAGTTCAATAAATTAACACCAGTTCCCTTGATTGTACCAGTAGATATTTGTGTGACCACGTGACTGTAGTTCAATAAATTAACACCAGTTCCCTTGATTGTACCAGTAGATATTTGTGTGACCACGTGACTGTAGTTCAATAATTAACACCAGTTCCCCTGATTGTACCAGTAGATATTTGTGTGACCACGTGTCTGTAGTTCAATAATTAACACCAGTTCCCTTGATTGTACCAGTAGATATTTGTGTGACCACGTGAGTGTAGTTCAATAATTAACACCAGTTCCCCTGATTGTACCAGTAGATATTTGTGTGACCACGTGTCTGTAGTTCAATAATTAACACCAGTTCCCCTGATTGTGCCAGTAGGTATTTGTGTGACCACGTGTCTGTAGTTCAATAAATTAACACCAGTTCCCATGATTTTGTGTGACCACGTGTCTGTAGTTCAATAATTAACACCAGTTCCCATGATTGTACCAGTAGATATTTGTGTGACCACTTGTCTGTAGTTCAATAAATTAACACCAGTTCCCCTGATTGTACTAGTAGATATTTGTGTGACCACGTGTCTGTAGTTCAATAAATTAACACCAGTTCCCCTGATTGTACCAGTAGATATTTGTGTGACCACGTGACTGTAGTTCAATAAATTAACACCAGTCCCCATGATTGTACCAGTAGATATTTGTGTGACCACGTGACTGTAGTTCAATAATTAACACCAGTTCCCCTGATTGTACCAGTAGATATTTGTGTGACCACGTGACTGTAGTTCAATAATTAACACCAGTTCCCCTGATTGTACCATTAGATATTTGTGTGACCACGTGTCTGTAGTTCAATAAATTAACACCAGTTCCCCTGATTGTACCAGTAGATATTTTGTGACCACGTGACTGTAGTTCAATAAATTAACACCAGTTCCCCTGATTGTACCAGTAGATATGTGTGTGACAACGTGTCTGTAGTTGAATAAATTAACACCAGTTCCCCTGATTGTACCAGTAGATATTTGTGTGACCACGTGACTGTAGTTCAATAAATTAACACCAGTCCCCATGATTGTACCAGTAGATATTTGTGTGACCACGTGACTGTAGTTCAATAATTAACACCAGTTCACCTGATTGTACCAGTAGATATTTGTGCGACCACGTGACTGTAGTTCAATAAATTAACACCAGTTCCCCTCATTGTACCAGTAGATATTTGTGTGACCACGTGTATGTAGTTCAATAAATTAACACCAGTTCCCCTGATTGCACCAGTAGATATTTGTGTGACCACGTGTCTGTAGTTCAATAAATTAACACCAGTTCCCCTGATTGTACCAGTAGATATTTGTGTCACCACGGGTCTGTAGTTCAATAAATTAACACCAGTTCCCCTGATTGCACCAGTAGATATTTGTGTGACCACGCGACTGTAGTTCAATAATTAACACCAGTCCCCTGATTGTACCAGTAGATATTTGTGTGACCACGTGACTGTAGTCCAATAAATTAACACCAGTTCCCCTGATTGCACCAGTAGATATCTGTGTGACCACGTGACTGTAGTCCAATAAATTAACACCATTTCCCCTGGTTGTACCAGTAGATATTTGTGTGACCACGTGACTGTAGTCCAATAAATTAACACCCGTTCCCTTGATTGCACCAGTAGATATTTGTGTGACCACGTGACTGTAGTCCAATAAATTAACACCAGTTCCCCTGATTGCACCAGTAGATATCTGTGTGACCACGTGACTGTAGTCCAATAAATTAACACCATTTCCCCTGGTTGTACCAGTAGATATTTGTGTGACCACGTGACTGTAGTCCAATAAATTAACACCAGTTCCCCTGATTGCACCAGTAGATATTTGTGTGACCACGTGACTGTAGTCCAATAAATTAACACCAGTTCCCCTGATTGCACCAGTAGATATTTGTGTGACCACGTGACTGTAGTCCAATAAACTAACACCAGTTCCCCTGATTGTACCAGTAGATATTTGTGTGACCACGTGACTGTAGTTCAATAAATTAACACCAGTCCCCATGATTGTACCAGTAGATATTTGTGTGACCACGTGACTGTAGTTCAATAATTAACACCAGTTCACCTGATTGTACCAGTAGATATTTGTGCGACCACGTGACTGTAGTTCAATAAATTAACACCAGTTCCCCTCATTGTACCAGTAGATATTTGTGTGACCACGTGTATGTAGTTCAATAAATTAACACCAGTTCCCCTGATTGCACCAGTAGATATTTGTGTGACCACGTGTCTGTAGTTCAATAAATTAACACCAGTTCCCCTGATTGTACCAGTAGATATTTGTGTCACCACGGGTCTGTAGTTCAATAAATTAACACCAGTTCCCCTGATTGCACCAGTAGATATTTGTGTGACCACGCGACTGTAGTTCAATAATTAACACCAGTCCCCTGATTGTACCAGTAGATATTTGTGTGACCACGTGACTGTAGTCCAATAAATTAACACCAGTTCCCCTGATTGCACCAGTAGATATCTGTGTGACCACGTGACTGTAGTCCAATAAATTAACACCATTTCCCCTGGTTGTACCAGTAGATATTTGTGTGACCACGTGACTGTAGTCCAATAAATTAACACCCGTTCCCTTGATTGCACCAGTAGATATTTGTGTGACCACGTGACTGTAGTCCAATAAATTAACACCAGTTCCCCTGATTGCACCAGTAGATATCTGTGTGACCACGTGACTGTAGTCCAATAAATTAACACCATTTCCCCTGGTTGTACCAGTAGATATTTGTGTGACCACGTGACTGTAGTCCAATAAATTAACACCAGTTCCCCTGATTGCACCAGTAGATATTTGTGTGACCACGTGACTGTAGTCCAATAAATTAACACCAGTTCCCCTGATTGCACCAGTAGATATTTGTGTGACCACGTGACTGTAGTCCAATAAACTAACACCAGTTCCCCAGATTGCACCAGTAGATATTTGTGTGACCACGTGACTGTAGTCCAATAAATTAACACCAGTTCCCCTGGTTCTACCAGTAGAGATTTGTGTGACCACGTGTCTGTACAGTTCAATAAATTAACACCAGTTCCCCTGATTGTACCAGTAGATATTTGTGTGACCACGTGACTGTAGTTCAATAAATTAACACCAGTTTCCCTGATTGTACCAGTTGATATTTGTGTGACCACGTGTCTGTAGTTCAATAAATTAACACCAGTTCCCCTGATTGTACCAGTAGATATTTGTGTGACCACGTGTCTGTAGTTCAATAAATTAACACCAGTTCCCCCTGATTGTACCAGTAGATATTTGTGTGACCACGTGTCTGTAGTCCAATAAATTAACACCAGTTCCCCTGATTGTACCAGTAGATGTTTATGTGACCACGTGACTGTAGTTCAATAATTAACACCAGTTCCCCTGATTGCACCAGTAGATATTTGTGTGACCACGTGTCTGTAGTCCAATAAATTAACACCAGTCCCCTGATTGTGCCAGTAGATATTTGTGTGACCACGTGACTGTAGTTCAATAAATTAACACCAGTTCCCTTGATTGTACCAGTAGATATTTGTGTGACCACGTGACTGTAGTTCAATAAATTAACACCAGTTCCCTTGATTGTACCAGTAGATATTTGTGTGACCACGTGACTGTAGTTCAATAATTAACACCAGTTCCCCTGATTGTACCAGTAGATATTTGTGTGACCACGTGTCTGTAGTTCAATAATTAACACCAGTTCCCTTGATTGTACCAGTAGATATTTGTGTGACCACGTGACTGTAGTTTAATAATTAACACCAGTTCCCCTGATTGTACCAGTAGATATTTGTGTGACCACGTGTCTGTAGTTCAATAATTAACACCAGTTCCCCTGATTGTGCCAGTAGGTATTTGTGTGACCACGTGTCTGTAGTTCAATAAATTAACACCAGTTCCCATGATTTTGTGTGACCAAGTGTCTGTAGTTCAATAATTAACACCAGTTCCCATGATTGTACCAGTAGATATTTGTGTGACCACGTGTCTGTAGTTCAATAATTAACACCAGTTCCCCTGATTGTGCCAGTAGGTATTTGTGTGACCACATGTCTGTAGTTCAATAAATTAACACCAGTTCCCATGATTTTGTGTGACCAAGTGTCTGTAGTTCAATAATTAACACCAGTTCCCATGATTGTACCAGTAGATATTTGTGTGACCACGTGTCTGTAGTTCAATAATTAACACCAGTTCCCCTGATTGTGCCAGTAGGTATTTGTGTGACCACGTGACTGTAGTTCAATAATTAACACCAGTTCCCCTGATTGTACTGGTAGATATTTGTGTGACCACGTGTCTGTAGTTCAATTAATTAACACCAGTTCCCCTGATTGTACCAGTAGATATTTGTGTGACCACGTGACTGTAGTTCAATAAATTAACACCAGTCCCCATGATTGTACCAGTAGATATTTGTGTGACCACGTGACTGTAGTTCAATAATTAACACCAGTTCCCCTGATTGTACCAGTAGCTATTTGTGTGACCACGTGACTGTAGTTCAATAATTAACACCAGTTCCCCTGATTGTACCATAAGATATTTGTGTGACCACGTGTCTGTAGTTCAATAAATTAACACCAGTTCCCCTGATTGTACCAGTAGATATTTTGTGACCACGTGACTGTACTTCAATAAATTAACACCAGTTCCCCTGATTGTGCCAGTAGATATTTGTGTGACCACGTGACTGTAGTTCAATAAATTAACACCAGTTCCCTTGATTGTACCAGTAGATATTTGTGTGACCACGTGACTGTAGTTCAATAAATTAACACCAGTTCCCTTGATTGTACCAGTAGATATTTGTGTGACCACGTGACTGTAGTTCAATAATTAACACCAGTTCCCCTGATTGTACCAGTAGATATTTGTGTGACCACGTGTCTGTAGTTCAATAATTAACACCAGTTCCCCTGATTGTGCCAGTAGGTATTTGTGTGACCACGTGTCTGTAGTTCAATAAATTAACACCAGTTCCCATGATTTTGTGTGACCAAGTGTCTGTAGTTCAATAATTAACACCAGTTCCCATGATTGTACCAGTAGATATTTGTGTGACCACGTGTCTGTAGTTCAATAATTAACACCAGTTCCCCTGATTGTGCCAGTAGGTATTTGTGTGACCACGTGTCTGTAGTTCAATAAATTAACACCAGTTCCCATGATTTTGTGTGACCAAGTGTCTGTAGTTCAATAATTAACACCAGTTCCCATGATTGTACCAGTAGATATTTGTGTGACCACGTGTCTGTAGTTCAATAATTAACACCAGTTCCCCTGATTGTGCCAGTAGGTATTTGTGTGACCACGTGACTGTAGTTCAATAATTAACACCAGTTCCCCTGATTGTACTGGTAGATATTTGTGTGACCACGTGTCTGTAGTTCAATTAATTAACACCAGTTCCCCTGATTGTACCAGTAGATATTTGTATGACCACGTGACTGTAGTTCAATAAATTAACACCAGTCCCCATGATTGTACCAGTAGATATTTGTGTGACCACGTGACTGTAGTTCAATAATTAACACTAGTTCCCCTGATTGTACCAGTAGATATTTGTGTGACCACGTGACTGTAGTTCAATAATTAACACCAGTTCCCCTGATTGTACCATTAGATATTTGTGTGACCACGTGTCTGTAGTTCAATAAATTAACACCAGTTCCCCTGATTGTACCAGTAGATATTTTGTGACCACGTGACTGTACTTCAATAAATTAACACCAGTTCCCCTGATTGTACCAGTAGATATGTGTGTGACAACGTGTCTGTAGTTGAATAAATTAACACCAGTTCCCCTGATTGTACCAGTAGATATTTGTGTGACCACGTGACTGTAGTTCAATAAATTAACACCAGTCCCCATGATTGTACCAGTAGATATTTGTGTGACCACGTGACTGTAGTTCAATAATTAACACCAGTTCACCTGATTGTACCAGTAGATATTTGTGCGACCACGTGACTGTAGTTCAATAAATTAACACCAGTTCCCCTGATTGCACCAGTAGATATTTGTGTGACCACGTGTATGTAGTTCAATAAATTAACACCAGTTCCCCTGATTGCACCAGTAGATATTTGTCTGACCACGTGTCTGTAGTTCAATAAATTAACACCAGTTCCCCTGATTATACCAGTAGATATTTGTGTCACCACGGGTCTGTAGTTCAATAAATTAACACCAGTTCCCCTGATTGCACCAGTAGATATTTGTGTGACCACGTGACTGTAGTTCAATAATTAACACCAGTCCCCTGATTGTACCAGTAGATATTTGTGTGACCACGTGACTGTAGTCCAATAAATTAACACCAGTTCCCCTGATTGCACCAGTAGATATCTGTGTGACCACGTGACTGTAGTCCAATAAATTAACACCATTTCCCCTGGTTGTACCAGTAGATATTTGTGTGACCACGTGACTGTAGTCCAATAAATTAACACCAGTTCCCCTGATTGCACCAGTAGATATTTGTGTGACCACGTGACTGTAGTCCAATAAATTAACACCAGTTCCCCTGATTGCACCAGTAGATATTTGTGTGACCACGTGACTGTAGTCCAATAAACTAACACCAGTTCCCCAGATTGCACCAGTAGATATTTGTGTGACCACGTGACTGTAGTCCAATAAATTAACACCAGTTCCCCTGGTTCTACCAGTAGAGATTCGTGTGACCACGTGTCTGTACAGTTCAATAAATTAACACCAGTTCCCCTGATTGTACCAGTAGATATTTGTGTGACCACGTGACTGTAGTTCAATAAATTAACACCAGTTTCCCTGATTGTACCAGTTGATATTTGTGTGACCACGTGTCTGTAGTTCAATAAATTAACACCAGTTCCCCTGATTGTACCAGTAGATATTTGTGTGACCACGTGTCTGTAGTTCAATAAATTAACACCAGTTCCCCTGCTTGTACCAGTAGATATTTGTGTGACCACGTGACTGTAGTTCAATAATTTAACACCAGTTCCCCTGATTGTACCAGTAGATATTTGTGTGACCACGTGACTGTAGTTCAATAAATTAACACCAGTTCCCCTGATTGTGTGTGACCACGTGTCTGTAGTTCAATAAATTAACACCAGTTCCCCTGATTGCACCAGTAGATATTTGTGTGACCACGTGTCTGTAGTCCAATAAATTAACACCAGTTCCCCTGATTGTACCAGTATATGTTTATGTGACCACGTGACTGTAGTTCAATAATTAACACCAGTTCCCCTGATTGCACCAGTAGATATTTGTGTGACCTCGTGTCTGTAGTCCAATAAATTAACACCAGTCCCCTGATTGTACCAGTAGATATTTGTGTGACCACGTGACTGTAGTTCAATAAATTAACACCAGTTCCCTTGATTGTACCAGTAGATATTTGTGTGACCACGTGACTGTAGTTCAATAAATTAACACCAGTTCCCCTGATTGTACTAGTAGATATTTGTGTGACCACGTGTCTGTAGTTCAATAAATTAACACCAGTCCCCATGATTGTACCAGTAGATATTTGTGTGACCACGTGACTGTAGTTCAATAATTAACACCAGTTCCCCTGATTGTACCAGTAGATATTTGTGTGACCACGTGACTGTAGTTCAATAATTAACACCAGTTCCCCTGATTGTACCATTAGATATTTGTGTGACCACGTGTCTGTAGTTCAATAAATTAACACCAGTTCCCCTGATTGTACCAGTAGATATTTTGTGACCACGTGACTGTAGTTCAATAAATTAACACCAGTTCCCTTGATTGTACCAGTAGATATTTGTGTGACCACGTGACTGTAGTTCAATAAATTAACACCAGTTCCCCTGATTGTGTGTGACCACGTGTCTGTAGTTCAATAAATTAACACCAGTTCCCCTGATTGCACCAGTAGATATTTGTGTGACCACGTGTCTGTAGTCCAATAAATTAACACCAGTTCCCCTGATTGTACCAGTATATGTTTATGTGACCACGTGACTGTAGTTCAATAATTAACACCAGTTCCCCTGATTGCACCAGTAGATATTTGTGTGACCACGTGTCTGTAGTCCAATAAATTAACACCAGTCCCCTGATTGTACCAGTAGATATTTGTGTGACCACGTGACTGTAGTTCAATAAATTAACACCAGTTCCCTTGATTGTACCAGTAGATATTTGTGTGACCACGTGACTGTAGTTCAATAAATTAACACCAGTTCCCTTGATTGTACCAGTAGATATTTGTGTGACCACGTGACTGTAGTTCAATAATTAACACCAGTTCCCCTGATTGTACCAGTAGATATTTGTGTGACCACGTGTCTGTAGTTCAATAATTAACACCAGTTCCCTTGATTGTACCAGTAGATATTTGTGTGACCACGTGACTGTAGTTCAATAATTAACACCAGTTCCCCTGATTGTACCAGTAGATATTTGTGTGACCACGTGTCTGTAGTTCAATAATTAACACCAGTTCCCCTGATTGTACCAGTAGATATTTGTGTGACCACGTGTCTGTAGTTCAATAAATTAACACCAGTTCCCCTGATTGTACCAGTAGATATTTTGTGACCACGTGACTGTAGTTCAATAAATTAACACCAGTTCCCTTGATTGTACCAGTAGATATTTGTGTGACCACGTGTCTGTAGTTCAATAAATTAACACCAGTCCCCATGATTGTACCAGTAGATATTTGTGTGACCACGTGACTGTAGTTCAATAATTAACACCAGTTCCCCTGATTATACCAGTAGATATTTGTGTCACCACGGGTCTGTAGTTCAATAAATTAACACCAGTTCCCCTGATTGCACCAGTAGATATTTGTGTGACCACGTGACTGTAGTTCAATAATTAACACCAGTCCCCTGATTGTACCAGTAGATATTTGTGTGACCACGTGACTGTAGTCCAATAAATTAACACCAGTTCCCCTGATTGCACCAGTAGATATTTGTGTGACCACGTGACTGTAGTCCAATAAATTAACACCATTTCCCCTGGTTGTACCAGTAGATATTTGTGTGACCACGTGACTGTAGTTCAATAAATTAACACCAGTTCCCCTGATTGCACCAGTAGATATTTGTGTGACCACGTGACTGTAGTCCAATAAATTAACACCAGTTCCCCTGATTGCACCAGTAGATATTTGTGTGACCACGTGACTGTAGTCCAATAAATTAACACCAGTTCCCCAGATTGCACCAGTAGATATTTGTGTGACCACGTGACTGTAGTCCAATAAATTAACACCAGTTCCCCTGGTTCTACCAGTAGAGATTCGTGTGACCACGTGTCTGTACAGTTCAATAAATTAACACCAGTTCCCCTGATTGTACCAGTAGATATTTGTGTGACCACGTGACTGTAGTTCAATAAATTAACACCAGTTTCCCTGATTGTACCAGTTGATATTTGTGTGACCACGTGTCTGTAGTTCAATAAATTAACACCAGTTCCCCTGATTGTACCAGTAGATATTTGTGTGACCACGTGTCTGTAGTTCAATAAATTAACACCAGTTCCCCTGCTTGTACCAGTAGATATTTGTGTGACCACGTGACTGTAGTTCAATAATTTAACACCAGTTCCCCTGATTGTACCAGTAGATATTTGTGTGACCACGTGACTGTAGTTCAATAAATTAACACCAGTTCCCCTGATTGTGTGTGACCACGTGTCTGTAGTTCAATAAATTAACACCAGTTCCCCTGATTGCACCAGTAGATATTTGTGTGACCACGTGTCTGTAGTCCAATAAATTAACACCAGTTCCCCTGATTGTACCAGTATATGTTTATGTGACCACGTGACTGTAGTTCAATAATTAACACCAGTTCCCCTGATTGCACCAGTAGATATTTGTGTGACCTCGTGTCTGTAGTCCAATAAATTAACACCAGTCCCCTGATTGTACCAGTAGATATTTGTGTGACCACGTGACTGTAGTTCAATAAATTAACACCAGTTCCCTTGATTGTACCAGTAGATATTTGTGTGACCACGTGACTGTAGTTCAATAAATTAACACCAGTTCCCCTGATTGTACTAGTAGATATTTGTGTGACCACGTGTCTGTAGTTCAATAAATTAACACCAGTCCCCATGATTGTACCAGTAGATATTTGTGTGACCACGTGACTGTAGTTCAATAATTAACACCAGTTCCCCTGATTGTACCAGTAGATATTTGTGTGACCACGTGACTGTAGTTCAATAATTAACACCAGTTCCCCTGATTGTACCATTAGATATTTGTGTGACCACGTGTCTGTAGTTCAATAAATTAACACCAGTTCCCCTGATTGTACCAGTAGATATTTTGTGACCACGTGACTGTAGTTCAATAAATTAACACCAGTTCCCTTGATTGTACCAGTAGATATTTGTGTGACCACGTGACTGTAGTTCAATAAATTAACACCAGTTCCCCTGATTGTGTGTGACCACGTGTCTGTAGTTCAATAAATTAACACCAGTTCCCCTGATTGCACCAGTAGATATTTGTGTGACCACGTGTCTGTAGTCCAATAAATTAACACCAGTTCCCCTGATTGTACCAGTATATGTTTATGTGACCACGTGACTGTAGTTCAATAATTAACACCAGTTCCCCTGATTGCACCAGTAGATATTTGTGTGACCACGTGTCTGTAGTCCAATAAATTAACACCAGTCCCCTGATTGTACCAGTAGATATTTGTGTGACCACGTGACTGTAGTTCAATAAATTAACACCAGTTCCCTTGATTGTACCAGTAGATATTTGTGTGACCACGTGTCTGTAGTTCAATAAATTAACACCAGTTCCCTTGATTGTACCAGTAGATATTTGTGTGACCACGTGACTGTAGTTCAATAATTAACACCAGTTCCCCTGATTGTACCAGTAGATATTTGTGTGACCACGTGTCTGTAGTTCAATAATTAACACCAGTTCCCTTGATTGTACCAGTAGATATTTGTGTGACCACGTGACTGTAGTTCAATAATTAACACCAGTTCCCCTGATTGTACCAGTAGATATTTGTGTGACCACGTGTCTGTAGTTCAATAATTAACACCAGTTCCCCTGATTGTACCAGTAGATATTTGTGTGACCACGTGTCTGTAGTTCAATAAATTAACACCAGTTCCCCTGATTGTACCAGTAGATATTTTGTGACCACGTGACTGTAGTTCAATAAATTAACACCAGTTCCCTTGATTGTACCAGTAGATATTTGTGTGACCACGTGTCTGTAGTTCAATAAATTAACACCAGTCCCCATGATTGTACCAGTAGATATTTGTGTGACCACGTGACTGTAGTTCAATAATTAACACCAGTTCCCCTGATTGTACCAGTAGATATTTGTGTGACCACGTGACTGTAGTTCAATAATTAACACCAGTTCCCCTGATTGTACCATTAGATATTTGTGTGACCACGTGTCTGTAGTTCAATAAATTAACACCAGTTCCCCTGATTGTACCAGTAGATATTTTGTGACCACGTGACTGTACTTCAATAAATTAACACCAGTTCCCCTGATTGTACCAGTAGATATGTGTGTGACAACGTGTCTGTAGTTGAATAAATTAACACCAGTTCCCCTGATTGTACCAGTAGATATTTGTGTGACCACGTGACTGTAGTTCAATAAATTAACACCAGTCCCCATGATTGTACCAGTAGATATTTGTGTGACCACGTGACTGTAGTTCAATAATTAACACCAGTTCACCTGATTGTACCAGTAGATATTTGTGCGACCACGTGACTGTAGTTCAATAAATTAACACCAGTTCCCCTGATTGCACCAGTAGATATTTGTGTGACCACGTGTATGTAGTTCAATAAATTAACACCAGTTCCCCTGATTGCACCAGTAGATATTTGTCTGACCACGTGTCTGTAGTTCAATAAATTAACACCAGTTCCCCTGATTATACCAGTAGATATTTGTGTCACCACGGGTCTGTAGTTCAATAAATTAACACCAGTTCCCCTGATTGCACCAGTAGATATTTGTGTGACCACGTGACTGTAGTTCAATAATTAACACCAGTCCCCTGATTGTACCAGTAGATATTTGTGTGACCACGTGACTGTAGTCCAATAAATTAACACCAGTTCCCCTGATTGCACCAGTAGATATTTGTGTGACCACGTGACTGTAGTCCAATAAATTAACACCATTTCCCCTGGTTGTACCAGTAGATATTTGTGTGACCACGTGACTGTAGTCCAATAAATTAACACCAGTTCCCCTGATTGCACCAGTAGATATTTGTGTGACCACGTGACTGTAGTCCAATAAATTAACACCAGTTCCCCTGATTGCACCAGTAGATATTTGTGTGACCACGTGACTGTAGTCCAATAAACTAACACCAGTTCCCCAGATTGCACCAGTAGATATTTGTGTGACCACGTGACTGTAGTCCAATAAATTAACACCAGTTCCCCTGGTTCTACCAGTAGAGATTCGTGTGACCACGTGTCTGTACAGTTCAATAAATTAACACCAGTTCCCCTGATTGTACCAGTAGATATTTGTGTGACCACGTGACTGTAGTTCAATAAATTAACACCAGTTTCCCTGATTGTACCAGTTGATATTTGTGTGACCACGTGTCTGTAGTTCAATAAATTAACACCAGTTCCCCTGATTGTACCAGTAGATATTTGTGTGACCACGTGTCTGTAGTTCAATAAATTAACACCAGTTCCCCTGCTTGTACCAGTAGATATTTGTGTGACCACGTGTCTGTAGTTCAATAAATTAACACCAGTTCCCCTGATTGTACCAGTAGATATTTGTGTGACCACGTGACTGTAGTTCAATAAATTAACACCAGTTCCCCTGATTGTGTGTGACCACGTGTCTGTAGTTCAATAAATTAACACCAGTTCCCCTGATTGCACCAGTAGATATTTGTGTGACCACGTGTCTGTAGTCCAATAAATTAACACCAGTTCCCCTGATTGTACCAGTATATGTTTATGTGACCACGTGACTGTAGTTCAATAATTAACACCAGTTCCCCTGATTGCACCAGTAGATATTTGTGTGACCACGTGTCTGTAGTCCAATAAATTAACACCAGTCCCCTGATTGTACCAGTAGATATTTGTGTGACCATGTGACTGTAGTTCAATAAATTAACACCAGTTCCCTTGATTGTACCAGTAGATATTTGTGTGACCACGTGACTGTAGTTCAATAAATTAACACCAGTTCCCCTGATTGTACTAGTAGATATTTGTGTGACCACGTGTCTGTAGTTCAATAAATTAACACCAGTCCCCATGATTGTACCAGTAGATATTTGTGTGACCACGTGACTGTAGTTCAATAATTAACACCAGTTCCCCTGATTGCACCAGTAGATATTTGTGTGACCACGTGACTGTAGTTCAATAATTAACACCAGTTCCCCTGATTGTACCATTAGATATTTGTGTGACCACGTGTCTGTAGTTCAATAAATTAACACCAGTTCCCCTGATTGTACCAGTAGATATTTTGTGACCACGTGACTGTAGTTCAATAAATTAACACCAGTTCCCTTGATTGTACCAGTAGATATTTGTGTGACCACGTGACTGTAGTTCAATAAATTAACACCAGTTCCCCTGATTGTGTGTGACCACGTGTCTGTAGTTCAATAAATTAACACCAGTTCCCCTGATTGCACCAGTAGATATTTGTGTGACCACGTGTCTGTAGTCCAATAAATTAACACCAGTTCCCCTGATTGTACCAGTACATGTTTATGTGACCACGTGACTGTAGTTCAATAATTAACACCAGTTCCCCTGATTGCACCAGTAGATATTTGTGTGACCACGTGTCTGTAGTCCAATAAATTAACACCAGTCCCCTGATTGTACCAGTAGATATTTGTGTGACCACGTGACTGTAGTTCAATAAATTAACACCAGTTCCCTTGATTGTACCAGTAGATATTTGTGTGACCACGTGACTGTAGTTCAATAAATTAACACCAGTTCCCTTGATTGTACCAGTAGATATTTGTGTGACCACGTGACTGTAGTTCAATAATTAACACCAGTTCCCCTGATTGTACCAGTAGATATTTGTGTGACCACGTGTCTGTAGTTCAATAATTAACACCAGTTCCCTTGATTGTACCAGTAGATATTTGTGTGACCACGTGACTGTAGTTCAATAATTAACACCAGTTCCCCTGATTGTACCAGTAGATATTTGTGTGACCACGTGTCTGTAGTTCAATAATTAACACCAGTTCCCCTGATTGTACCAGTAGATATTTGTGTGACCACGTGTCTGTAGTTCAATAAATTAACACCAGTTCCCCTGATTGTACCAGTAGATATTTTGTGACCACGTGACTGTAGTTCAATAAATTAACACCAGTTCCCTTGATTGTACCAGTAGATATTTGTGTGACCACGTGTCTGTAGTTCAATAAATTAACACCAGTCCCCATGATTGTACCAGTAGATATTTGTGTGACCACGTGACTGTAGTTCAATAATTAACACCAGTTCCCCTGATTGTACCAGTAGATATTTGTGTGACCACGTGACTGTAGTTCAATAATTAACACCAGTTCCCCTGATTGTACCATTAGATATTTGTGTGACCACGTGTCTGTAGTTCAATAAATTAACACCAGTTCCCCTGATTGTACCAGTAGATATTTTGTGACCACGTGACTGTATTTCAATAAATTAACACCAGTTCCCTTGATTGTACCAGTAGATATTTGTGTGACCACGTGACTGTAGTTCAATAATTAACACCAGTTCCCCTGATTGTACCCGTATATATTTGTGCGACCACGTGACTGTAGTTCAATAAATTAACACCAGTTCCCCTGATTGTACCAGTAGATATTTTGTGACCACGTGACTGTAGTTCAATAAATTAACACCAGTTCCGTTGATTGTACCAGTAGATATTTGTGTGACCACGTGTCTGTAGTTCAATAAATTAACACCAGTTCCCCTGATTGTACCAGTAGATATTTGTGTGACCACGTGACTGTAGTTCAATAAATTAACACCAGTCCCCATGATTGT
This sequence comes from Limnoperna fortunei, assembly GCA_944474755.1. Lineage (NCBI taxonomy): Eukaryota > Metazoa > Mollusca > Bivalvia > Mytilida > Modiolidae > Limnoperna > Limnoperna fortunei. The sequence goes on along the minus strand of OX104112.1, from coordinate 25,839,645 downwards.
ACCAGTAGATATTTGTGTGACCACGTGACTGTAGTTCAATAATTAACACCAGTTCCCCTGATTGGGACAGTAGATATTTGTGCGACCACGTGACTGTAGTTCAATAAATTAACACCAGTTCCCCTGATTGTACCAGTAGGTATTTGTGTGACCACGTGTCTGTAGTTCAATAATTAACACCAGTTCCCATGATTGTACCAGTAGATGTTTGACCACGTGTCTGTAGTTCAATAGTTAACACCAGTTCCCCTCATTGCCCCAGTAGATATTTGTGTGACCACGTGTCTGTAGCTCAATAAATAAACACCAGTTCCCCTGATTGTACTAGTAGATATTTGTGTGACCACTTGTCTGTAGTTCAATAAATTAACACCAGTCCCCATGATTGTACCAGTAGATATTTGTGTGACCACGTGACTGTAGTTCAATAATTAACACCAGTTCCCCTGATTGTACCAGTAGATATTTGTGTGACCACGTGACTGTAGTCCAATAAATTAACACCAGTTCCCCTGATTGTACCAGTAGATATTTGTGTGACCACGTGTCTGTAGTTCAATAAATTAACACCAGCTCCCTTATCTGGACAAATAGAATAAACGTTTTGTATTTGGTCGACTATTTATTCAACGAGAAACCTCGACCTACGGCAGAAAACAATGTTTGTGTCGAGCAAGCTGTATCCAAAATATACTCGAACCCACAGCCTCAGTGTCCGACACGATAATTTAATAATTAAGGCGATTAAAAAACAACACACAATTTTAACCTACTGCGATTACCTCTAGTAATATAAAGTTTGACATGTACAGGATATATATTTTGATGCAGTTCCCGGTTTTCAATACGTATCGCACATATTGAAGCGCACCCTTAATTTCAACCTTTGTTTTATATGGATCAAACAAAATGGGACGGATATGCACCGGCCTTGATACTAAATTAAAAATGAAGTGTATGTGTGGATGAGTCAATTGTTATCTATTCAAAATCCTTCGTGTCATGTCGTCTGCACATAAGGCAGAAAAAGTCTCGCGGTTTGTCCGAATACCATTAAACGCTACGAAAGCAGACGCTCTTTTTGAAAACAACGCTAGGTCCTTTTAGAAACTCAAATGGCTGACTTCCTATGTAAAATTCCCGTAGCAAATGTCAAGGACGATTTCTGACATTTCAACAGCAAAGGCATAATATAAAATATGAACGTGTTATCGCGTAGAATTTTTCAAATTGGATTTTAACACTATAACGGTATCGTCCGTATGGAATAATAAAAATGGCATAATCAGTTTAAATAATAGAAACAATCCTAACGGAAATAAACTTTGTACTTATAGATTGTATAAAAGTAATTTAGAAACAAGTTCTTATATTTTTAATGTTAGAAATAGATTACATAGACGTATTTTATCGAATTTTAGAAGTGGTTGTTTACAACTATCAATTGAAACTGGACGTTATACCAAGCCAAAAACTCCTTTAATTGAACGTAAATGTAATTATTGCTGTGAAAATATTATTGAAGATGAGTTTCACTTTTTAATGTCTTGTGATTTTTATTCTGATCTTCGTCATGAATTATTTTCAAAATGTAGAAATATAATTGACAACTTTGATATTTCTTGGACACGTGGTTCCTTAATGTAACTATCTTAATTGTGGATTTATTGCAATCTACTACAACGAATGAAAAACAAGATTTGAGATAGGCTTTTGGAAATAGGATTCCCTTATGACGTATCACGGTACTTTTTACTAAAACAACCAACAGAAAATGAGCTTTTATTCACTAAACAGATATTGTACGCGTGGAGTTAACAAAATTGAAGTCTTCAATTATACAATTGAATTTTACGGTCGCCATAATGACTCATTTGACCGTTATCGAATATCTGTTTCACAAATGCCATTGATTTGCTATGTCTGTCGTAAGCACTTCACCTTCTTCTTCCTCCTGGAATGTGATTAATGGAATATGACCACCCCTTGATATGACTAATTATTGGAATATGACTAACCCTGATATGACTAATTACTGGAATATGACTCCACTCCTGATATGACTAATGGAATATGACTACCCCCTGATATACCCACTTACTGGAATATGACTACCCCTGATATAACGAATTACTGGAATATGACTACCCCTGATATGACTAATAACTGGAATATGACTACCCCCTGATATGACTAATAATTGGAATATGACTACCCCCTGATATGACTAATTACTGAAATATGACTCCACCCCTGATATTACTAATGGAATATGACTACCCCTGATATGACTAATAACTGGGATATGACTACCCCTTGATATGACTAATAATTGGAATATGACAACCCCTTGATGTGAATAATTACTGGAATATGTCTACGCCTTAATATGACTAATTACTGGAATATGACAACCCCTTGATATGACTAATTACTGGAATATGACTACCTCTGATATGACTAATTACTGGAATATGACAACCCCTTGATATGACTAATTACTGGAATATGACAACCCCTTGATATGACTCATTACTGGAATATGACTACCCCCTGATATGACTAATTACTGGAATATGACTACCTTTGATATGAATTATTGCTGGAATATGACAACCCCTTGATATACCTATTTACTGGAATATGACTACCCCCTGATATGACTTATTACTGGAATATGACTACCCCATGATATGACTAATTACTAATATATGACTACCTTTGATATGAATTATTACTGGAATATGACTACCCCCCGATATACCTATTTACTGGAATATGACTACCCCCTGATATGACTTATTACTGGAATATGACCACCCCATGATATGACTAATTACTGGAATATGACCACCCCATGATATGGCTAATTACTGGAATATGACTACCTTTGATATGAATTATTGCTGGAATATGACAACCCCTTGATATAACTAATTACTGGAATATGACTACCCCTGATATGACTAATGGAATACGACTACCTTTGATATGAATTATTGCTGGAATATGACTACCTCCCGACATGACTAATTACTGGAATATGACTACCCCATTATATGACTAATAACGGGAATATGACTACCCCATTATATGACTAATTATTGGAATATGACTACCCCTGATATGACTAATGGAATATGACTACATTTGATATGAATTATTGCTGGAATATGACTACCTCCCGACATGACTAATTACTGGAATATGACTACCCCATTATATGACTAATAACGGGAATATGACTACCCCATTATATGACTAATTACTGGAATATGACTACGCTTGATATGACTAATGGAATATGACTACCTCCCGACATGACTAATTACTGGAATATGACTACCCCATTATATGACTAATTACTGGAATATGACCACCCCATGATATGACTAATGGAATATGACTACCTTAGATATGAATTATTGCTGGAATATGACTACCTCCCGACATGACTAATTACTGGAATATGACTACCTCCCGACATGACTAATTACTGGAATATGACTACCTCTTGATATGACTAATTACTGGAATATGATTACCCCTGATATGAATTATAACTGGATTTTAACCTGGGTGCTATGACAGGTTCCATGCATTAAGCAGGAGTTTTGCTTTCCCTTCCGAAGCATCTGAACTAAGTCCCGGTTTTAGTGGGGTTCGTTTTGATCAATCTTTTGGGTTTTTTGTGTGGCTGTTTGTTTTGTGTATTTCCCCTGATGTGTTTAACCATGGTTTTGTCTCTCCTTGACTTATTGTTTTCTTATTGCTCCTTGGTATATTCGATTCTCCTTTTCAAAATAAGTCCACGGTAGTTACTTGGCGGCTTCGGTTGTCAAACATATGTCGCTTCGTGTAGTTGGCTGTGTTCAGTGTGAAGACACGGTTGTGCACAGTTGTAAAAACACTGAAACGAACGAACTGAACGAAAGGGTAAAACGAGAAAAAAAGGAAAAGGAATTTGATTTAAATTTCATTAAAGAAAATTCATTATTTTATGTTCATAGTTGAAAAAATGCCAGCTAAAAGAAGGGGCATAAATAAAAAAAAACGACTGTGTAGAAAACTTTGTCTGATGGCTAAAAAATGCTTAGATTCCCGGAGCATTCGAACCCCCTACCAGGACCTGCTGAGCCGCAAAAGCCCCCAGACTCCTCGCCGAACTTTTGCGCCTCCCCCGGTGTGACTTTTTACCCAAACTTACCCAAACATACCCAAACTTACGCAAACTATACCCAAACACACATTAATATAACATTTTTTGCATTTCTATAATGTTTAAACATTTTATATACTATATTTTTGATGGAAGATGTTATAAAAGTGAAGTTAACATGATAATTTTCGCTGTTAAAGTCGATCTTAAGAAGCCCCTTATGATCGTGAAAAATGTATACCCAAACACTCATTAAAATGACATTTTTATATTAAATAATAAATATTTAGTAGAAATTGCAATTTTAAAACAAAATTAGCCAAAAATAATTAGAGATCGGAAGAATGTGTGACCACGCACTGCAGTCCTTTGATTTCATGATTTTAGAGTGAACGATGTGGTGCGAACAATTGCATATTATATATACACTTGTGACAGGTGATCTTATTGATTAACAATTATTACTAAATAAACATTTAAGTAGTAACTGGCTGACTTTGAAGTATTGTTTTTTATTTTTATTTTTTTTGTTTTAAAAAACTTAGAGGTGGGATATGGTGCCTACAAATTTAATGTAGCAACTACAACTTTGTTATTATTGATAAATTACTTAAATTGAGTAATATATGAATTCATAAAAAATAATTGCATATGTGCATTATTTTAAAATTCATTTCTATTTTCACACTTCATGTTTACCTTATTCTGGGATTTTATTGTCAAAAGAGCACTGATCGCACGTGCGCGACAAAAGAGATAGAACAGTATTGTGGATTGCGGCATGTGTGGTTGGACATAACCTTTTTTTATTTTTACTATTTTCTGTGATATTTATACGTGATTGTCATGTGTTATATTTACCATGTTTTTTAAAACTGAAATTTAATATGAAATAAATGTGCATTTAAAATTTGTTTGTTGTTTATTTAGTACCAATAATGTCATTTTAATGAGAGTTTGGGTAATACATTCTTCACGATCATAGGGGGCATCAAAAGGTCGATTTTAAACAGCAAAAATTGTCATGTTAACTTCACTTTTATAACATTTTCAATCAAAAATATACTATATAAAATGTTTAAATATAAAAGAAATGCAAAAATGTTAGTTTAATGTGTGTTTGGTTATAGTTTGGGTAAGTTTGGGTAAAAAGTCACACCCCGCCTCCCCTAACACAAATTCCAGGATCCGCCCCTGTACAGCGCAATTTAAAACTCATATTAAAACATGCAGGATTTTTGTGGGCTTTTCTGGGGTGTAAAAAAGACAAATCATTTTATGTACATGTTGATATTAAAACAAATGTATTATTATTGTTTTTTGGCGTCCGTCGTAGTACACATATATATAGAGAGAGTTGTGGCTTTAATTATAAAGATTATTCAGTAAATTTAAACCTTTAAACATTTTATTTAAAAAAATAATATCGTTTCACCTGGGACTGGTGTTAATTTATAGGTTCATGATTTCAGGAAGTAATTATTTTATGGATAACTCAATTTATATCTTTACTGCTTCGGTAATCTTTTTAAAGATAGTACGTGTCCGTAGTTTAAAACAATGTAGTACTCCTTTCTGGGTTGCAATAATTTTCTTAAACAAAATAAAAAAGGAAATAATCTTAAGCTATTTTATTTTCGACATATTCCACTAAACCTACAACTGCAATTTGGAAAACGCTTATCCTAAAACATGTGGGTAAAATATTCCTTGGAAGGTCGTATCCGAAACAAACAACACATTTTCCCATTGTAATTATTACAAAATTGCATGTGTACCTTTTCCAATTAACATCAATTGTACAGGAAGCTTCTCAGTGGGATATTTTTTTATTATAGGTACATGTAATCACTCAATTATCGGTAACTGATAACTGTCAACCTATTGAAATCTGTGCTCACATACATCAGAAACATATAATTACATGTACAAGTAATAAATTTATGTCATTAACATTGCACGAATATTCGTTGATGCCACAATAAAAATCACCTTTATCTAACCGGCAGCCAGGTGTAGTATCTTGCATCCGATGAACAGGTTCTTAATTTCCTTGGGGCACAAAGTGGGAAAGTAATTTATATAAACAATTTATTAGCACCTTATTAACCACAGTTCATTAGTTAACCATGTTAACTCTTTTTGTGTCTACTTATAAATTAAGAGTTTTTAAATACACACTTTTATTTGACAAAAGTTTGCAAAGTCTGTATATCTGATACATATTTTAATATCCCTTTTTATTTAATGGGGTTTTCACCTACGTAGGTGCCAATTAATGTTTATTGAAGGTATAGTGTGATAGATTATTATAGACAAGCAAACACGAAAACAGACTTTATATCACCGTTTGTCACAAACAAATAGCGACAATTTCTACTAAATGCCAGACCGAACGGTTTACTAATTTTTCTTCTCATGATCCAATACAATGACCTCCCTTGTCAGAAGTCACAGCTTCAGGTCCATTGAAAGTTCTCAGGTGTACATGTAAAACGTACTTCAGTTTGACACAACCTACTTTGTTACCGGCAGTATAGTAGACACTATCCTGTGGACCCGGATGTAGGTAGTAAATGTAACCATGTGTTTATTTATTTTTATTTATTGGTGGATAAGCTCATTAAATATGGACGTCTGGCGTGTTCACACATTGTTCTCTTAAACGTAGACATTTAATTCTTTCGTCATTCTTTGCAAACATCTACATGTAAGTTGATGTCAGAGGCTTTAAATAAAACAATTTTCTACACTAACGATTTAAATTAAAAGTGTAATTGCAAATAAATATATACACACACGTACATTCAAAATTAGTTACGTATTATGAACAGGAAAATACGAACACCGACTTTCCCTCGTCGTTTGTCACAAAGAAATTGCGATAATTTCTACTGAATGCCAGACCCCACGGTTTACTAATTTTATTGTCATGATCCAAAATGACATCAATGATGTTTCCGTCTGCCGAAAGTCGATGTATGTTATTTGAGTTATTACAAGCAACGTACAGGTTACCTCCCCTGTCAGTAGTCACAGCTTGAGGTCCATTAAAGTTTTCAGGTGTACATGTAAAACGTACTTCTCCACTGAGACTGACACAGCCTACTGTGTTATAGTAGTCAGTATAGTAGACACTATCCAGTGGACCCGGATGTAGGTAGTAAATGTAACCCCCAGGTACAGTTATTGTAGTTATTGTCTTCCCTTGTTTACTGACGATGTAAATCTTCCCTACACCACCAACACAGATCTTATCACCAACAACAGCTATACCACCACACCAACCAGGTAAAGAATGTGTATCACCGGCCTTCAATGATTGTATGTCAACAAACTGTATTGACATCGGGCCATCTAGGGATACAACAGCTTTATCTTCACCAGGTATAATAGCAATATCCAATGGTTTACCAGATAACGTACAATTCTGTAGGTACTCACCACGATCACTGTATACCAGTATCTTGGTACTACTCCAGTTACAGAGTAGTAGACGGTTGTCGTCTGTCACAGCAATACTTGTTATCCAGACATTATCGGTAGATTTAATATCAAATTTCATGTCAAAGTCGAACTTTGTTGGCATCTGAATTGTTGTCGGTAAAACCTGAGCTTGATTTGATTTGGATGGTTTATACTTGATCGGACATGGTGTAGACTCAATTTGTACTGACCCCAAGGATTCGATCTGGAGTTGTTGCTGTGGAGATTTCTTTAACGAAATTTTAGAGGTCAACATCGATGCTATTATTTTTTGTACTTTAATATCATAGTCCGAAATTTTCCATTTATACGAGTTTAATAAAATAAATAGCTGGTTCTCTGATCCGTGTTTTGACACAAGCTCTAATTTACTGGTAACCTCGTCCAGAGATTTCATCAGTGTAGATAATGTTTCTTTGTCAGATTGTATTTGCTTCTCGCATTTCGTCTTAGCTGATTTGATTTCAGATATCACTTTCTTTTCGAGTTCATTTAGGCGTTCCAAAAGTTTGGACTTAATTAGCGAAACATTTCTCATCACATCTGATTCTTCATCATTTAGACTCTTTAAATTATCTTTGCGGTTGCGTATAAGCGTTTTCAAAGTTCCACGTAAGGTAGATACGGTGCTAGATACATCTTCTAACATGAGTGATCTTCGAACTCCTTTGGAAGCAACGTCTACAGGAACACATTTTTGACATGTCCGGTGCGTTTCTGCCATACAGAAACGGCAGCATAGACAATCATGTTCCACGCAGAAAAAATCAAGTGCCATTTCGTTGTGTTTTTTACAACCACTTTCTACAGATAATTTGTCCTTGGGTAACGATCCAGGATCTATTAAATGATGAGAGGCGCATGCTTTGAATGAACTATGAGCATTCAGACAGTCCGTACATAGGTTTTCCTCACAGTCAGTACAGTACTTTATGGCCACTACGGGTGACAGTTTTTTATTACGTGAGCAAGGATCGCAAATGGGTTTGGACGATGCCATTCTTTTCTGAAAAATATTTAATAAATAAATTATAATCTTATAATGTAAAATGGAAATATGTGCTTACAATAATGTCGTTTTGTTGTTAATGTTTAACATCAATGTCAGGTACTTTTTCTGCTATATCGTGGTGTCCAGTTTTGTATTATATTATTTTGTATTATTGTGTAATTCCCTGGAAAAAATCCCCTACCTTCGGTATAGAAATTGGTAATCCTTGTTAGTTGGGATTGGAGTCGAGAACACCCTACCCGCAGTGACACTGGAACCCACAAAGTATATGTTGACAGGCACGTAATGCATAGTAGACTACCTTGACCACGCGGCCACCGAGGCCTCGATAAAATAATGTATCTTGATCTATAATTTATGACTTTTAATGTAAATAATTATTACTTGTTACTGTTTTTCGTCTTAATTGCTCACACCTTAAAAATTTGTACGCGTCACATCAGCAGAGTAGCATAAGTAGAGGATAGCACTACACATTATAGAAACCATCAGAGTAGCACAAGTAGAGAATAGTACTACACATTATAGAAATCAGCAGAGTAACACAAGTAGAGGATAGTACTACACATTATAGAAATGCACAAGTAGAGTATAGTACTACACAACATAGAAATCAACAGAATAACACGAGTAGAGAATAGTACTACACAATATAGAAATCAGCAGAGTAGAACAAGTAGAGAATAGTACTACAAATTATAGAAATCAGAAGAATAGCACATGTAGAGAATAGTACTACACATTATAGAAATCAGAAGAATATCACAAGTAGAGAATAGTACTACACATTATAGAAATCAGCAGAGTACCACAAGTAGAGGATAGTACTACACATTATAGAAATCAGAAGAATAGCACAAGTAGAGAATAGTACTACACATTATAGAAATCAGCAGAGTAGCACAAGTAGAGGATAGTACTACACATTATAGAAATCAGAAGAGTAGCACAAGTAGAGGATAGTACTACACATTATAGAAATCAGAAGAATAGCACAAGTAGAGGATAGTACTACACATTATAGAAATCAGCAGAGTAGCACAAGTAGTGGGTAACACTACACATTATAGAAATCAGAAGAATAGCACAAGTAGCGAATAGTACTACACATTATAGAAATCAGCAGAGAAGCACAAGTAGAGGATAGTACTACACATTATAGAAATCAGAAGAATAGCACAAGTAGAGAATAGTACTACACATTATAGAAATCAGCACAATAACATAAGTAGAGGCTAGCACTACACATTATAGAAATCAGCAGAGTAGCACAAGTAGAGGATAGTACTACACATTATAGAAATCAGAAGAATAGCACAAGTAGCGAATAGTACTACACATTATAGAAATCAGCAGAGAAGCACAAGTAGAGGATAGTACTACACATTATAGAAATCAGAAGAACAGCACAAGTAGAGAACAGTACTACACATTATAGAAATCAGCAGTGAAGCACAAGTAGAGAATAGTACTACACATTATAGAAATCAGCAGAGTAAAACAAGTAGAGAATAGTACATGTACTACACATTATAGAAATCAGCAGATTAGCACAAGTAGAGGATAGTACCACACATTATAGAAACCAGCAGAGTAATACAAGTAGATGATAGTACCACACATTATAGAAATCAGCAGAGTAACACAAGTAGAGGATAGTACTACACATTATAGAAATAAGAGAATAGCACAAGTAGAGGATAGTACTATACATTATAGAAATCAGTAGAGTAGAACAAATAAAGGATAGTACTAAACATTATAGAAACCAGAAGAGTAACACAAGTAGAGGATAGTACAACACATTATAGAAATCAGCCGAGTAACACAAGTAGAGGATAGTACTACACATAATAGAAATCAGCAGAGTAACACAAGTAGAGGATAGTACCACACATTATAGAAATAAGCAGAGTAACACAAGTAGAGGATAGTACCACACATGATAGAAATCAGCATAGTAACACAAGTAGAGGATAGTACTACACATCATAGAAATCAGCAGAGAAGCACAAGTAAAGGATAGTACTGCACATTATAGAAATCCGCAGATTAGCACAAGTAGAGGATAGTACTACAAATTATAGAAACCAGCAGAGTAACAAAAGTAGATGATAGTACCACACATTATAGAAATCAGCAGAGTAACACAGGTAAAGGATAGTACTACACATTATAGAAATCAGCAGAGTAACTAAAGTAGAGGATAGTACTACACATTATAGAAATCAGAAGAATAGCACAAGTAGAGAATAGTACTACACATTATAGAAATCAGCAGAATAACATAAGTAGAGGCTAGCACTACACATTATAGAAATCAGAAGAACAGCACAAGTAGAGAATAGTACTACACATTATAGAAATCAGCAGAGAAGCACAAGTAGAGAATAGTACTACACATTATAGAAATCAACAGAGTAAAACAAGTAGAGAATAGTACATGTACTACACATTATAGAAATCAGCAGATTAGCACAAGTAGAGGATAGTACTACACATTATAGAAATCAGAAGAATAGCACATGTAGAGGATAGTACTACACATTATAGAAATCAGCAGAGAAGAACAAGTAGAGGATAGTACTACACATTATAGAAATCAGAAGAATAGCACACGTAGAGAATAGTACTACACATTATAGAAATCAGCAGAATAAGATAAGTAGAGGCTAGCACTACATATTATAGAAATCAGAAGAACAGCACAAGTAGAGAATAGTACTACACATTATAGAAATCAGCAGAGAAGCACAAGTAGAGAATAGTACTACACATTATAGAAATCAGCAAAGTAAAACAAGTAGAGAATAGTACATGTACTACACATTATAGAAATCAGCAGATTAGCACAAGTAGAGGATAGTACTACACATTATAGAAACCAGCAGAGTAATACAAGTAGATGATAGTAACACACATTATAGAAATCAGCAGAGTAACACAAGTAGAGGATAGTACTACACATTATAGAAATCAGAAGAATAGCACAAGTAGAGGAAAGTACTACACATTATAGAAATGAGTAGAGTAGCACAAATAAAGGATAGTACTAAACATTATAGAAACCAGCAGAGTAACACAAGTAGATGATAGTACAACACATTATGGAAATCAGTAGAGTAACACAAGTAGAGGATAGTACTACACATTATAGAAATCAGCAGAGTAACACAAGTAGAGGATAGTACCACACATTATAGAAATCATCAGAGTAACACAAGTAGATGATAGTACCACACATTATAGAAATCAGCAGAGTAACACAAGTAGAGGATAGTACTACACATTATAGAAATCAGCAGAGAAGCACAAGTAAAGGATAGTACTGCACATTATAGAATTCAGCAGAGTAACTCAAGTAAAGGATAGTACTACACGTTATAGAAATCAGAAGAATAGCACAAGTAGAGGATAGTACTACACATTATAGAAATCAGCAGAATAACATAAGTAGAGGCTAGCACTACACATTATAGAAATCAGAAAAACAGCACAAGTAGAGAATAGTACTACACATTATAGAAATCAGCAGAGAAGCACAAGTAGAACCTAGTACTACACATTATAGAAATCAGCAGAGTAAAACAAGTAGAGAATAGTACATGTACTACACATTATAGAAATCAGCAGATTAGCACAAGTAGAGGATAGTACTACACATTATAGAAATCAGCAGATTAGCACAAGTAGAGGATAGTACCACACATTATAGAAACCAGCAGAGCAATACAAGTAGATGATAGTACCACACATTATAGAAATCAGCAGAGTAACACAAGTAGAGGATAGTACTACACATTATAGAAATAAGAAGAATAGCACAAGTAGAGGATAGTACTACACATTATAGAAATCAGTAGAGTAGAACAAATAAAGGATAGTACTAAACATTATAGAAACCAGAAGAGTAACACAAGTAGAGGATTGTACAACACATTATAGAAATCAGCCGAGTTACACAAGTAGAGGATAGTTCTACACATAATAGAAATCAGCAGAGTAACACAAGTAGAGGATAATACTACACATTATAGAAATCAGCAGAGAAGCACAAGTAAAGGATAGTACTGCACATTATAGAAATCAGCAGATTAGCACAAGTAGAGGATAGAACTACACATTATAGAAACCAGCAGAGTAACACAAGTAGATGATAGTACTACACATTATAGAATCAGCAGAATAACATAAGTAGAGGCTAGCACTACACATTATAGAAATCAGAAGAACAGCACAAGTAGAGGATAGAACTACACATTCTAGAAATCAGCAGAGATGCACAAGTAAAGGATAGCACTACACATTATAGAAATCAGCAGATTACCACAAGTAGAGGATAGTACTACACATTATAGAAACCAGCAGAGTAACACATGTAGAGGATAGTACCACACATTATAGAAATCAGCAGAGTAACACAAGAAGAGGATAGTACTACACATTATAGAAATCAGCATAGTAACTCAAGAAGAGGATAGTACTACCCATTATAGAAATCAGCAGAGAAGCACAAGTAAAGGATAGTACTACACATTATAGAAATGAGCAGATTAGCACAAGTAGAGGATAGTACTACACATTATATAAACCAGCAGAGTAACACAAGTAGAGAATAGTACTACACAATATAGAAATCAACAGATTAACACAAGTAGAGGATAGTACTACACATTATAGAAATCAGCAGAGAAGAACAAGTAAAGGATAGTACTACACATTATAGAAATCAGCAGATTAGCACAAGTAGAGGATAGTACTACACATTATAGAAACCAGCAGAGTAACACAAGTAGAGGATAGTACCACACATTATAGAAATCAGCAGAGTAACACAAGTAGAGGATAGTACTACACATTATAGAAACCAGCAGAGTAACACAAGTAGAGAATAGTACTACACATTATAGAAATCAGCAGAGTAACACAGGTAGATGATATTACTACACATTCTAGAAATCAACAGAGTAACACAGGTAGATGATATTACTACACATTATAGAAATCAGCAGAATAGCATAAGTAGAGGATAGTACTACACATTATAGAAATCTGCAGAATAGCACAAGTAGAGGATAGAACTACACATTATAGAAATCAGCATATTAGCACAAATAATGGATAGTACTACACATTTTAGAATCATCAGAATAACATAAGCAGAGGATAGTAATACACATTATAGAAATCAACAGAATAGCACAAGTAGAGAATAGTACTACACATTATAGAAATCAGCAGAGAAGCACAAGTAGAGAATAGTACTACACATTATAGAAATCAGCAAAGTAAAACAAGTAGAGAATAGTACATGTACTACACATTATAGAAATCAGCAGATTAGCACAAGTAGAGGATAGTACTACACATTATAGAAACCAGCAGAGTAATACAAGTAGATGATAGTACCACACATTATAGAAATCAGCAGAGTAACACAAGTAGAGGATAGTACTACACATTATAGAAATCAGAAGAATAGCACAAGTAGAGGAAAGTACTACACATTATAGAAATGAGTAGAGTAGCACAAATAAAGGATAGTACTAAACATTATAGAAACCAGCAGAGTAACACAAGTAGATGATAGTACAACACATTAATGAAATCAGTAGAGTAACACAAGTAGAGGATAGTACTACACATTATAGAAATCAGCAGAGTAACACAAGTAGAGGATAGTACCACACATTATAGAAATCATCAGAGTAACACAAGTAGATGATAGTACCACACATTATAGAAATCAGCAGAGTAACACAAGTAGAGGATAGTACTACACATTATAGAAATCAGCAGAGAAGCACAAGTAAAGGATAGTACTGCACATTATAGAATTCAGCAGAGTAACTCAAGTAAAGGATAGTACTACACGTTATAGAAATCAGAAGAATAGCACAAGTAGAGAATAGTACTACACATTATAGAAATCAGCAGAATAACATAAGTAGAGGCTAGCACTACACATTATAGAAATCAGAAAAACAGCACAAGTAGAGAATAGTACATGTACTACACATTATAGAAATCAGCAGATTAGCACAAGTAGAGGATAGTACTACACATTATAGAAATCTGCAGAATAGCACAAGTAGAGGATAGAACTACACATTATAGAAATCAGCATATTAGCACAAATAATGGATAGTACTACACATTTTAGAATCATCAGAATAACATAAGCAGAGGATAGTAATACACATTATAGAAATCAACAGAATAGCACAAGTAGAGAATAGTACTACACATTATAGAAATCAGCAGAGAAGCACAAGTAGAGAATAGTACTACACATTATAGAAATCAGCAAAGTAAAACAAGTAGAGAATAGTACATGTACTACACATTATAGAAATCAGCAGATTAGCACAAGTAGAGGATAGTACTACACATTATAGAAACCAGCAGAGTAATACAAGTAGATGATAGTACCACACATTATAGAAATCAGCAGAGTAACACAAGTAGAGGATAGTACTACACATTATAGAAATCAGAAGAATAGCACAAGTAGAGGAAAGTACTACACATTATAGAATTCAGCAGAGTAACTCAAGTAAAGGATAGTACTACACGTTATAGAAATCAGAAGAATAGCACAAGTAGAGAATAGTACTACACATTATAGAAATCAGCAGAATAACATAAGTAGAGGCTAGCACTACACATTATAGAAATCAGAAAAACAGCACAAGTAGAGAATAGTACATGTACTACACATTATAGAAATCAGCAGATTAGCACAAGTAGAGGATAGTACTACACATTATAGAAATCTGCAGAATAGCACAAGTAGAGGATAGAACTACACATTATAGAAATCAGCATATTAGCACAAATAATGGATAGTACTACACATTTTAGAATCATCAGAATAACATAAGCAGAGGATAGTAATACACATTATAGAAATCAACAGAATAGCACAAGTAGAGAATAGTACTACACATTATAGAAATCAGCAGAGAAGCACAAGTAGAGAATAGTACTACACATTATAGAAATCAGCAAAGTAAAACAAGTAGAGAATAGTACATGTACTACACATTATAGAAATCAGCAGATTAGCACAAGTAGAGGATAGTACTACACATTATAGAAACCAGCAGAGTAATACAAGTAGATGATAGTACCACACATTATAGAAATCAGCAGAGTAACACAAGTAGAGGATAGTACTACACATTATAGAAATCAGAAGAATAGCACAAGTAGAGGAAAGTACTACACATTATAGAAATGAGTAGAGTAGCACAAATAAAGGATAGTACTAAACATTATAGAAACCAGCAGAGTAACACAAGTAGATGATAGTACAACACATTAATGAAATCAGTAGAGTAACACAAGTAGAGGATAGTACTACACATTATAGAAATCAGCAGAGTAACACAAGTAGAGGATAGTACCACACATTATAGAAATCATCAGAGTAACACAAGTAGATGATAGTACCACACATTATAGAAATCAGCAGAGTAACACAAGTAGAGGATAGTACTACACATTATAGAAATCAGCAGAGAAGCACAAGTAAAGGATAGTACTGCACATTATAGAATTCAGCAGAGTAACTCAAGTAAAGGATAGTACTACACGTTATAGAAATCAGAAGAATAGCACAAGTAGAGAATAGTACTACACATTATAGAAATCAGCAGAATAACATAAGTAGAGGCTAGCACTACACATTATAGAAATCAGAAAAACAGCACAAGTAGAGAATAGTACTACACATTATAGAAATCAGCAGAGAAGCACAAGTAGAACCTAGTACTACACATTATAGAAATCAGCAGAGTAAAACAAGTAGAGAATAGTACATGTACTACACATTATAGAAATCAGCAGATTAGCACAAGTAGAGGATAGTACTACACATTATAGAAATCAGCAGATTAGCACAAGTAGAGGATAGTACCACACATTATAGAAACCAGCAGAGCAATACAAGTAGATGATAGTACCACACATTATAGAAATCAGCAGAGTAACACAAGTAGAGGATAGTACTACACATTATAGAAATAAGAAGAATAGCACAAGTAGAGGATAGTACTACACATTATAGAAATCAGTAGAGTAGAACAAATAAAGGATAGTACTAAACATTATAGAAACCAGAAGAGTAACACAAGTAGAGGATAGTACAACACATTATAGAAATCAGCCGAGTAACACAAGTAGAGGATAGTACTACACATAATAGAAATCAGCAGAGTAACACAAGTAGAGGATAATACTACACATTATAGAAATCAGCAGAGAAGCACAAGTAAAGGATAGTACTGCACATTATAGAAATCAGCAGATTAGCACAAGTAGAGGATAGAACTACACATTATAGAAACCAGCAGAGTAACACAAGTAGATGATAGTACTACACATTATAGAATCAGCAGAATAACATAAGTAGAGGCTAGCACTACACATTATAGAAATCAGAAGAACAGCACAAGTAGAGGATAGAACTACACATTCTAGAAATCAGCAGAGATGCACAAGTAAAGGATAGCACTACACATTATAGAAATCAGCAGATTACCACAAGTAGAGGATAGTACTACACATTATAGAAACCAGCAGAGTAACACATGTAGAGGATAGTACCACACATTATAGAAATCAGCAGAGTAACACAAGAAGAGGATAGTACTACACATTATAGAAATCAGCATAGTAACTCAAGAAGAGGATAGTACTACCCATTATAGAAATCAGCAGAGAAGCACAAGTAAAGGATAGTACTACACATTATAGAAATGAGCAGATTAGCACAAGTAGAGGATAGTACTACACATTATATAAACCAGCAGAGTAACACAAGTAGAGAATAGTACTACACAATATAGAAATCAACAGATTAACACAAGTAGAGGATAGTACTACACATTATAGAAATCAGCAGAGAAGAACAAGTAAAGGATAGTACTACACATTATAGAAATCAGCAGATTAGCACAAGTAGAGGATAGTACTACACATTATAGAAACCAGCAGAGTAACACAAGTAGAGGATAGTACCACACATTATAGAAATCATCAGAGTAACACAAGTAGAGGATAGTACTACACATTATAGAAACCAGCAGAGTAACACAAGTAGAGAATAGTACTACACATTATAGAAATCAGCAGAGTAACACAGGTAGATGATATTACTACACATTCTAGAAATCAACAGAGTAACACAGGTAGATGATATTACTACACATTATAGAAATCAGCAGAATAGCATAAGTAGAGGATAGTACTACACATTATAGAAATCTGCAGAATAGCACAAGTAGAGGATAGAACTACACATTATAGAAATCAGCATATTAGCACAAATAATGGATAGTACTACACATTTTAGAATCATCAGAATAACATAAGCAGAGGATAGTAATACACATTATAGAAATCAACAGAATAGCACAAGTAGAGGATAGTACTACACATTATAGAAATCAACAGAATAGCACAAGTAGAGGATAGTACTACACATTATAGAAATCAACAGAGTAGCACAAATAGAGGATAGTACCACACATTAAAGAAATCAGCAGATTAGCACAAGTAGAGGATAGTACTACACATTTTAGTATCATCAGAATAACATAAGTAGAGGATAGTACTACACATTATAGAAATCAGAAGAATAACACAAGTAGAGAATAGTACATGTACTACACATTATATAAACCAGCAGAATAACACAAGTAGAGGACAGTACTACACATTATAGAATCAGCAGAATAACATAAGTAGAGGATAGTACTACACATTATAGAAACCAGCAGAGTAACACATGTAGGAATAGTACTACACATTATAGAAATCAGCAGAGAAGCACAAGTAGAGAATAGTACACGTACTACACAATATAGAAATCAGCAGAACAACACAAGTAGAGGATAGTACTACACAATATAGAAACCAACAGAGTAGTACAAGTAGAGGATTGTACTACACAATATAGAAATCAGCAGAGTAGCACAAGTAGAGGATAGTACTACACAATATAGAAACCTGCAGAGTAACACAAGTAGAGGATAGTACTATACAATATAGAAACCAGCAGAGTAGCACAAGTAGAGGATAGTACTACACTATATAGAAATCAGCAGAGTAGCACAAGTAGAGGATAGTACTACACAATATAGAAATCAACAGATTAACACAAGTAGAGGATAGTACTGCACATTATAGAAATCAGCAGAGAAGCACAAGTAAAGGATAGTACTACACATTATAGAAATCAGCAGATTAGCACAAGTAGAGGATAGTACTACACATTATAGAAACCAGCAGAGTAACACAAGTAGAGGATAGTACCACACATTATAGAAATCAGCAGAGTAACACAAGTAGAGGATAATACTACACATTATAGAAACCAGCAGAGTAACACAAGTAGAGGATAGTACTACACATTATAGAAATCAGCAGAGTAACAGAAGTCGAGGATAGTACTACACATTATAGAAATCAGAAGAATAGCACAAGTAGAGAATAGTACTACACATTATAGAAATCAGCAGAGTAACACAGGTAGATGATATTACTACACATTATAGAAATCAGCAGATTAGCATAAGTAGAGGATAGTACTACACATTATAGAAATCAACAGAATAGCACAAGTAGAGGATAGTACTACACATTATAGAAATCAACAGAGTAGCACAAATAGAGGATAGTACAACACATCAAAGAAATCAGCAGATTAGCACAAGTAGAGGATAGTACTACACATTTTAGAATCATCAGAATAACATAAGTAGAGGATAGTACTACACATTATAGAAATCAGAAGAATAACACAAGTAGGAATTGTACTACACATTATGGAAATCTGAAGAATAACACAAGTAGAGAATAGTACATGTACTACACATTATAGAAACCAGCAGAATAACACAAGTAGAGGATAGTACTACACATTATAGAAACCAGCAGAGTAACACAAGTAGGAATAGTACTACACATTATAGAAATCAGCAGAGAAACACAAGTAGAGAATAGTACACGTACTACACAATACAGAAATCAGCAGAGTAGCACAAGTACAGGACAGTACTACACAATATAGAAACCAGCAGAGTAACACAAGTAGAGGATAGTACTACACAATATAGAAACCAGCAGAGTAGCACAAGTAGAGGATAGTACTACACAATATAGAAATCAGCAGAGTAGCACAAGTAGAGGATAGTACTACACAATATAGATACCAGCAGAGTAGCACAAGTAGAGGATAGTACTACACATTATAGAAATCAGCAGAGCAACACAGGTAGGGGATAGTACTACACATTATAGAAATCAGCAGAATAACACAAGTAAAGGATATTACTACACATTTTAGAAATCAGCAGAATAACACAAGTAGAGAATAGTACTACACATTATAGAAATCAGCAGAATAACACAAGTAGAGGATAGTACCACACATTATAGAAATCAGCAGAGTAACACAAGTAGAGGATAGTACCACACATGATAGAAATCAGCATAGTAACACTAGTAGAGGATAGTACTACACATTATAGAAATCAGCAGAATAACATAAGTAGAGGCTAGCACTACACATTATAGAAATCAGAAGAACAGCACAAGTAGAGAATAGTACTACACATTATAGAAATCAGCAGAGAAGCACAAGTAGAGAATAGTACTACACATTGTAGAAATCAACAGAGTAAAACAAGTAGAGAATAGTACATGTACTACACATTATAGAAATCAGCAGATTAGCACAAGTAGAGGATAGTACTACACATTATAGAAATCAGAAGAATAGCACATGTAGAGGATAGTACTACACATTATAGAAATCAGCAGAGAAGAACAAGTAGAGGATAGTACTACACATTATAGAAATCAGAAGAATAGCACACGTAGAGAATAGTACTACACATTATAGAAATCAGCAGAATAAGATAAGTAGAGGCTAGCACTACATATTATAGAAATCAGAAGAACAGTACAAGTAGAGAATAGTACTACACATTATAGCAATCAGCAGAGAAGCACAAGTAGAGAATAGTACTACACATTATAGAAATCAGCAAAGTAAAACAAGTAGAGAATAGTACATGTACTACACATTATAGAAATCAGCAGATTAGCACAAGTAGAGGATAGTACTACACATTATAGAAACCAGCAGAGTAATACAAGTAGATGATAGTACCACACATTATAGAAATCAGCAGAGTAACACAAGTAGAGGAAAGTACTACACATTATAGAAATCAGTAGAGTAGCACAAATAAAGGATAGTACCACAAATTATAGAAATCATCAGAGTAACACAAGTAGATGATAGTACCACACATTATAGAAATCAGCAGAGTAACACAAGTAGAGGATAGTACTACACATTATAGAAATCAGCAGAGAAGCACAAGTAAAGGATAGTATTGCACATTATAGAATTCAGCAGATTAGCACAAGTAGAGGATAGTACTACACATTATAGAAACCAGCAGAGTAACAAAAGTAGAGGATAGTACCACACATTATAGAAATCAGCAGAGTAACACAGGTAGAGGATAGTACTACACATTATAGAAATCAGCAGAGTAACTCAAGTAGAGGATAGTACTACACATTATAGAAATCAGAAGAATAGCACAAGTAGAGAATAGTACTACACATTATAGAAATCAGCAGAATAACATAAGTAGAGGCTAGCACTACACATTATAGAAATCAGAAGAACAGCACAAGTAGAGAATAGTACTACACATTATAGAAATCAGCAGAGAAGCACAAGTAGAGACTAGTACTACACATTATAGAAATCAGCAGAGTAAAAAAAGTAGAGAATAGTACATGTACTACACATTATAGAAATCAGCAGATTAGCACAAGTAGAGGATAGTACTACACATTATAGAAATCAGCTGATTAGCACAAGTAGAGGATAGTACCACACACTATAGAAACCAGCAGAGTAATACAAGTATATGATAGTACCACACATTATAGAAATCAGCAGAGTAACACAAGTAGAGGATAGTACTACACATTATAGAAATAAGAAGAATAGCACAAGTAGATGATAGTACTAAACATTATAGAAATCAGTAGAGTAGAACAAATAAAGGATAGTACTAAACATTATAGAAATCAGCAGATTAGCACAAGTAGAGGATAGTACTACACATTATAGAAACCAGCAGAGTAACACAAGTAGAGGATAGTACCACACATTATAGAAATCAGCAGAGTAACACAAGTAGAGGATAATACTACACATTATAGAAACCAGCAGAGTAACACAAGTAGAGGATAGTACTACACATTATAGAAATCAGCAGAGTAACAGAAGTCGAGGATAGTACTACACATTATAGAAATCAGAAGAATAGCACAAGTAGAGAATAGTACTACACATTATAGAAATCAGCAGAGTAACACAGGTAGATGATATTACTACACATTATAGAAATCAGCAGATTAGCATAAGTAG
Source organism: Limnoperna fortunei (assembly GCA_944474755.1). Lineage (NCBI taxonomy): Eukaryota > Metazoa > Mollusca > Bivalvia > Mytilida > Modiolidae > Limnoperna > Limnoperna fortunei. Next base: position 25,817,523 of record OX104112.1, on the reverse strand, counting down.
AGGATAGTACTACACATTATAGAAATCAACAGAATAGCACAAGTAGAGGATAGTACTACACATTATAGAAATCAACAGAGTAGCACAAATAGAGGATAGTACAACACATCAAAGAAATCAGCAGATTAGCACAAGTAGAGGATAGTACTACACATTTTAGAATCATCAGAATAACATAAGTAGAGGATAGTACTACACATTATAGAAATCAGAAGAATAACACAAGTAGGAATTGTACTACACATTATGGAAATCTGAAGAATAACACAAGTAGAGAATAGTACATGTACTACACATTATAGAAACCAGCAGAATAACACAAGTAGAGGATAGTACTACACATTATAGAAACCAGCAGAGTAACACAAGTAGGAATAGTACTACACATTATAGAAATCAGCAGAGAAACACAAGTAGAGAATAGTACACGTACTACACAATACAGAAATCAGCAGAGTAGCACAAGTACAGGACAGTACTACACAATATAGAAACCAGCAGAGTAACACAAGTAGAGGATAGTACTACACAATATAGAAACCAGCAGAGTAGCACAAGTAGAGGATAGTACTACACAATATAGAAATCAGCAGAGTAGCACAAGTAGAGGATAGTACTACACAATATAGATACCAGCAGAGTAGCACAAGTAGAGGATAGTACTACACATTATAGAAATCAGCAGAGCAACACAGGTAGGGGATAGTACTACACATTATAGAAATCAGCAGAATAACACAAGTAAAGGATATTACTACACATTTTAGAAATCAGCAGAATAACACAAGTAGAGAATAGTACTACACATTATAGAAATCAGCAGAATAACACAAGTAGAGGATAGTACCACACATTATAGAAATCAGCAGAGTAACACAAGTAGAGGATAGTACCACACATGATAGAAATCAGCATAGTAACACTAGTAGAGGATAGTACTACACATTATAGAAATCAGCAGAATAACATAAGTAGAGGCTAGCACTACACATTATAGAAATCAGAAGAACAGCACAAGTAGAGAATAGTACTACACATTATAGAAATCAGCAGAGAAGCACAAGTAGAGAATAGTACTACACATTGTAGAAATCAACAGAGTAAAACAAGTAGAGAATAGTACATGTACTACACATTATAGAAATCAGCAGATTAGCACAAGTAGAGGATAGTACTACACATTATAGAAATCAGAAGAATAGCACATGTAGAGGATAGTACTACACATTATAGAAATCAGCAGAGAAGAACAAGTAGAGGATAGTACTACACATTATAGAAATCAGAAGAATAGCACACGTAGAGAATAGTACTACACATTATAGAAATCAGCAGAATAAGATAAGTAGAGGCTAGCACTACATATTATAGAAATCAGAAGAACAGTACAAGTAGAGAATAGTACTACACATTATAGCAATCAGCAGAGAAGCACAAGTAGAGAATAGTACTACACATTATAGAAATCAGCAAAGTAAAACAAGTAGAGAATAGTACATGTACTACACATTATAGAAATCAGCAGATTAGCACAAGTAGAGGATAGTACTACACATTATAGAAACCAGCAGAGTAATACAAGTAGATGATAGTACCACACATTATAGAAATCAGCAGAGTAACACAAGTAGAGGAAAGTACTACACATTATAGAAATCAGTAGAGTAGCACAAATAAAGGATAGTACCACAAATTATAGAAATCATCAGAGTAACACAAGTAGATGATAGTACCACACATTATAGAAATCAGCAGAGTAACACAAGTAGAGGATAGTACTACACATTATAGAAATCAGCAGAGAAGCACAAGTAAAGGATAGTATTGCACATTATAGAATTCAGCAGATTAGCACAAGTAGAGGATAGTACTACACATTATAGAAACCAGCAGAGTAACAAAAGTAGAGGATAGTACCACACATTATAGAAATCAGCAGAGTAACACAGGTAGAGGATAGTACTACACATTATAGAAATCAGCAGAGTAACTCAAGTAGAGGATAGTACTACACATTATAGAAATCAGAAGAATAGCACAAGTAGAGAATAGTACTACACATTATAGAAATCAGCAGAATAACATAAGTAGAGGCTAGCACTACACATTATAGAAATCAGAAGAACAGCACAAGTAGAGAATAGTACTACACATTATAGAAATCAGCAGAGAAGCACAAGTAGAGACTAGTACTACACATTATAGAAATCAGCAGAGTAAAAAAAGTAGAGAATAGTACATGTACTACACATTATAGAAATCAGCAGATTAGCACAAGTAGAGGATAGTACTACACATTATAGAAATCAGCTGATTAGCACAAGTAGAGGATAGTACCACACACTATAGAAACCAGCAGAGTAATACAAGTATATGATAGTACCACACATTATAGAAATCAGCAGAGTAACACAAGTAGAGGATAGTACTACACATTATAGAAATAAGAAGAATAGCACAAGTAGATGATAGTACTAAACATTATAGAAATCAGTAGAGTAGAACAAATAAAGGATAGTACTAAACATTATAGAAATCAGCCGAGTAACACAAGTAGAGGATAGTACTACACATAATAGAAATCAGCAGAGTAACACAAGTAGAGGATAATACTACACATTATAGAAATCAGCAGAGAAGCACAAGTAAAGGATAGTACTGCACATTATAGAAATCAGCAGATTAGCACAAGTAGAGGATAGAACTACACATTATAGAAACCAGCAGAGTAACACAAGTAGATGATAGTACTACACATTATAGAATCAGCAGAATAACATACATGTAAGTAGAGGCTAGCACTACACATTAAAGAAATCAGAAGAACAGCACAAGTAGAGGATAGTACTACACATTCTAGAAATCAGCAGAGATGCACAAGTAAAGGATAGCACTACACATTATAGAAATCAGCAGATTACCACAAGTAGAGGATAGTACTACACATTATAGAAACCAGCAGAGTAACACATGTAGAGGATAGTACCACACATTATAGAAATCAGCAGAGTAACACAAGAAGAGGATAGTACTACACATTATAGAAATCAGCATAGTAACTCAAGAAGAGGATAGTACTACCCATTATAGAAATCAGCAGAGAAGCACAAGTAAAGGATAGTACTACACATTATAGAAATGAGCAGATTAGCACAAGTAGAGGATAGTACTACACATTATATAAACCAGCAGAGTAACACAAGTAGAGAATAGTACTACACAATATAGAAATCAACAGATTAACACAAGTAGAGGATAGTACTACACATTATAGAAATCAGCAGAGAAGAACAAGTAAAGGATAGTACTACACATTATAGAAATCAGCAGATTAGCACAAGTAGAGGATAGTACTACACATTATAGAAACCAGCAGAGTAACACAAGTAGAGGATAGTACCACACATTATAGAAATCAGCAGAGTAACACAAGTAGAGGATAGTACTACACATTATAGAAACCAGCAGAGTAACACAAGTAGAGAATAGTACTACACATTATAGAAATCAGCAGAGTAACACAGGTAGATGATATTACTACACATTATAGAAATCAGCAGAGTAACACAGGTAGATGATATTACTACACATTATAGAAATCAGCAGATTAGCATAAGTAGAGGATAGTACTACACATTATAGAAATCAGTAGAATAGCACAAGTAGAGGATAGAACTACACATTATAGAAATCAGCATATTAGCACAAATAATGGATAGTACTACACATTTTAGAATCATCAGAATAACATAAGTAGAGGATAGTACTACACATTATAGAAATCAACAGAATTGCACAAGTAGAGGATAGTACTACACATTATAGAAATCAACAGAATAGCACAAGTAGAGGATAGTACTACACATTATAGAAATCAACAGAGTAGCACAAATAGAGGATAGTACCACACATTAAAGAAATCAGCAGATTAGCACAAGTAGAGGATAGTACTACACATTTTAGTATCATCAGAATAACATAAGTAGAGGATAGTACTACACATTATAGAAATCAGCAGAGTAAAAAAAGTAGAGAATAGTACATGTACTACACATTATATAAACCAGCAGAATAATACAAGTAGAGGATAGTACTACACATTATAGAATCAGCAGAATAACATAAGTAGAGGATAGTACTACACATCATAGAAACCAGCAGAGTAGCACAAGTAGGAATAGTACTACACATTATAGAAATCAGCAGAGAAGCACAAGTAGAGAATAGTACACGTACTACACAATATAGAAATCAGCAGAACAACACAAGTAGAGGATAGTACTACACAATATAGAAACCAACAGAGTAGTACAAGTAGAGACTAGTACTACACATTATAGAAATCAGCAGAGTAAAACAAGTAGAGAATAGTACATGTACTACACATTATAGAAATCAGCAGATTAGCACAAGTAGAGGATAGTACCACACATTATAGAAACCAGCAGAGTAATACAAGTATATGATAGTACCACACATTATAGAAATCAGCAGAGTAACACAAGTAGAGGATAGTACTACACATTATAGAAATAAGAAGAATAGCACAAGTAGAGGATAGTACTACACATTATAGAAATCAGTAGAGTAGAACAAATAAAGGATAGTACTAAACATTATAGAAACCAGAAGAGTAACACAAGTAGAGGATAGTACAACACATTATAGAAATCAGCCGAGTAACACAAGTAGAGGATAGTACTACACATAATAGAAATCAGCAGAGTAACACAAGTAGAGGATAATACTACACATTATAGAAATCAGCAGAGAAGCACAAGTAAAGGATAGTACTGCACATTATAGAAATCAGCAGATTAGCACAAGTAGAGGATAGAACTACACATTATAGAAACCAGCAGAGTAACACAAGTAGATGATAGTACTACACATTATAGAATCAGCAGAATAACATAAGTAGAGGCTAGCACTACACGTTATAGAAATCAGAAGAACAGCACAAGTAGAGGATAGTACTACACATTCTAGAAATCAGCAGAGATGCACAAGTAAAGGATAGCACTACACATTATAGAAATCAGCAGATTACCACAAGTAGAGGATAGTACTACACATTATAGAAACCAGCAGAGTAACACATGTAGAGGATAGTACCACACATTATAGAAATCAGCAGAGTAACACAAGAAGAGGATAGTACTACACATTATAGAAATCAGCATAGTAACTCAAGAAGAGGATAGTACTACCCACTATAGAAATCAGCAGAGAAGCACAAGTAAAGGATAGTACTACACATTATAGAAATGAGCAGATTAGCACAAGTAGAGGATAGTACTACACATTATATAAACCAGCAGAGTAACACAAGTAGAGAATAGTACTACACAATATAGAAATCAACAGATTAACACAAGTAGAGGATAGTACTACACATTATAGAAATCAGCAGAGAAGAACAAGTAAAGGATAGTACTACACATTATAGAAATCAGCAGATTAGCACAAGTAGAGGATAGTACTACACATTATAGCAACCAGCAGAGTAACACAAGTAGAGGATAGTACCACACGTTATAGAAATCAGCAGAGTAACACAAGTAGAGAATAGTACTACACATTATAGAAACCAGCAGAGTAACACAAGTAGAGAATAGTAGTACACATTATAGAAATCAGCAGAGTAACACAGGTAGATGATGTTACTACACATTATAGAAATCAGCAGAGTAACACAGGTAGATGATATTACTACACATTATAGAAATCAGCAGATTAGCATAAGTAGAGGATAGTACTACACATGATAGAAATCAGCAGAATAGCACAAGTAGAGGATAGAACTACACATTATAGAAATAGCACAAATAATTGATAGTACTACACATTTTAGAATCATCAGAATAACAAAAGTAGAGGATAGTACTACACATTATAGAAATCAACAGAATAGCACAAGTAGAGGATAGTACTACACATTATAGAAATCAACAGAATAGCACAAGTAGAGGATAGTACTACACATTATAGAAATCAACAGAATAGCACAAGTAGAGGATAGTACTACACATTATAGAAATCAACAGAGTAGCACAAATAGAGGATAGTACCACACATTAAAGAAATCAGCAGATTAGCACAAGTAGAGGATAGTACTACACATTTTAGTATCATCAGAATAACATAAGTAGAGGATAGTACTACACATTATAGAAATCAACAGAATAGCACAAGTAGAGGATAGTACTACACATTATAGAAGTCAACAGAATAGCACAAGTAGAGGATAGTACTACACATTATAGAAATCAACAGAGTAGCACAAATAGAGGATAGTACCACACATTAAAGAAATCAGCAGATTAGCACAAGTAGAGGATAGTACTACACATTTTAGTATCATCAGAATAACATAAGTAGAGGATAGTACTACACATTATAGAAATCAACAGAATAGCACAAGTAGAGGATATTACTACACATTATAGAAATCAACAGAATAGCACAAGTAGAGGATAGTACTACACATTATAGAAATCAACAGAGTAGCACAAATAGAGGATAGTACCACACATTAAAGAAATCAGCAGATTAGCACATGTAGAGGATAGTACTACACATTTTAGTATCATCAGAATAACATAAGTAGAGGATAGTACTACACATTATAGAAATCAGCAGAGTAAAAAAAGTAGAGAATAGTACATGTACTACACATTATATAAACCAGCAGAATAATACAAGTAGAGGATAGTACTACACATTATAGAATCAGCAGAATAACATAAGTAGAGGATAGTACTACACATCATAGAAACCAGCAGAGTAGCACAAGTAGGAATAGTACTACACATTATAGAAATCAGCAGAGAAGCACAAGTAGAGAATAGTACACGTACTACACAATATAGAAATCAGCAGAACAACACAAGTAGAGGATAGTACTACACAATATAGAAACCAACAGAGTAGTACAAGTAGAGGATAGTACCACACATTATAGAAACCAGCAGAGTAATACAAGTAGATGATAGTACCACACATTATAGAAATCAGCAGAGTAACACAAGTAGAGGATAGTACTACACATTATAGAAATAAGAAGAATAGCACAAGTAGAGGATAGTACTACACATTATAGAAATCAGTAGAGTAGAACAAATAAAGGATAGTACTAAACATTATAGAAACCAGAAGAGTAACACAAGTAGAGGATAGTACAACACATTATAGAAATCAGCCGAGTAACACAAGTAGAGGATAGTACTACACATAATAGAAATCAGCAGAGTAACACAAGTAGAGGATAATACTACACATTATAGAAATCAGCAGAGAAGCACAAGTAAAGGATAGTACTGCAAATTATAGAAATCAGCAGATTAGCACAAGTAGAGGATAGAACTACACATTATAGAAACCAGCAGAGTAACACAAGTAGATGATAGTACTACACGTTATAGAATTAGCAGAATAACATAAGTAGAGGCTAGTACTACACATTCTAGAAATCAGCAGAGATGCACAAGTAAAGGATAGCACTACACATTATAGAAATCAGCAGATTACCACAAGTAGAGGATAGTACTACACATTATAGAAACCAGCAGAGTAACACATGTAGAGGATAGTACCACACATTATAGAAATCAGCAGAGTAACACAAGAAGAGGATAGTACTACACATTATAGAAATCAGCATAGTAACTCAAGAATAGGATAGTACTACCCACTATAGAAATCAGCAGAGAAGCACAAGTAAAGGATAGTACTACACATTATAGAAATGAGCAGATTAGCACAAGTAGAGGATAGTACTACACATTATATAAACCAGCAGAGTAACACAAGTAGAGAATAGTACTACACAATATAGAAATCAACAGATTAACACAAGTAGAGGATAGTACTACACATTATAGAAATCAGCAGAGAAGAACAAGTAAAGGATAGTACTACACATTATAGAAATCAGCAGATTAGCACAAGTAGAGGATAGTACTACACATTATAGAAACCAGCAGAGTAACACAAGTAGAGGATAGTACCACACATTATAGAAATCAGCAGAGTAACACAAGTAGAGGATAGTACTACACATTATAGAAACCAGCAGAGTAACACAAGTAGAGAATAGTAGTACACATTATAGAAATCAGCAGAGTAACACAGGTAGATGATATTACTACACATTATAGAAATCAGCAGAGTAACACAGGTAGATGATATTACTACACATTATAGAAATCAGCAGATTAGCATAAGTAGAGGATAGTACTACACATTATAGAAATCAGCAGAATAGCACAAGTAGAGGATAGAACTACACATTATAGAAATCAGCACATTAGCACAAATAATGGATAGTACTACACATTTTAGAATCATCAGAATAACATAAGTAGAGGATAGTACTACACATGATAGAAATCAACAGAATAGCACAAGTAGAGGATAGTACTACACATTATAGAAATCAACAGAATAGCACAAGTAGAGGATAGTACTACACATTATAGAAATCAACAGAGTAGCACAGATAGAGGATAGTACCACACATTAAAGAAATCAGCAGATTAGCACAAGTAGAGGATAGTACTACACATTTTAGTATCATCAGAATAACATAATTAGAGGATAGTACTACACATTATAGAAATCAGCAGAGTAAAAAAAGTAGAGAATAGTACATGTACTACACATTATAGAAATCAGAAGAATAACACAAGTAGAGAATAGTACATGTACTACACATTATAGAAATCAGAAGAATAACACAAGTAGAGGATAGTACTACACATTATAGAATCAGCAGAATAACATAAGTAGAGGATAGTACTACACATCATAGAAACCAGCAGCGTAGCACAAGTAGGAATAGTACTACACATTATAGAAATCAGCAGAGAAGCACAAGTAGAGAATAGTACACGTACTACACAATATAGAAATCAGCAGAACAACACAAGTAGAGGATAGTACTACACAATATAGAAACCAACAGAGTAGTACAAGTAGAGGATTGTACTACACAATATAGAAATCAGCAGAGTAGCACAAGTAGAGGATAGTGCTACACAATATAGAAACCTGCAGAGTAACACAAGTAGAGGATAGTACTATACAATATAGAAACCAGCAGAGTAGCACAAGTAGAGGATAGTACTACACAATATAGAAATCAGCAGAGTAGCACAAGTAGAGGATAGTACTACACAATATAGAAATCAACAGATTAACACAAGTAGAGGATAGTACTACACATTATAGAAATCAGCAGAGAAGCACAAGTTAAAGATAGTACTACACATTATAGAAATCAGCAGATTAGCACAAGTAGAGGATAGTACTACACATTATAGAAACCAGCAGAGTAACACAAGTAGAGGATAGTACCACACATTATAGAAATCAGCAGAGTGACACAAGTAGAGGATAATACTACACATTATAGAAACCAACAGAGTAACACAAGTAGAGGATAGTACTACACATTATAGAAATCAGCAGAGTAACACAAGTAGAGGATAGTACTACACATTATAGAAATCAGAAGAATAGCACAAGTAGAGAATAGTACTACACATTATAGAAATCAGCAGAGTAACACAGGTAGATGATATTACTACACATTATAGAAATCAGCAGATTAGCATAAGTAGAGGATAGTACTACACATTATAGAAATCAACAGAATAGCACAAGTAGAGGATAGTACTACACATTATAGAAATCAACAGAGTAGCACAAATAGAGGATAGTACAACACATTAAAGAAATCAGCAGATTAGCACAAGTAGAGGATAGTACTACACATTTTAGAATCATCAGAATAACATAAGTAGAGGATAGTACTACACATTATAGAAATCAGCAGAGTAAAACAAGTAGAGAATAGTACATTTACTACACATTATAGAAATCAGAAGAATAACACAAGTAGGAATTGTACTACACATTATGGAAATCTGAAGAATAACACAAGTAGAGAATAGTACATGTACTACACATTATAGAAACCAGCAGAATAACATAAGTAGATGATAGTACTACACATTATAGAAACCAGCAGAGTAACACAAGTAGGAATAGTACTACACATTATAGAAATCAGCAGAGAAACACATGTAGAGGATAGTACTACACAATATAGAAACCAGCAGAGTAGCACAAGTAGATGATAGTACTACACAATATAGAAATCAAAAGATTAACACAAGTAGAGGATAGTACTACACAATATAGAAATCAAAAGATTAACACAAGTAGAGGATAGTACTACACATGATAGAAATCAGCAGTGAAGCACAAGTAAAGGATAGTACTACACTTGATAGAAATCAGCAGATTAGCACAAGCAGAGGATAGTACTACACATTATAGAAACCAGCAGAGTAGCACAAGTAGAGGACAGTACTACACAATATAGAAACCAGCAGAGTAACACAAGTAGAGGATAGTACTACACAATATAGAAACCAGCAGAGTAGCACAAGTAGAGGATAGTACTACACAATATAGAAATCAGCAGAGTAGCACAAGTAGAGGATAGTACTACACAATATAGATACCAGCAGAGTAGCACAAGTAGAGGATAGTACTACACATTATAGAAATCAGCAGAGTAACACAGGTAGGGGATAGTACTACACATTATAGAAATCAGCAGAATAACACAAGTAAAGGATATTACTACACATTTTAGAAATCAGCAGAATAACACAAGTAGAGAATAGTACTACACATTATAGAAATCAGCAGAATAACACAAGTAGAGGATAGTACTACACATTATAGAAATCAGCAGAATAACACAGGTACAGAATAGTACTACACATTATAGAAACCAGCAGAGTAACACAAGTAGAGTAAAGTACTACACAATATAGAAATCAAAAGATTAACACAAGTAGAGGATAGTACTACACATTATAGAAATCAGCAGTGAAGCACAAGTAAAGGATAGTACTACACTTGATAGAAATCAGCAGATTAGCACAAGTAGAGGATAGTACTACACATTATAGAAACCAGCAGAGTAGCACAAGTAGAGAATAGTACTACACATTATAGAAATCAGCAGAGTAACACAAGTAGAGGATAGTACTACACATTATAGAAATCAGCAGAGCATCACAAGTAGAGAATAGTACCTGTACTACACATTATAGAAATCAACAGAGTAGCACAAATAGAGGATAGTACCACATTATAGAAATCAGCAGATTAGCACAAGTAGTGGATAGTACTACACATTTTAGAATCATCAGAATTACATAAGTAGAGGATAGTACTACACATTATAGAAATCAGAAGAATAACACAAGTAGAGAATAGTACATGTACTACACATTATAGAATCAGCAGAATAACATAAGTAGAGGATAGTACTACACATTATAGAAATCAGCAGAGTAGCACAAGTAGAGGATAGTACTACACATTATAGAAATCAGCAGAGTAGCACAAGTAGAGGATAGTACTACACATTATAGAAATCAGCAGAGTAGCACAAGTAGAGGATAGTACTACACATTATAGAAATCAGCAGAACAACACCGGTAGAGGATAGTACTACACATTATAGAAATCAGAAGAATAACACAAGTAGCGGATATTACTACACATTATAAAAATCAGCAGAATAACACAAGTAGAGAATAATACTACACATTATAGAAATCAGCAGATTAGCACAAGTAGAGGATAGTACTACACATTATAAAATCAGCAGAATAATACAAGTAGAGGATAGTACTACACATTAAAGAAACCAGCAGAGTAGCACAAGTAGGAATAGTACTACACATTACAGAAATCAGCAGAGTAACACAAGTAGAGGATAGTACTACACATTATAGAAATCAGCAGAGAAACACAAGTAGAGAATAGTACACGTACTACACAATATAGAAATCAGCAGAACAACACAACTAGAGGATAGTACTACACAATATAGAAACCAGCAGAGTAGCACAAGTAGAGGATAGTACTACACAATACAGAAATCAGCAGAGTAGCACAAGTAGAGGACAGTACTACACAATATAGAAACCAGCAGAGTAACACAAGTAGAGGATAGAACTACACAATATAGAAACCAGCAGAGTAGCACAAGTAGAGGATAGTACTACACAATATAAAAATCAGCAGAGTAGCACAAGTAGAGGATAGTACTACACAATATAGATACCAGCAGAGCAACACAGGTAGAGGATAGTACTACACATTATAGAAATCAGCAGAATAACACAAGTAGAGGATATTACTACACATTATAGAAATCAGCAGAGAAACACAGGTAGAGGATAGTACTACACATTATAGAAATCAGAAGAATAACACAAGTAGCGGATATTACTACACATTATAGAAATCAGCAGAATAAAACAAGTAGAGAATAGTACTACACATTATAGAAATCAGCAGATTAGCACAAGTAGAGGATAGTACTACACATTATAAAATCAGCAGAATAACATAAGTAGAGGATAGTACTACACATTATAGAAACCAGCAGAGTAGCACAAGTAGAGGATAGTACTACACAATATAGAAATCAGCAGAGTAGCACAAGTAGAGGATAGTACTACACATTATAGAAACCAGCAGAGTAACACAAGTAGAGGATAGTACTACACATTATAGAAATCAGCAGAGAAACACAAGTAGAGAATAGTACACGTACTACACAATATAGAAATCAGCAGAACAACACAAGTAGAGGATAGTACTACACAATATAGAAACCAGCAGAGTAGCACAAGTAGAGGATAGTACAACACAATACAGAAATCATCAGAGTAGCACAAGTAGAGGACAGTACTACACAATATAGAAACCAGCAGAGTAACACAAGTAGAGGATAGTACTACACAATATAGAAACCAGCAGAGTAGCACAAGTAGAGGATAGTACTACACAATATAGAAATCAGCAGAGTAGCACAAGTAGAGGATAGTACTACACAATATAGATACCAGCAGAGTAGCACAAGTAGAGGATAGTACTACGCATTATAGAAATCAGCAGAGCAACACAGGTAGAGGATAGTACTACACATTATAGAAATCAGCAGAATAACACAAGTAGAGGATATTAATACACATTATAGAAATCAGCAGAATAACACAAGTAAAGAATAGTACTACACATTATAGAAATCAGCAGAATAACACAAGTAGAGGATAGTACTACACATTATAGAAATCAGCAGAATAACACAGGTACAGAATAGTACTACACATTATAGAAACCAGCAGAGTAACACAAGTAGAGGATAGTACTACACAATACAGAAATCAGCAGAGTAGCACAAGTAGAGGACAGTACTACACAATATAGAAACCAGCAGAGTAACACAAGTAGAGGATAGTACTACACAATATAGAAACCAGCAGAGTAGCACAAGTAGAGGATAGTACTACACAATATAGAAATCAGCAGAGTAGCAGAAGTAGAGGATAGTACTACATATTATAGAAACCAGCAGAGTAGCACAAGTAGAGAATAGTACTACACATTATAGAAATCAGCAGAGTAACACAAGTAGAGGATAATACTACACATTATAGAAATCAGCAGAGCATCACAAGTAGAGAATAGTACCTGTACTACACATTATAGAAATCAACAGAGTAGCACAAATAGAGGATAGTACCACATTATAGAAATCAGCAGATTAGCACAAGTAGTGGATAGTACTACACATTTTCGAATCAGCAGATTAGCACAAGTAGAGAATAGTACTACACATTATAGAAACCAGCAGAGTAGCACAAGTAGAGAATAGTACTACACATTATAGAAATCAGCAGAGTAACACAAGTAGAGGATAGTACTACACATTATAGAAATCAGCAGAGCATCACAAGTAGAGAATAGTACCTGTACTACACATTATAGAAATCAACAGAGTAGCACAAATAGTGGATAGTACCACATTATAGAAATCAGCAGATTAGCACAAGTAGTGGACAGTACTACACATTTTAGAATCATCAGAATTACATATGTAGAGGATAGTACTACACATTATAGAAATCAGAAGAATAACACAAGTAGAGAATAGTACATGTACTACACATTATAGAATCAGCAGAATAACATAAGTAGAGGATAGTATTTCACATTATAGAAACCAGCAGAGTAACACAAGTAGTTGATAGTAGTACACATTATAGAAATCAGAAGAATAACACAAGTAGCGGATATTACTACACATTATAGAAATCAGCAGAATAAGACAAGTAGAGGATAGTACTATACATTATAGAAATCAGCAGAGTAACACAGGTAGATGATATTACTAAACATTATAGAAATCAGCAGATTAGCATAACTAGAGAATAGTAGCACACATTATAGAAATCAGGAGAGGAACACAAGTAGAGGATAGTACTACAGATTATAGAAATCAGCAGAGTAGGACAAGTAGACAATAGTACTACAAATTATAGAAATCAGCAGATTAGCACAAGTAGAGCATAGTATTACACAATGCAGAAATCAGCAGAGTAGCACAAGTAGAGGATAGTACTACACAATTTAGAATCATCAGAATAACATAAGTAGAGGATAGTACTACACATTACAGAAATCAGCAGAGTAACACAAGTAGTTGATAGTACTACACATTATAGAAATCAGAAGAATAGCACAAGTAGAGAATAGTACTACACATTATAGAAATCAGCAGAGTAACACAAGTAGAGGATAGTACTACACATTATAGAAATCAGCAGAGCTTCACAAATAGGGGATATTGCTACACATTATAGAAATCAGCAGGGTAACACAAGTAGAGGATATTACTACACATATAAAAATCAGCAGAGTAGCACAAGTAGAGAATAGTACTACACATTATAGAAATCAGCAGAGCATCACAAATAGAGGATAGTACTACACATTATAGAAATCAGCAGAGTAGCACAAGTAGAGAATAGTACTACACATTATAGAAATCAGCAGAATAACACAAGTAGAGGATAGTACTACACATTATAGAAATCAGCAGAATAACACAGGTACAGAATAGTACTACACATTATAGAAACCAGCAGAGTAACACAAGTAGAGGATAGTACTACACAATACAGAAATCAGCAGAGTAGCACAAGTAGAGGACAGTACTACACAATATAGAAACCAGTAGAGTAACACAAGTAGAGGATAGTACTACACAATATAGAAACCAGCAGAGTAGCACAAGTAGAGGATAGTACTACACAATATAGAAATCAGCAGAGTAGCAGAAGTAGAGGATAGTACTACATATTATAGAAACCAGCAGAGTAGCACAAGTAGAGAATAGTACTACACATTATAGAAATCAGCAGAGTAACACAAGTAGAGGATAATACTACACATTATAGAAATCAGCAGAGCATCACAAGTAGAGAATAGTACCTGTACTACACATTATAGAAATCAACAGAGTAGCACAAATAGAGGATAGTACCACATTATAGAAATCAGCAGATTAGCACAAGTAGTGGATAGTACTACACATTTTCGAATCAGCAGATTAGCACAAGTAGAGAATAGTACTACACATTATAGAAACCAGCAGAGTAGCACAAGTAGAGAATAGTACTACACATTATAGAAATCAGCAGAGTAACACAAGTAGAGGATAGTACTACACATTATAGAAATCAGCAGAGCATCACAAGTAGAGAATAGTACCTGTACTACACATTATAGAAATCAACAGAGTAGCACAAATAGTGGATAGTACCACATTATAGAAATCAGCAGATTAGCACAAGTAGTGGACAGTACTACACATTTTAGAATCATCAGAATTACATATGTAGAGGATAGTACTACACATTATAGAAATCAGAAGAATAACACAAGTAGAGAATAGTACATGTACTACACATTATAGAATCAGCAGAATAACATAAGTAGAGGATAGTATTTCACATTATAGAAACCAGCAGAGTAACACAAGTAGGAATAGTACTACACATTATAGAAATCAGCAGAATAAGACAAGTAGAGAATAGTACTACACATTATAGAAATCAGCAGATTAGCACAAGTAGTGGATAGTACTACACATTTTAGAATCATCAGAATTACATAAGTAGATGATAGTACTACACATTATAGAAATCAGAAGAATAACACAAGTAGAGAATAGTACATGTACTTCACATTAAAGAAACCAGCAGAATAATACAAGTAGAGGATAGTACTACACATTATAGAATCAGCGGAATAACATAAGTAGAGGATAGTACTACACATTATAGAAACCAGCAGAGAAGCACAAGTAGGGAATATTACTAAACATTATAGAAATCAGCAGATTAGCATAAGTAGAGAATAGTACTATACATTATAGAAATCAGCAGAGTAACACAGGTAGATGATATTACTAAACATTATAGAAATCAGCAGATTAGCATAAGTAGAGAATAGTAGCACACATTATAGAAATCAGGAGAGGAACACAAGTAGAGGATAGTACTACAGATTATAGAAATCAGAAGAGTAGGACAAGTAGACAATAGTACTACAAATTATAGAAATCAGCAGATTAGCACAAGTAGAGCATAGTATTACACAATGCAGAAATCAGCAGAGTAGCACAAGTAGAGGATAGTACTACACAATTTAGAATCATCAGAATAACATAAGTAGAGGATAGTACTACACATTACAGAAATCAGCAGAGTAACACAAGTAGTTGATAGTACTACACATTATAGAAATCAGAAGAATAGCACAAGTAGAGAATAGTACTACACATTATAGAAATCAGCAGAGTAACACAAGTAGAGGATAGTACTACACATTATAGAAATCAGCAGAGCTTCACAAATAGGGGATATTGCTACACATTATAGAAATCAGCAGGGTAACACAAGTAGAGGATATTACTACACATATAAAAATCAGCAGAGTAGCACAAGTAGAGAATAGTACTACACATTATAGAAATCAGCAGAGCATCACAAATAGAGGATAGTACTACACATTATAGAAATCAGCAGAGTAGAACAAGTAGAGAATAGTACTACACATTATAGAAATCAGCAGAATAACATAAGGAGAGGATAGCACTACGCAATATAGAAATCAGCAGAATAACATAAGTAGAGGATAGTACTTCACATTATAGAAATCAGCAGATAAACACAAGTAGAGAATAGTACTACACAATATAGAAATCAGCAGAACAACACATGTAGAGGATAGTACTACACATTATAGAAATCAGAAGAATAGCACAAGTAGAGAATATTACTACACATTATAGAAATCAGCAGAGAAGCACAAGTAGAGAATATTACATGTACTTAAGGATTAACTACAAAAAATATTTTCTCCATCGAGGGATAACAAAATTTCCGTTTTGCACATTGTATAATCCGCGTAGCGGATTATATTAAATGTGCACAACGGAAATTGTATTATCCCTCGATGGAGAAAATATTTTTTTGTAGTTAATACTTATAAATAAATTCAAACAATAGAATAAACTGAACAATTTTATTTTTGTAACTGGACATTTTTGAAAAAAGAGATCAACACAAAAACTGTTAGTTTCCCACGGAGTAATATATGACGTCAAATGGCGCGTGTCTCTATGACGATTAAATTTGTTTTCCATCCTGTGATAGAAAATATTTTCCAGCCAATCAAAAGTCAGTATTCTCGCAAAATTTATTTATTACACATTATAGAAATCAGCAGATTAGCACAAGTAGAGGATAGTACCACACATTATAGAAACCAGCAGAGTAACACAAGTAGAGGATAGTACCACACATTATAGAAATCATTAGAGGAACACAAGTAGAGGATTGTACTACAAATTATAGAAATCAGCAGAGTAGCACAAGTAGAGGATAGTACTAGAAATTATAGAAATCAGCAGAGTAGCACAAGTAGAGGACAGTACTACACAATATAGAAATCAGCAGAGTAGCACAAGTAGAGGATAGTACTACACAATATAGAAACCAAATGAGTAGGATAAGTAGAGGATAGTACTACACAAAATAGAAATCAGCAGAGTAGCACAAGTAGAGGATAGTACTACACAATACAGAAATCAGCAGAGTAGCACAAATAGAGGATATATTACTACACATTATAGAAATCAGCAGAATAACACAGGTAGAGGATAGTACTACACATTATAGAAATCAGCAGGGTAACACAAGTAGATGATATTACTACACATTATAAAAATCAGCAGAGTAGCACAAGTAGAGAATAGTACTACACATTATAGAAATCAGCAGAGCATCACAAGTAGGGGATATTGCTACACATTATAGAAATCAGCAGAATAACACAGGTAGAGAATAGTACTGCACATTATAGAAATCAGCCCGGTAACACAAGTAGAGGATATTACTACACATTATAGAAATCCGCAGAATATCACAAGTAGAGGATAGTACTACAAATTATAGAAATCAGCAGAGTAGCACAAGTAGAGGATAGTACTAGAAATTATAGAAATCAGCAGAGTAGCACAAGTAGAGGACAGTACTACACAAAATAGAAATCAGCAGAGTAGCACAAGTAGAGGATAGTACTACAAATTATAGAAATCAGCAGAGTAGCACAAGTAGAGGATAGTACTAGAAATTATAGAAATCAGCAGAGTAGCACAAGTAGAGGACAGTACTACACAAAATAGAAATCAGCAGAGTAGCACAAGTAGAGGATAGTACTACACAATACAGAAATCAGCAGATTAGCACAAATAGAGGATATATTACTACACATTATAGAAATCAGCAGAATAACACAGGTAGAGGATAGTACTACACATTATAGAAATCAGCAGGGTAACACAAGTAGATGATATTACTACACATTATAAAAATCAGCAGAGTAGCACAAGTAGAGAATAGTACTACACATTATAGAAATCAGCAGAGCATCACAAGTAGGGGATATTGCTACACATTATAGAAATCAGCAGAATAACACAGGTAGAGAATAGTACTGCACATTATAGAAATCAGCCCGGTAACACAAGTAGAGGATATTACTACACATTATAGAAATCCGCAGAATATCACAAGTAGAGGATAGTACTACAAATTATAGAAATCAGCAGAGTAGCACAAGTAGAGGATAGTACTAGAAATTATAGAAATCAGCAGAGTAACACAAGTAGAGGATAGTTCTACACAATATAGAAATCAGCAGAGTAGCACAAGTAGAGGATAGTACTACACAATATAGAAATCAGCAGAGGTGCACAAGTAGAGGATAGTACTACACAAAATAGAAATCAGCAGAGTAGGGCAAGTAGAGGTTAGTAGTACACAATAACTAAATCAGCAGAGTAGCACAAGTAGAGGATATTACTACACATTATAGAAATCAGCAGAATAACACAAGTAGAGAATGGTACTACACATTATAGAAATCAGCAGAATAACACAGGTAGAGGATAGTACTACACATTATAGAAATCAGCAGGGTAACACAAGTAGATGATATTACTACACATTATAGAAATCAGCAGAGTAGCACAAGTAGATAATAGTACTACACATTATAGAAATCAGCAGAATAACACAAGTAGAGGATAGTACTACACAATATAGAAATCAGCAGAACAACACAGGTAGAGGATAGTACTACACATTATAGAAATCAGCAGAATAACACAGGTAGAGGATATTACTACACATTATAGAAATCAGCAGGGTAACACAAGTAGAGGATATTACTACACATTATAAAAATCAGCAGAGTAGCACAAGTAGAGAATAGTACTACACATTATAGAAATCAGCAGAGTAGCACAAGTAGAGGATAGTACTACACATTATAGAAATCAGCAGGGTAACACAAGTAGATGATATTACTACACATTATAGAAATCAGCAGAGTAGCACAAGTACAGGATAGTACTACACATTATAGAAATCAGCAGAATAACACAAGTAGAGGATAGTACTACACATTATAGAAATCAGCAGAGCAGCACAAGTAGAGGATAGTACTACACATTATAGAAATCAGCAGAGCAGCACAAGTAGAGGATAGTACTACACATTATAGAAATCAGCAGAGCAGCACAAGTAGAGGATAGTACCACACATTATAGAAATCAGCAGAGTAACACAAGTAGTGGACAGTACTACACAATATAGAAATCATCAGAGTAGCACAAGTAGAGGATAGTACTACACATTATAGAAATTAGCAGAGTATCACAAGTAGAGGATAGTACTACACATTATAGAAATCAGCAGAGTATCACAAGTAGAGGATAGTACTACACATTACAGAGTCAATGTTAAGCAACAAAACACATACAATGCAATTTAAAATGTAATCAACTCGTGTCTTTTCCGCGAATCACACTTTTACAACGGAAATATATATCTATTAAAATGCAATCAATTGACCAACCAATTGTCTTTCGGGTGGATTATTGTTAGATAGAACCAGAAAGAGTTATTTAAATGATTGTTTCAATATTAAAACTAATAGTTTCCTGTTCTGGTGAAAATCTTGGACCTCCATTGATAGTTACACTAATTTAACTCTTTTGACAACAACAAAACTCGGAATCAGGAATTAGAACGCCTGAATTTTATAGTGAAGAAATAAACGGATTGCTCAAGAGCAACACGACTTCAACCTTGACAAGATTGTCAGTTTTCTTGCCGACAGTCGATAAACAAGCTTAACTTAGCAAACAATTACACGCTAACATAAAATCGTTCAATTTTAACATGTACATTCATTAAAAATTATAGTGGAAAACACAATACACGAGGATACATGTACATAGTGTAGACAATAGTGGCGAGTATTTTTTGGACGACGGTGTAATAGCGAATATCAGATCAAGGCCTCTTATCATTACACGAGGGCCCACACAAACCCATTTATCTCATAAACACGGTACGAATTATATTGATCTCATAAGCACGGTAGACTCAAATTACTCTAAGCTACATGAAGAATCCACTGTAGTGCAGACACAGACTCCATTTTGAGCAGACGAACTTTTTATTTTCAACTTAAGGCTCTCAGAAGCATGTAACGCTCACCTGACTTACCAAAAAACATTTTATGAGACATGAATTTTCTTGCAAATTTTGATTTTAGAGCTGAAGTGAAATGTTGTGTGTTTATGGTTACACGTAAATCCATGTTTCGTAGGCATCGCCATCTCTATGATTTAGGAGTGGCGCACAAATAAACCATTAAATTGTTCTTCAATGTTAGAATTATTTTTGAAGATCTTTTTTTTTCATACAATACTAATTAAGTTTTAGAACAAATTAGCAACCACGTTGAATGTACCTAGGGTGGCTCGATCAACTAACAAAATAACTATAAAGTCTTCGCTTCTTCATAATTTAGTTTAAAAGTGTATAAAAGTTTCTGTAGAGAAGCCGTATGTATGTTTTTATAGGCTCCTATGTTAAGATTTGTTCCAATATATCAGCCATCTTGAAGTTAGGATCGACACGAAACAAATTCCAAATTTGTAGAGGACCATCAGAGGTACGTGCATATTTGTACAATATCACAATTCCTTGAGTAAAGTGGTTTGTCAGTAAGTTTTGAAAAGAACCCATTTACAGCCCTAGCAAACGGTTCGTCCACAACTTTTTTATTTTACATTTCAGCAAATCAGAACACATTTACAACCCTGGCATTCCATGCTAAATTTCAAATTCGCTAAAAAACTAAAAAAAATAACTATCATGGCTTCATTTCTGCCTAGTTTGATTTAAATATGTTGAATGGTTTCTGAGAAGAAGCCGATTATATGTTTTTTCTTTATGTTCGTATGTTAAACTATGTTCCATAGTGGCGGCAATCTTGGATTTAGGATCATAACAAAGAACTTAATCTCAGCAGAGGACCGTCTGAGGTACATTTCTACAAGAACACACTTCTTTCTGCTAAGCGGTTTATTAGAAGATTTTTGATATTATCAGCCAAACAGAATAAATAAATAAATGGCCATGTCAGCCACGTTGAATTTCCAATTGGCTTGAAAAACTCACATAATAAGATTTCTATCCTTGTTCCATTTCTGCATAATTTGGCAATGTGGTTTTAATGTGTGGAACAGTTTCTGAGAAGAAGCGGTTTGTATGTTTTTCCTAGGGTCCTATATTAAAATGTTTCACGGTTGAGTCCAACATGGATCTAAGATTGGCACAAACAAATCAAACTTAATAAAGAACCATCCGAGGTACATTTCTATATCACTGCTTACTCCTCCGGAGCACCTGAATGGGTTTTATTGGGTACGGGTTACTCACTATCTGTTTTTGTGTTTTTAAATTTTGCTTTACGTTGTATATGTTTTGTCTATATCCGGATTGTAATTGTCCCTTGACTTTCGGCTGCTGTTGACTGGTCGGTTTCATTGCTAATTTGTTTATCAAATATCAATCTGCCTTCAGTTTGTGATTTTTTTTTATTTCCGCCAATTAGAACACACCAATGGCAGTGGCAGCCATATTAATATTTGATCAGCATTTAAACTTTGTTGAGACCTTGGTGGCCGAGTGGTTAAGGTAGTTCGTCTACTATTGATCATGTGATCTGTCAACACTGAGATTGCGGATTCGAGTCTCACTGCGGGCTGGGTGTACTCAACCCTAATCTTAATTCTAATATGACGTCCTGCTTTAGCTATGTAAACAAAACCGTGTCAAAATTCCAATAAGTTTACTTCGCACATGCGTAAACTGCGTGTTTTGTGTAAATGTAAAAACTGACTTACAAATGCCGTTTGTTATGTGTAATCCATAATTATCGTTATTGTTAATAATTTAGTTTTTTTTAGTCTGAATTCTGAGAATTATATGATTTAAACTACTCCCGATACATTATTTTTTTAACAATTCTACATTCAAATTAATATGACGTCACAATTAGAATTCCGACATCATATTACGCTGAACAGAAAATTTCAAACTGGAACAAAGCAATTTCGTTAAGATTTCTCAATATTTGTGTTTAAAGGGTACGTACATTCAATAAAATGACGAGAATATATGTTTTTGTCAATTTTATTTGCTTTAACATACTGTTTTGGGATATATCGTATTAGTTTCAAAAAAACAATATTACCACTGAAAGCGTCCTCTTAGAACCGCTTCGAAATTTTAATACATTTGTTAGACATATTAGAATCGAATTAGATTATTGCGAGTGGGCTTTATGGGAATTAGAACATGGTCAGACCTTATATTTGTCTTCATTTTATACCTCGCTATCGTTCGGTATAAAATATTGACAAATATAAGGTCTGACCATGTTCTAATTCCCATAAAGCCCGCTCGCAATAATCTATTTCTTAATTGAGGATTGCCCGTTTTCCTTCTGAAGATCGGGTGTTATCTCCGGGTACTCCGCGCTTCCACCCCCAATAAAATCTGGATGCCATGATATAGCTGAAAAAAGTGGCGTTAAACATCATTCAAATAAACAAACAATAAGACTTAGTTCAGAAATAAACCAATTATGGAAATATGAAATGTGAAGATTGAAATGTGAAAAGTTTAGGACCGATCACAACAATTACAAACGCCAAGTGATCAGAACAGCTCTCATTTCCCTTTCAGTCACAGAGATAAAAACCTATTTTATACGGGTCAATAAATATATTGAAATGGCCCAACTGAAAACAAAAAACAACATAGGTGATCACGTGGTGTACACAATCTGGTAACCTGATACTGGTACGCATTTACTACAGTTCTACCCGCTATACACATTGCATATGTACCAGTTTGCATGACAACCAATTAATCTAAGAAATCGAGAGAGGCTATTAATATACATGTATATTTGAACCGCACGAACATGTTTATAACATCATGAGATTGTGAAACCTGCCGACTCAGACCCGTGTCGAAAAATCCACTGTTGTTTGGTCCTCAGAGAGCTCTTTGACGTCCCACGCTAAAAAAGTTGGACGGCAGCGGTTTCTCGGACTACGGTAATATGTGAGCATCACACGAGTCGTGTGATCCATACTATTTCAAATGCACCTCAGCTATCAAGAGACAATATTAAAGCTTAGGCTTAAAACTAAATTTGACATGTCAATAAAAATAAATAAAATGTGTTTTCTTTAAATATATCAATCAAAGATGTTTTCTCATACGGTCTATTTAAAACTGACAACTCGTATTCAACTGACATCATAAACACATAAGAGAAAAACGTCACGAGCACTTTGGAATCCGAAAGAACTTTTAAGGTGCTTAGAAGAAAAAAGAATCACAAAATATGTGACGTTCGCATTCACATGTATGCTGTGTCTTATTCATATTAAAAACATAATACAAAAGTAAAAGAAAATCAAATAAACAAACATTTATAACTGGGAGACAGGGATGTCCGGCTTGGAGCATATTGATAAACACCCCCACCCCCACGTTTACTCAAGAATTTAGTACATTGCGTCAGTGAGGAAATGACATCGATTTCGAAATCCCAAAATATCTCACTCGAGATTCGCCGAGAACGAGAAGGGGCATGGTAAGAAATATTTAATGTATATAAGATATGACTTGTTGATTTGTTAATTGCCTGATATTGAACTTCGATGAAAGTTAAAAATAAAACACCAATAAAAAACCGACAAGTCCAGAAAATTTAAATCATGACTTTTATACTAAAAAACAAAAGTTATGTTATCAATAAAAATATTTAAATGATTTTGAAAATGCAATAAAAAAGGAAAAAAAATCAAACTCTTTATTAATAAAGAAACTCACACAAGATATGACATAACATATTAATTTTTTAATTTAACATTTAAAAATGCACGTTATATTTACCAGATACTTACTAAATAAGAAAATTAAATGTCTCTGAACATAATAAGGATCGTATACGAAGTCTTTAAAGATAACGCACATTTAAAGATTTAGAAAAAATGTACATGTATATATAATAATACAATTCAGTTACATTAGAATAAATGTCAAAGACACTTTTTTTAGTTAAGATAAAAAAAATTACAAAGTTAATTATTTTCATAATTGTTTTGCCAAAAATGACTCTTCTTACTGCATCTTATTTTTTTGGTTTAAATTCTGAAAATACTATTCATTTATTCTAAGAATGCTAACGAATATGAATGTTAATTTGACGTTTGGAATACATGCAACGGGACAAATCTCTTGAAACAAATAAATGTACAAACAATTTACTTGAAATTGTAGTTTGTCGGTATTTGTTTCTTTGATATTCCGACGATGACCGACGGATAGACACGAACGATAAATCCCGGTCTTACCACCTCCCCCCTTACTTAAACGCAGAACCACGTGACAATATGACATATCGAAAAGGTTAATAGACATTAAATGTTCTGCAATTTTAACCCCGGTCTATAATAACGGCACGTGCATAACTGTACTTGCATGCCCTTGGGCGGTATGAGCGATTTATCATACTATAAAATAATGATTAGTCGATACTAACCGCACTTTATATACATTGATCAATGGGTCGTTCTGTCTTGATAATTGAAAAATTCATCCATTATAATTTTATCTATTGAAATTTTGCATTAAAATTAACTGATATACACAAATTTATCTAGTCTAAAATGCTTACCACTTTCCTTGAAAATATGTAAAAATCTTGCACTGAATTAAAATTTACATAGATGTTTTCAATTTATATGTTTGAATTAATAAAAAGCAAATCTAACGATCAATAATCCTATCTCTTTACTGAACATTAGCTACATTATTGTCTTTGAATTTATACCGAAACAAAGTTTGTATAGAATTTAAATTTCAATGTGTGTATCGAACCGTAATTGTATTAGTGAAATAAATATCTGTGTGTATTCAAACTTTAATTGTCTCTTGCTTCAAAGAGAAGATTTTAGTGTTTTACTTGTTAACGTGCGTGATTTTTTTAAAAATAGGACAAATTATGTCCGATAATTTAAAACAACTGAAACGTAACCAAGAATGACGTGTTAGATTACTAGTATCATTTAGTTTTAATTTACTAATTTTAAACATAACGACCCCTTGTCTTTAATAGAAATCTGAATACGACTTAAATGCAGATTTATGTGTTGTTTTGTATCTGTATAAAATATTTAACAGTTTACATGTATTGGTTCCATACGGAAGCCGATAAGGGTCATTTGAAAAAAATCATGTCTTAATAACGACATAACATGTCGTAATAACGACATAGCTATGTCGAAATAACGAAAATAACGAAAACCCCCGACCTTTGGTAAGAAAACTGGCAATCCTTGTGAATTGAGATTGGAGTCGGGTACACCCTGTCCGCCAGAAAATATGTAAATTTCACAACAGGTCTACATCTTTCATTCATTTCTTATACATTCTAAAACAAATAATTATATCATGGCGATACTGTTCATTGTATGATGGTCTAAGAATAATCATAAGTATTCAGGCATGCCAGCTTTTTTTTCTGCCAGATGCCGACAAATTGACACTCCATGATATTCTATTCAACAAGCTTTACATTGATGGCATTAAAGGAGATTTATGGATGTTCCTTAGAACATGTCAGTCAGGGTTTAGTGGGAGGATTTTTGTTAGAAAATGTCACCATGTTCAATGCATCAGGCAAGGACTAATCTATCAACAACCCTCAGTAAAGATATTACAACACCATTAACTCTTTAACAGAAAGTAAACATGGGAAAATAAATTTAAACCATGGGCTGATTACATAATGTTTTTCATATAATCTAAAGCATTCACTAAATCATAAAGAATTTGATAACTTAAATCAAAAAGTTCCAAAATATTGAATCAAATGCTTTCTGAAAATCTAGTACGCCAGGTATTTTAAGATCCTCAGTGGAATGCATTACTAAACAGATATATCATGTCTGGGAGGAGTATTTTTCACAAATACCCCTCCCAAACATGATTTATCTGTTTAATTACACCGAATCATGATTTCAAAGAGCGGTGAAACTAGACCACATGCGTGCTGTTTATTGACTCTTTACTATCGGAACGTTTCCGATTTTCAAAATCGATTACTCATGTTACGTTTACTTCGGAGTAAAAGTCAAAACTTCCGAATGAATATTTCCAGCATAATAATATGCGAGGGTTATTTTTAAGCAAATGCCACGGCACAGAGGGTAATTTTTTGCCGAATACCCCGGTGATGACGAAATCGATGCACAATCAAGAAATGTGCGAAAAATACACTGTCTACTGACCAATCAAAAGCCAGCATTTTTATATGAGGTGTAATTATAAGTAATATCGTATATCTTATATCTCCCTATCAAAATTATATGTGATTTTATTTCGACATAGCTATGTCGTTATTTCGACATAGTTATGTCGTTATTACGACATGCTATGTCGTTATTTCGAAATAGCTATGTCTTTGTTACGACATATTATGTCGTTATTACGACATGCTATGTCGCTATTACGACATGCGTTATTTCGACATAGCTATGTCGTTATTACATATTATGTCGTTTTTTCGACATAGCTATGTCGTTATTTCGACATATCTATGTCTTTATTACGACATATTATGTCGTTATTACGACATGCTATGTCGTTATTTTGACATAGTTATGTCTTTATTACGACATATTATGTCGTTATTACGACATGCTATGTCGCTATTACGACATGCCTTATTTCGACATAGCTATGTCGTTATTACATATTATGTCGTTATTACGACATGCTATGTCGTAATATTTCGACATAGTTATGTCGTTATTACGACATGTTATGTCGTTATTACGACATAATATTTTTTTTCAAATGACCCTTATCGGCTTCCGTAGGTCCCTACTCCCCTCAATCCTCTAATGTACTCCAATCATGGGAATTTAAAAGCTTGGTTACAAACATGGCGTTCATTGACTGCACGTCTTTTGCATACTTAGAAAGCGGCTAATAATTGATGTATAGCTTATCGCATCGCATACAACATCACACAGTCGACGAGGACTGACCTCCAATCAATATTTCATATAAAATGTCTGCATATCAATCTTCAATGAAGGCTAGTAAGTTAAGTTTGCGTATCCAACGTACCCTTTTGAGATAAAAAAGGAAATATGGAAATAAACCTGTAGTAGACAGAACAGAATAAAAGACTAATATACATTATATTTACAACTTTAAACATGTATAAACAACAGAATGACGTTAATCGTGGCCATAGCCGGATACAAATGCCTCGCGTGTTTAATGACAAGTATAACATTAAAAAACAAGTATTAGCTTTCATAAAAAGCTAGCCGTCTCTAAGCTTTATTTTTCTTTGTGGACAAAAATACGTTCTGTTTTATTGTTAAATGGCAATTTGGATTGTGATTATTTACATCACTTCATTATAAGTACACAGATAACCAAATCAGACAACGCAAAATATAGGTCAGAGACAGCAATTGAAGAATGCACTGTACGAAGCATCTCTTGATGCATCATACAAATCAGAGGCAGTATCTAAAAATGAATTGGGCTTAGTTCCTAGGTGCATCATCTTCACCAATATAGTTGATGTAGACCTGGTCTGTAAATGCGAATGGGCTTTAACATTTCCGTGTTTCTCCATTATGATAAACATACACAAATCAATGTTACTTTCCTCATAAAACAGTTTGAGTCCCATTATCAGCATATTTTCTCCCTTTTGTCGTCGTGACCAATTCGTGATCGATCGGCTTTTCTTGAGTGGCTACGAATATTGGCCTATTATGATTGCTACCACCCCGTAATCATGCGGGGTTTTTATCCCTAACTCAGATCTGCTTTTTTGGCCAATCGGCAGTTATCTTCCGATTTAGCAGCAAATCAAGACACAGCATTGTTTATCTGTTATACTTGTTACCGCATTTTCGCTTTTGATTATTTATCCCGTCGGAATACAATTTTTGTTTCCAAAATTATATGACTCACACATTTTCCACATCAATAATTGATATTGTAGGTTTATTTTTATTTGCATCATTGAATTAAAACAAAGTTGAAAATTGTTACGTCTCATATCAATTTCAGTATCCATAATTGAAGTTATTATTTATTGTATATTCAGCAAAGGCCTTGTACATTTATTTTACACATTACGCTTAGTCTTCCTGTGGAAATGCTTATTCTAACGTTCCAATATTTACCTCATGCTGTGTTTCATCCAACAGAAAAAAATGGTTCAATTAACACCTTTTGTTAATCTGCTTAAACTTTAATTGACAACCAATCTGTTAATCCGTTTAACTCTTAATAAGTCAAAATTAAACGTGTACACCAAATTGTTAAATTCGCTCTGGTTTGATTGATTGCTTACTTTACGTCCAGTGATCGGTATTTCAGCTGTTTTCATGACATGAACAAGTTCACACACATATAATCGACGGAAATAGATGGTGGGATGGGACACATGGAACACAACTTATACTGACACTGGAAAAGTATGGAGTTTTGTATAGGGGCTCAGAATTTAGACTTTTCTAGCGGCTACAAGGAGCTACTCTTTTGCGAAATATAGCAAATGGGTCTTTATCGTGCAAGGAGTGTGGTACACATCAAACTCGTTACCCACTACGGCCCATATCAAGGCTTTAAACTACGTATTATGACTTGAAAACCCCAACGCTAGGTTGCCCTTGTCCGCCACCCGTTAAATATACAGCAAAATCTCATTTGTAGTTTTTAAGTTGTGCCAATTTGAAACCAGTTTGTACATGTCCAAGGCCAAAGTAAAAATTGTCATCTCAGAGATGGACTGTAATCATGCTCAGCTGTTCAGTTAATTGTTTGTATGAATATTTAAAAACAATGTAACATGGCGGGGTTTCATTTAATGTCGCATTAAATGCCCTCATCGTTATGTTTGAACTTTATCTCTTGATCTTAAATATCAATAAGTGGCGTGTTAAGGTAGTTAGTCTACTATTGATCACGTGGTCGGTCAACACTTAGGTAGCGGGTTCGAATCCCACTGAGGGCAACGTGCACTTGACTCCAGTCATAATTAACAAGGATTGCCAGTTTTCCTACCGAAGATCGGGGGTTTTCTTCGGGTTCTCCGGCGTCATCCACCAATGAAGACTAACGGGGTGTTAAAACACAATTTAAACAAAGAAAATAACAATACGCAGAATTCTAAATATGTAGTTTGGTACAATGTATTGGCAAAATTGAAGATAATTGCTTGTTGTGTAATTTGTCTGCTCCGGCATGTATATCAGTACAACAACAATTTCTTTGCGTGTCGTTACATTTCCATGTCTTTGAGATTCACGCTAAATTCCGTATTGATCTTTTGATCTTCAAATAATAGTCGAGATTGCAGTAAGATCAGCAAAAACATGTATATCAAACAAAAGAAACCGGAATCTCTCAACAGCATGTTTGACTCACAAGAAAATAGTACTTCACATAAGAAATAGTCCTGTTTATCTTAGTATATTTAAAAACAAACTGCAGAATGGATTTTAATTAATGACCATTTTTAGAAAGTTGACTATATGAGGATAATTTTGAGTCTTCATTAGTTAATTTCTAACTGCGTTTAGGATGTTTTATGTCATGTTTGCTACATTACCTATAAACCATGATTTTCTGAAAATATGGTGCTATTTTAAGAGTGGGGTTTACCCCGGAAGCTGGCCATTTTGTTGGAAGGCATGAAAGAGGTGATGAGATTTTGAGAGACAAATTTAGGAGAAAATCTTAAAGAATTAAATTAGTGTTTTCTCCCCTTTAGTTAATAGAAATAGAATTACTACGATTTCCAGAACATATGACATTTATATTCATCAAATAGATCGAGTCAACTGTTAAACGTAGCTCGTAAATTTAAAGGTCTGACTTACATCAACAGAATCTATAGAGGTCAATACAATAAATATGTTGTGTCAATTGGTTAATTAGTTTCTTAGAAGTAACCCTTTTACACATTTTTCTCATAGTTCATATGTTAAACCAAGGTCTGCTGTGGCGCTTTTTTCAAATTTCGGACTGACATAAAAAAAACTTCATAATATTAGTGTGATGTTTGGTTTTTTGTAAATTAATCTGTTTCAGGGAAAAAGCTTTTCAAATATTTTCCCGATAGTGTACTATATATGTATTGCGGTGGTGGACACATTTAAATTCTTTTTTCTTTGGCAGAAAAAAACATAAACTTTATAAATATTGCTGACATGGAAGCCGTTTAAAGTTTTTCCCCAAAGTTTGTAGAAAAGAATCTATTCTAAAACATTATTCAATGTTAATCTATGAACAGCGGTCATGATCATTCTGAAAGCACTCCACGCAATACGAACGATAAGAAAACCATTCTCACAAACCAAATTACAAATATAGTGTTTATCTCTGGACAAGAAATTTTCGTATGTTAATAAGTGGAAAGATCATTCTTTGATACATTTATAAATACATAAGAAATACTAACAAGAGGTCCACATTGATTAGAAACCAAATTAAATTGTTAGCAAACCGTTGCCCCATAGATATATCAGTATGATTCCCAATATGACTGATAATCTAATGTAACCTTTATCCTTTTATGCGAGAGGTAAATAGGTTAATTATCGGGGAATTAGAGATAGAGCTAACGTTTAATGTGACATCTTTATTTCTCCATCAGCGCCAAAATCAACCACAAAACCCAACAACATACAAAACCAATCTCGGAAAACACAGTTTCCGGAAAATTATATATATGAATTCTGAAGTATATAATATCCCCCGGCTTAAGAGAAAAATCCCATTTTTTGAAAAATGAATTCAGATATATAACACACCAGAGCAATAACAAGTTATACATGTACATAATACAAATATTCTCATTAAGTATCTCAAAATAAATCATATACCAGTAATAGAAAAGAAATTAAAAAAATTGAACAAATATTAGCGTTCAATTTATCGAAAGTCTATATCATAAGGTGCCATTACTTTCATTGCAATCAATGAAAACAAAAATGCAATAAAGTAAACGAAAAAATCAAATCAATCTCAATCTCACTCACTACAGGTACATGCTTGTGCAAAGGCAAGAGTCATTATACATTGGCAAACCAACCAGAAATCTCTCAAAGTTCATACAAAAGTGGCAGGTTAAAACGAGAAATATCGTTCAGCAGAGCCCTAACTCTTACAATTTGGGAAGATTTACATAAGACGGAATAATCATAAGTTTACATTTGTCTTGAAAAAAAATCATAAGATCACGCACGCATTCGATGTCCGGACAAACACTATCTCACTCGCTATCTCTCATAAAAATTGGGGAAAAACGACGTTTGGGAACAAATGAAAATCGGCCTTAAGCATCATCAACCGGGTTTATTTCTGAACTCTATTTTTGACCACTGAACTTGGATTTCATTAAAACGGGCATGTTTAACTACATACAATCGTATAACGGCACATTGACTCAGTTAGCACTTTTTGAAATACATGTTGTCCCTTATCTCAAATCTCAAAGTAAGTAAATAATGAAAATTTAATAAAATATACATATATGAAATCGGGGTCATGAAAAAAATCTGTAAAATATCTTTTCGATCTTTATCATGGAAAACAAAAAGGGGGGAACAATTCTCTACATGTATTTGTACTATCCGTACGAATCAACATTAAAACAAATACTTGGTGCACGTGACAAAATTGTATAAATTCACAGGAAAAATCAACAAAATTTTCAATACATATTAAAACCAATATGTTATTGTCAATTGTTACAAAACAAATAGGAATTGCGAGAAAGATCTCAAGAATTAAATCTGTTTACTTTCTTGCATGACGCTCGATACAGAAAAGTCCAGTGTATACTGTCTGGTTGAAGATCAAACAGGTTATATCAAAATTTCTAGTAAAATCCATGAGAAAGATCTCACGGGATAAACCTAATGTACATAGCATTGTCACTTTAAAAACACAAACTAGTGAGAATGATCTCACATAACAATCTGAGGTTTACAGACGGCCACAATCGTTAGGAAGGCGGAGTGCGATTCTGATAAGCCAAAGTTTTGCCAAAGTTTTGCGGGTGAACTCTGTCTAGGTATAAGCCAAAATTTGAGCTGTAATGAGCAGTGGCTTGGTATCTTGTCTTTCTGTTTCTCTCAAGATCGTGGTTAAAACACGGAGAATTTTGATGATGAATAGTATTGATTTCATGGATAAATCTGTTAACTGAAGTAACTTGTTCCTGTAGTTTACTATCATCTTCCCGAAAAGATTCTGGTTGTGGATGGCCATGGTGTAAATTCCACAAAAATATAGAATAGAACGGAAGTTCAAGGAACACCATATTAATGTCTGGAAATTTGTCTCTTATGAAAACGTGTATTTTCTTATAATAGTCGCAGATGTGTTTCACTGATACGTTATTTCGCGTCCTGAGTTCAAGGAAGTTCCCGGTGTCGGATTTCTTGGTAAGGTCGCATGTACCTAGCCATATATACAGTGTTAAATGATTGGATCCCAATTCCTGCCATTTTGAAAGTAAATCCTGTTCAAGACGCTTGTATTGTTCTTTTACACCTTTCCCAGCAGAGTACCAAAAGTGAATTTTATTTTCCGGATACTTATATGGGTTTACAACATTTTCTAAATTTCTTCCTCTACTATCGGTAAACAACACTGGTATTTTCTTTAAATTTCCTCTGTCTAATCGTTCAGACAAGTCTCGGATCCGTTTATTTACTTTTGCTAGACTCATACTTTCATCGTTAAAACAGTTACAAAATAATACAAAATTTTCACAAATTACACATGGTAGCGCTCATTTGATGAAAAGTTGTCTAAATGGTAAAAATCAATACGTGTGCAACTTGAAATCTAGTAATTATATGACGTCACAATAGCGATGTACTTTTAACATTCAACGATCACACGATTTTGTGAGAAAGATCTCACAAAAATAATAGCAATTAGTACATTTCAACGTTCTTGTGAGAATGATCTCACAAAAGATAATATAAAACATAACACAACTTTCGTCTATGTGAGAAAGATCTCACAAAAGAAATATCTCTAGAGTATGTGAGGTGGTGGTCTCGCTTCCACCATATCTCTTGCTTTCTTGTCTAATTGAGAATGAGGAATCCATCTAGCGTTGTGAGCTGGTTCTCCCACTAGGTGTACTAAGAAGTTCCAGTGGCCACCGATTAACTTTTTGGCCAAAAATCTTTTGACTTTACCACCTTTGACTTCGTCAGTTGAAACATTGTCTATGTCCGTGAATGAACTGTCTCGGAATCTGGTCGGTTTTCGTTTTTTTCTGGTCGATCTACGTAAATTTTGTACCCGACCGTTATTTTTAGAATGGCTATCTGGCTGCAGAACATTATCCGAGTTTGAAGTAACACCATAATTAGCATCTGGTGAACCGTATAAGTGCGTTTCACTGCTTGATTCGGACGATAGTTCAAACTGATTATCAGTCCGCACTTTTGTTGCCACGGGTTCCATAAAATAGTTAGCGGGATTAGGTTGACGAACAAAAGCCGGTTTAAGTCTGTTAATGTGGATTGGTCTTGGAAGACACTTTTGTGTTTTAACATCTTTTAGCACGAACATATGCGGACTATTGACCTTTTGAATTATGTACGGGCCAGTGTATTTAAACTGGAATTTTTTCCTTGACCGGTAGGCTCTTTGTTTAAATATACATAGTCTCCTACTTCATATGGTAATGTCCGTTTGTTCTTGTTCGCCCGTTCTAGCATTTTATCTTGTGCCGTAAGCAAATTCTGTTTGACTTCATTGCGGATACAATTTAGCCTGTCAGTAAAATTCCTCACGTAGGCTTGACAGTCCTTTGGGATTGTGTTTAGGTCGGTCTTCCGAGCATGGTCAGACAAGGTAAAAGATGGGCGTTTCCCGTAAACTATCTCGAAAGGAGAATATCCAAGACTTGAATTAACTGTGTTATTCCTGGTAAAATATCTTCCCAATTTTTTACTTTTGCAATGAATGGAGTGATACGTTCTCCAAGTGTTCTATGTTGGCGTTCGCACGCACCGAGACAATGGTGTGCAAAGCTAGGGGTGAATTCTTGTTTGATTTCCAGTAACCGACAGACTTCTTTTGTACATCGACCGATAAATTCTGAGCCCAAATCACTAATTAAAGTGTCAAATACACCAAACTGTGTAATCATCCTGAATATTACTTCCGCTACAGTTATAGAGTCTGCTGCTGGTATAGGTTCAGCAAAAATGAATTTGCTAAACAAGTCGACCGCCGTACAAATGTACTTATTCCCTTTGTTCGAAACTGGAACTGGTCCGTAAATATCTATTTGAACAACTTGGAACGGGGCATCAGGGGTTCGATAAGCTGTAATTTCCGACTTTGTGTTAACTTTTGTCATTTTCCGACGCAGACAGTCGGAACAACTTTTAATGTAGTCGGTGACTTTTTGGGCTAATTTCGGGAAAAAATATTTTTCCTTTATTAAGTCAATGCTGTGTTGGATGCCACTGTGTCCACCAAGGACCGAATCATGAAACTGTGAAATCACCGTTTTGACAGCTACTTCCGGTAGCACTAATTGGTAATTTTTCAAGTCTTTTAATCGTTTTGACTTTGCAACACGGCAATGGTATAGCAAATTCTCAATTAAAATATAGTCAGATACTTGAACCAATAACTTTCGAGCTTCTTTTTGTGATTTTGGAAGATTTCCGTCCTTTAAATATTGTATATATGGTTGACAAAATTCATCATTTTCCTGCAACTTTTGTAAACTGTCCATACTAAAATCAGATTTTTCAAATAGTTCGATAGATTTAATTTGGCGATTGAAAACGTCATTTTCGTCGGTACTATTTTCTGAATTTGTCTGCTTCGGTGATTCGATGATATCTGTTTGTTCAGGCTCAGTTTTGTCACTATCCGTGATATCATTAGAATTTGGTATGTAATTTTGCGGAATTGCAGAACTGTCATTTTTACTTTCATCAAAACGCGTGTTTGAAATTCTTCGGTCAGCTTCGTAAGTTGCTTTCACGTGCATCTTTCGTTTCCGACGTGTAGAAGGCATGTCGACATTGTCAACTTCCGTGTCCGCATCATATACCATATCGGGATTTAAGTCTGGTTTTACCATTGTGCACGGTTTTATTAAACTAGGTGTGTTAATGCAGACATTGTTTAATTGCTCGTCACTAGAATCGGTATGCAATGTTAATGGAAATTTCTTTCCACCCTCAACTACGATTTCGCTGACATTTTCCGTTTTATACGGGAAGTAAGGGTCCTCGATATCTGGACTTGAAAATTCTTCGGCATCAGCAGTTTTCGGCATTCGTGATAAAGCATCAGGTAATTGCATTTCCCTAGCAGATCTGTAACGGATGTCAAAGTTATAGTGTTGCAATATTGCAATCCATCTTTCATAGATGGCACCTTTGAGCTGTTTTTCAAACAAGGGTTTCAGAGCTTGGTGGTCGCACTGTACGATAAAACGACGTCCTCGTAAGTAAAACGAACAGTCCAAAATTGCTGTTACCATCCCAAGAAGTTCTAATTTTGTGGGTCCGTAAGACCTTTGCCATCTACTAAGAGATTTCGATCCATAACGAATAACTCTACGTGATTCCATACCACTATCGTCTTTTTGATATTGATATAATACAAATCCGATGCCTCTTGCGGAAGTGTCTACGTCTAGATAAAATGGTACCTCATATTGTGGAAATGCAAGTATCGGAGCGGAAATGAGCAGTAATTTTAATTTCTGAAAAGCAGATTCCTGTTCTGAAGTCCACTTAGTAGGCGGGTTAGCGGCTCTATTGTTGAACTGAAATTGTCAATGTATTTCTTAAACCAATTGAATAAGCCAATGATACGTCGCAGTTCTCGCACTGATTTCGGAGGCTGTAAATTTTTAATGGCATTGACTCGGTCCGGTGGTGGCTCAATTCCGTTTCTCGATATTTTATGGCCAAGAAAAATACATGAGTCCTTCGCAAATGAACATTTCTTTGGTCCAAGTTTAAGTCCTGCTTCTCTTAAGCGGTTAAACACACTATTTATATCATCAATATGTTGACTGAAGGTTTCAGATGCGATAAGCACGTCATCGAGACAACAAAGACATATTTTGAACGTGAGACCGTGCAATATTTTGTCCATCAGTAGTTGAAACGATGCCGGTGAGGATCCCAGGCCCATTGGTAGTCGGAGAAATTTAAAAGTTCCAAAGCAAGTATTGAATGCAGTTAGTCTTTGACTATCGGGGTGAATTGGCAGCTGGAAAAATCCAGACGACATATCTATGGACGTCATATAATTCGGAGTTTTGTTTGAAAATGATTCTGTTAAGTCTTGTAAATCCGGTATTGAATAAGAAAAGTCTTGAACTTGACTATTTAGATATCGGAAGTCGCAACAGAATCTGTACTGTGAAAGGTTGTTTTCTTTCGGAGTAGCCGAAGCTTTCTTAGGCTTATTTCGTTTTGTAACTAGCACTATTGGACTGGTTATAGGTACACTTTCAGATTCATGTACTGGGGCTATGATATTTTGTCACAAAAGTTCATCTAAATGGTCTCGTAGAGCTTCTTTTTTATCGGACGGTAACCTGTACGGTCTTTGGTATTTCGGCCGGAAATCCGGTTTTAAGCATATTTTATGCTGGACAACCTCAGTATACCCCAGATCCGGGTTTTCATCAGTAACAAACAAGTCTTTATGGGATTGTAAACAGTTTTTAAGCTCACATTTTTCAGTAGTGCTTAAATTGTCGGGAAATTCAAAGTACGACAAAAATTTTGTGTCTTTTTCCACAGATGCACAGTTACCTGATAATTGAATATTTTGTACACATTTCTCACTTTTTGTCGCCCCATGTAGTGTCTCATTGTGGACGGCAGAAATATTAAAATCACCATCTAAAATCTCAAAATTCGCAAGTAATTTTCCTTTCGGAATAACAACTTGTTCGTTCGTAACATTTAAAAGTCTGACAGGGACACATCTTCTATCACTAACTGTAACTAAACTTTTCGCAGTTAAAAGTCCTATCTTGTTTAAAAATTTACTATTAGTACAAAGTCCCTGTGTTCCATACAGTATTTTACCACTTAATTTTCCCCATACAACTATTTCTGTATTTGGTGGAACTAAAATTCTCTTGTCACTTTTAACCTTAAGTGTTTGATAGTCCACCTTCATATCTTTAAAATTCAATACAAATTTTTGTGAAAATAAATAAGCAGTACCTAGGATTAAAGGGTGAGAAGTTTGCCTGAGGATATAAACGGTAATCCAATGTTTCCCATTACAGACATTTAGTTTTACTCGAGTGGTTCCTAAAATGGCAACCGATTGATTGTTTGCCAATGTTATTTTATCATGAAGTTGCTGAATAGAATGTTTGTTTTGTGAAGAAATAGAGTCGTATAGTTGTTGAGAAATGACATTTATTGAGCTTCCAGAATCTATTAGAGCAGCCAATCTAATATTGTCAATTTTGACGGGGAGATATAGAAATTTCGGTTTCAAGTCATTTTCTGGCTCAGCGTCAGAGGTTTCATCAGACGAAAAGTTTTGATTTGAAATAGAATTTATGCGTAATGGATTATTCCTCGGTCGGCTCGGAGATGGACTACGTTTTCTGGCACTTAATTCCGTCCGCCCGAGGGGGCGTGCCGTGCGTCCCTCGGGTTCGGAATGTTTCCCAACTTAACACATTGGAGAGCTTCATGTCCGTACTGAGAACATAGTTGACACTGAACGCTCGAATTTGCTGGTCCCTGGCCGTTCCACATACAATTTCGTTGGATGTGATTTTTACCCTGGCATTTATAGCATGTAAATGGTGCGTTTTCTGGCACTTTTGAATTTTGTTCTCGCCTGTCCTGATTTAAAAAGGTCTCTCTCGTGTTTCGACTATTGTCATTAAATCGACGTGTTTGTGGATGACGGGATGGTGTACTCTGAGAAACTGCCAATTTTTCAACCAAATCAGTTAAGTGATTTACCTTATTTCGTAATTCCGACAGTTCTGATTTGTCGGCCCCTGTCGATTTGTGATCATAAGATTTTGTAACAGCAGAGACAGTAATATCGTCATGAACGCGATACCCACATGCCTCCCCCATTTTTGCGGCAGAGAGTGCACTGGAACTTGTCGTATGAGAACCGGCCCTTACAAAAATGCTAGCTTTTCTGGAAGTCCCTTGATAAACTTGCACATTACTTCGTAATCTGGTTTTGACAACAAGTTGGCTTTTTCAACTAACTGACAGTGAAAGTCTTCGAGGGTTTGACCCTGTGACAACTTTAGATTCTCAAAAACTTCGTTTTCCATCAAAACAGTAGGGTTATTCCAATCTAAATTTACATATTTTACTTTGAATAGTGTCACCAAATGTTTCCATGACTTTTTCTCTCCTGATAATAGCGAGTTAAACCAAGTGACAGCGGGGCCGGTTAGGTGCAGGTGGAACGCGGCTATTTTTCGTTCGGGTTCGGAATCTAAAATATTGTGGAGTGTAGCATAAGATTCAAACTCATGAAGAAAAACAGACCCATTCTTGTGTGGGTACCCACCAAATTTTCGACATACAGCTAGTTTCTCCATAATTAGGGCAGTGGATTTAGGATCTCTTGAAGTATTTGATCTATAATTTTCTTGGTGAAGCTGATCGAAAGAGGGGCCAAACTGTGGGGTTAAGACAGGGGGGTCTAAAGAATGGTCGTCCTCGGAGTCAAAATGTACATTGGAACGGACAATTGTAGGAGTTGAATGTTCTGATGTTGTGACACTAAATTGGTTATCTTCTAAAAACTGATCAGAAAGAATAGAATAATCTAAAAAATTGGACTCGGATATGTTGCTCAAGATTTCATCTAAATACGACATTACGCAGTAATGAGAATGATCTCACATACTGTTTGCACATATATAGAGGTCATAGTATTCAAAAATAATATTAGCGATTTTGGCGGTGTAATGAGGGAGACCTCACTTACAAATATTCTGTAGATTCAGAACATGTGATCACGTGGTGAAGCAGAAGACAACGTGTTTTGGGATCAAAAATTGTCAGAAATTCTCCATTGCAATAATAAATTGTCAACTTACATTCGGGTTCTCCACCATGTAACCTTTATCCTTTTATGCGAGAGGTAAATAGGTTAATTATCGGGGAATTAGAGATAGAGCTAACGTTTAATGTGACATCTTTATTTCTCCATCAGCGCCAAAATCAACCACAAAACCCAACAACATACAAACCAATCTCGGAAAACACAGTTTCCGGAAAATTATATATATGAATTCTGAAGTATATAATACTAATATCTCCAGTAACGTATGAAATTAACAGTATAACTATACTCCACACAAGTGGGAACCAGTTCTGTCTCAGGAAATATATACAACTGTCCACAAAATTATCAGGATGAAATCTGTTATCCGGTTCTTTGTCATCATTGGCCTCTCTGGATAAAATCTACAAACCAAATATATACACAAGTCATCATAATTTGACTATAGTAAATAAATATGTATTGTAAGGCATTATAATATGACGTGCCTACAACGCTCTGAGTTCACACCTGTTGTAAAACAAGTATATATTCCTTATCAACGTCATAAAGGATTAATACACTTTATGGCGACGTCACCGTAATTAATACACATGTCTTAATGACGTCATAATCAATTTATTGTCGTAGATGTCCGACAAGTACTGCAACTCATAGGTTATGTTGTTGATAAAAGTTAATTTATATGTTTTATGTTCTATTACAATCGAAATAATTCATTCATTGGGGACACGTATTAATGCTGATTTTATCACTGGTTGGCCCTTTATGCCACACTATACAATAATATGTATAATGTGCAAACACATGGTAAAAACAGTATAATTCGTACCCCAATGATGTTTTTCTTAATTAAAATTGTTAATGTTTCCCTTAATGAATAACAGAGATAATACAGCCATGTAGAAATACATTCTCTCTATTCTGACTATTCTGTTTTCCTCTTGTTGTAACTTATTCGGACAGTGGATTCGGTAGACTTGTAGTTAAGAGGGGTACAAAACTCAGCTGCGGATATTCCATTTCGGGGACTACGCGATGCTCTCTGCATGTAAATATTCGCCAGCAGCAACCTCTTTAAAAGCGGCTAAGTATTATGTATCAAATGGCATTATCTAAGTAATATGTATCATTATTAATGATTTTATCGGTCTAAATTTAGCTGAAATACTGTTTGAAGAACGACAAAAAGTAA
Organism: Limnoperna fortunei; assembly: GCA_944474755.1. Lineage (NCBI taxonomy): Eukaryota > Metazoa > Mollusca > Bivalvia > Mytilida > Modiolidae > Limnoperna > Limnoperna fortunei. Next base: position 25,776,321 of record OX104112.1, on the reverse strand, counting down.
AGACCAAGACGACGTCCTCTGCCGTGGTTCCGTTCAACAAAGATATGTACACAATGTAGTTAAGATGAAGTGAACCATTTCTGTAAGATGTTTGGGTTTTTAGATACTATAGTTACAACTGTTTTTACTAACCTGTCGCATTAGACGTAGAACTGGCACATCCAAAGACGGGCATATTGTGTCTTCAAACGCCAAAGTAGGGTCAACATCAGGACAGTAGTTCACAATACGAGCAAACCGTGTCTTAGGTATACCGAATGTCTGCATAAACCTTTCCTCGCGGTCCTCGACTGAATCGTCTAACTCTGTGGGAAATTTATCAGCATGTGTCAATACACCGTAAACAGTGATATCTGTCGAAAGATAAATGCTTGGTCAATGACAATCACGTGTATAATTATGGCATTTCGTATTACTATATATCCAAAAGATATCGGCTTAGCAATATATCTATCATCCGTGAACTTCTAAAAAGCGATTGGCCATTCCGATCGCGTGTTTCATAGCATCTTGAATTATAATATATAAAAAACTGGCTATGTAATTTTCATCACTGACTGCATAAGACCATAAAGTTGGATCTACAAAGCTGCACAGTGCGTCAATCGACGCCCTATAGATTGAGGTAGTCAGGTTATAATTCGGAAAGCCTGAACGCTGAGAGTAGTGTGTGGCCTGTTTGGAGAGTGACACGCTCCTTACACAATAAAGGTCCATTGTAGGTTTCGAAGTATAGTAGGCTTATTGCAGGATTAAGGATAAATTCTCCCCATCATCTTTAAGCCATTACTGAATACTTTCCATTTGCAGTCCAAATGTTTGTTTCCGATGTACATGTACAATTTTCTTTTGACCATTGATTTACTGTTTGTTAACTTGTGCTCGCTGGAAGTTCAATCAATCAATCAATCAATCAATCAATCAATCAATCAATCAATCAATCAATCAATCAATCAATCAATCAATCAATCAATCAATAGGTCAGCATTGAACATTTATAATAAAAACATTATTATTGATTTTTAAATTGGTGGACCCTCTTTAATTAACGCGACCCCTATAATGACGCTTTTGTATACAGCATGCGAGAGGGTTCAAGCCTCGCAGCGGGAAGTGTGTAGTGTGCATTCGACTACAATCTTAATTGATAAGGATTTCCAGTTTTCCTACCGACGGTCAGGGTTCTTTCCGGGTGCTCCGGCTTCCTCCCAATAAAAACTGGACGCCATGATACAGCTGAACAATTGCTGAAAGTGGCGTTACACATCATTTAAACAAACAAACAATGCAGCATGCAAGAGGTTGTGTAGATTATTGGATCCATATTCGCTTAATGAGATTTAATGAACAAGCATCTAAGCAGATTAACTACGGCTTACTATTAGTCAATATTCTGTTGAAGTAATGTATCTAGTGAATCCCTACAATTTGATTCGTTAATCAAGACGGGGATATTATACCGTATTCCCTGTGAAACCCCGGGGATATTGAAACCAGTTTCAAAATGGCGTCTATTCGTTGAATAATTTATTTGTTTTACATAATATAAATAGTTAAACATAATATAAAGATATCAAATATCGATTTTAAAAACATGCATTTTACGGAATCTTTCATCTCCGTCTGCGATTTGTCTTGAAATTAACAAGGGAGATAACCGATAACTTAAAGTGTTCAAAATGGCAAACAAGCATTTGAATCGCACTTCGAAAGTGAAATTTATCATTAAAAGCTTTGCTGGGAATAAAAGGTCGTCAAAATATTAAGGTTATAAAATTTAAAATGTCATACAAAGTTTCGTTGGAAGCTTAAATGTGTTGAATGGTAGGTTCTCCAATAGTAATGGTCCAAAACTATAATACGCTTTTTCTTCAATCATGAGAAATGTCTATTATCTAATTATATACTCTAGAATATTAGTGCAAGAAGACTTCAACAGAATATAATTGTTATTCGGGCTTCACAGGGAATACGGGTTCATATTCCCTGTCTTAATTCTATATTCCCTTCGCTTCCGGCTCAAGGAATATAAAACACAGACAGGGAATATGAACCCGTATCCACTGTGAAGATCCCGAATAACATATAATATTCAAATCAGGGATTTGGTCGAGTACAAAGCAGACATATTAAACTTGTTCAAAACATACTTAGTGATCTAGGCATTAACAACCAAAATTATATCACGTGGCAAAACAAGATATAGCGGTCATTTTTTATACACCCTGTCCCCTTACCAAATGGTATGGAGCTTTTATCCCTAGCTTAGATTAAATAGTCTGGATAATTATGTGATATAAAATATTTCGGTTAAAATCCCCACTCACTAACAACAGAGCTAAGGTAGTTGTTCAACCAATAGATATGCTAGCTGTAGCTTTTCTGCCTAAAGCTAGGTTAGTTGGTATACATGTAGCTTGGATACCTAGTCTATCAACAGATATACCTAGTGTTAGTGGACTACCTACAGGTGGAATAGCTGGTTTACCTTTATGCAAGGATAGCTGGATATCAAAAGCTATGATGACTTGTGTATGTATAGATATATGACAAATCGTTAGTACGATGACTTTTCTACCTGATATTCCTGAAATACCTATAGCGATGATTCCTGGTCTACCTATAGCGATGATACCTGATATACCTATAGCGATGATACCTGGTCTACCTATAGCGATGATAACTGGTCTACCCTTTAGCGATGATAGCTGGTATACTATAGCGATGATATCTGTTCTACCTATAGCGATGATAGCTGGTATACATACTATAGCGATGATACCTGGTCTACTTATAGCGATGATACCTGGTATACCTATAGCGATGATACCTGGTCTACCTATAGCGATGATACCTGATATGCCTATAGCGATGATACCTGTTCTACCTATAGCGATGATACCTGGTCTACCTATAGCGATGATACCTGATATACCTATAGCGATGATACCTGGTATACATATAGCGATGATACCTGGTCTACCTATAGCGATGATACCTGATATACATATAGCGATGATACCTGGTATACATATAGCGATGATAACTGTTCTACCTATAGCGATGATAACTGGTCTACCTATAGCGATGATTCCTGGTCTACTTATAGCGATGATACCTGGTATACCTATAGCGATGATACCTGGTATACATATAGCGATGATACCTGGTCTACCTATAGCGATGATACCTGATATACCTATAGCGATGATACCTGGTCTACCTATAGCGATGATACCTGATATACCTATAGCGATGATACCTGGTATACATATAGCGATGATAACTGATATACCTATAGCGATGATAACTGATATACCTATAGCGATGATACCTGGTCTACCTATAGCGATGATACCTGGTATACATATAGCGATGATACCTGGTCTACCTATAGCGATGATACCTGGTATACATAAAGCGATGATAACTGATATACCTATAGCGATGATACCTGGTCTACCTATATCGATGATACCTGGTCTACCTATAGCGATGATAACTAATATAACTATAGCTAGTCTATGATCTATTGTTAGAATAAGATGTCTTTTTACGTAATTTGTCTACCCATAGCTCATCTACAATTATCCAGCATTAAGAATGCTTACCCTTGGAGCTTGAAATATCTGCAATTGCTTCAAGCAACACATTAGGTAAGTTGGACTTTGGATTTGATGAACAAACCACAATAATACGATGAACTCTTCTGTGAACTGGTCTCAAAGCGTACTTTTTGTGCAGATTTCGCACTCCATACCTTTGTCCATAATTTACTACGTCTGACAAAACTTCATTTTCTTCCATTTTTCCTGACAAAATGATGTTAAGGAGCTCTTTATTAAGTTCAGAATCTTCATTTTCGAATCCGGTCATGTCCAAAAACGTTGGCATCAAATATGTATCGGCTTGGCTATAATAAATTTCTTTCTTGTAACTGAAAATGCAATAATACAAAGCTGGACCTCACATGTGCAAAAGAGGAACAATCACTAAACTTTGGGGTCAGTTGCCTTGTGTTTAAGGTAGTTCGTCTACTATTTATTACGTGGTCTGTCAAGCACTGAGATATCGCGGGTTCGAGTTTCACTTCGGGTAAGGTGTACTCAACCCCAATCTTAATTGACAAGGTTTGTCAAGGTTTTCTACCAAAGGTTTAACTATCCACGTAATCCGGGTTCCTTCCCCCAATAAAAACTGGACCCCATGATATAGATAAAGTATTGCTAAAAGTGGCGTTAAAGAAAATTAAAAAAATATATAATATGCTATACTTCAATGACCACCGGTGAATAATAGGAACAGACACTACAGTCACTCTCTGGCACAGAGAACGTAACTGGTTCCCAGATATCCTCTGCCTCATGTCATTCCCGGTTTTCTGCGCGACTACATTTTTCGTCTGCCCGTGACGTTTGTAAACAAAGAATTATGTTTTTAGAATATAACACGAGATATTATTTATTTTCATTTAGTCTATTTAAATACTTCTAATACAGTGTTACATTAAAATTTCTGCGTTTGTACGCAAAGCTTATTCGCCCTGAGAGATGTCTCTCATGGCGTTAACTACTGTACGGCTGAGGTGATTGTGATTGACATAGGATACCCAGAATCCTTTGCACTAAAATGTGATATATTTCAATTATCACTGGTTTGTGCGATTTTTACAATTTACAGCAAAAGTTTACACAACTCATAACTCCACAAGATTAAAATCTCCGCATCAGCATCTGTGATAAGATTTAAGTTAACACTAGGTGTGCAATTTCAGTAACTATTACTATAAACCTCATTTGATATTGCTTTCGTTCATTCTCGCAAATAGACACTGACATTTTTGGGCAAAGTTATGAAGATAATTTGCTATTATATTTAGATCTGATATACTTAAAGTGTCCGGAATGTGGTTTTGGAAAACTGCGTTTAGTAAAGCTTATGCAGATCCAAAAATGTGCAAACTGAAATCTACAGCGTTTTGAACTTCGGCAGGTTTTTCATTTTGATAAGGAAATTTTTCCACAGTAAATTGTGACCTTATTGTGAAAGGAAGTGTAACCTGGAAACAGTTGATTTTGTCATTTCGACACTCTTCGGGCATTGCCGTTTGAGCTCAATGACAATTTAATTTGTGACATGTAAAAAAACAGAGACATTTAATTAAAAGACAGGTTATCGCGGGAAAATGTTTACTTAATAATTTTCGTAACCAAAATGTACAATATACAAAAACCCACAACAATGCAAGCAAAAATCTGGACGCAGCGATAGTGTGAATTTGACTATAGAATGCATTGTTTGAACACCACTTCAATAGTCTCGTTAGCTTTATCAACCATGAACCAATGCATTGATACAACAAACACCCAAAAAATAAACCCACACACAGAGTGTCAATTCAAATAGCAGTAAAATATTAGTTCAAATATCACAGCGCTTTTGGTAAAAAGTTTCCATCGACTATTGCTAAGCTTTAAATTAAATACAAAATTAAAATAAACTGACTACATGAACAACAGTCGTCACAGTTTGTCACTCAAGTACACCTTTTTAAAACCCACAAAGTGGCCGAAACTCACAATTCGATTAAAACAAAATTCTCATGTAAACGACATATATTTTTAGGGAAAATGTGATAAAATGATGAAATACTGAAAATACCATTTCAATCGTCTGGTGACCTGTTTACCAAATTTTTGAAAATCTCCATATTTGGCATGCTCTCTCCAACGTTCGTTGCTAAAGCTGGCGAATATAGTGTTAAGAAAAGATGATTTCCCACATCCTGGAGGTCCAAGGATAGCTATATTTAGAGGTCTCTTTCCTGACAATGAAGTGCCAACAAGCCGTTTACATTCTTCTAATAATTCCTGTTTTCGAAAATATAATGGATCGTTTTGTGGATTCTTTTCAATCTTCAGTGGCAACTTGTCAACATGTCCTGGGCTCCATTTATCCGCCATGTTTAAACCCGATTGTCTTCACAACAGGAATATTACGTTACCCTCTTCATAACTACATACTGCAAAAAATACAATTAATTGTTAAGACTGAAAATAAGTGAACAAAAAGTATTAAGGACAATTCGCCGGTATGAGCCACCAGTACAAAATAGGAAACATCAGTTAATACGCTCAGTACGAAATTTGATGAAAAACAACATCGTCCAAATAACACATTTACAAATAGCGGAAGACAAAGAAATGGCTTTTCAACACCTTCTGTCTTGAAACAGTTAAAGCAAAAATCTCATGACACTCACCGAAATCTAAAACATTGGAAACATTTAAACGCAGTGTTCGCGAAATATGCCGGTCCGCCGGACCCGTCCAGTAAAATTGCCATTGGACTGGCAGTCTATTTAATTGTGTCTGACCAAATGACCGGCAAATAAATTGCATGAGACGCGGTCTGATGATTCTTTGTTTTGCACCTGACAATCAGTTGACCTTTTTATCTTCTTAATTTACTTAACTTAATCGAAAGGCACCACAAAATTAGTGTCAATTTTACTTGACACCGGTACTCCATGGTTATTCCCTTTAATTATAATCGCGCATTTTGATTGGACAAAGCATCTTTTGATATAAATCAGAAAAAAATTGCAACTTGGTTATTTTATTCCTAATGTTTTAGATTTCGGTGAGTGTATATTTGATGACAAAGGGGTCAATCTGTTGCGTCAGTACGTATTTCTAGATGATATCTTCGTAACTTCCATTGATATTGACCACATTTCACGAAAGATATGTTTGATTGTATGATATCATCATATACTTATAGTAAATAACTTATAATTTTTACTGTATGATAAAAGGAATAAATGGGCAAAAATTTTATATTTTACCAGATTGGCAAAGCGGGCTGATATCAAAATGTTATTAACTGCTTCCGAATGTTATTACATGCTTTTCCGTAAGTGTTATCACATGCCTTTCCGTAAATGATCGGAAATTACCGGAATTGTTTACAAATATGATGTCAAACGATAAAGCCGACGACATGCATGATACGAATGCATGGAGATGGACAATACTTTGGATTATCTTAGGTCAATGAAAACTTACACACAAATAGAAACGAACCGTGAGTGATCTGAAAATATTATCTAGTAAATGACTTTAAAACTAATTCGGAGCACATGAATAGCGGTACCGGAACTCGATAAGTTTTTGATATATCCAAGTCTATTTCATTTTCCCCTGCTGAAGCATATGATAAAAAGATAAAAAGACAATTACATGACATTTTTGATATCATATGCATTATAAGCCCTCGGTTGATATTGGCCCTCGAGCCTGCGGCTCTTGGGCCAATATCAAACCTTGGGCTAATAATGCATATGATATCAAAAATGTCATGTAATAATCTGATATTATCATATACTAAATAACTGATTTTTTACTGTATGATAAAAGGAATAAATGGGCAAAAATTTGATATTTTACCAGCGGGCTGATATCAAAATGTTATTAACTGCTTTCGAAAGGTATTACACGCTTTTCCGTAAGTGTTATCACATGCCTTTTCGTCAATGATCGGAAATGACCCGAATTGTTTACAAATATGATGTCGAACAAAAATGGCATAACAGTAGTAAATGTGTACCAGTAACAAGTTACCAGATTGTGTACCCTACAGTAAGTACAGTACTATTACTTCGTTGTGTTCTGATTTGGTAAAAAGTGGTTAGATTTGTACAATGTTTTAGATGTAATCTCCTGCATAAATTAATTTTTAAAGAGTGGTAAAATTTTTCTCAGATCTTGCAAGATAAAATTTTGGTAATTTTTTAAACAATGTAGTATTTTTACACTCACTGCATTAGAAATTGCATGTAAAAGTGAGAGCGTCTCAAAATGTTCTTACTAGCGAAAAAGGAATTGGTCACGGATATTTATGGCATATATGTTTAAATGGTAAATGAAAGTTTATTAATTTCCTAGTCCAGGTAAATGCTGATCAATGTTAAAAAGGTATGTAAATCACACAAATGTTAGTGTTTTCGACTATATCCAAAACATTTACTACTGTGCTACCTATAGCAGACGACTTGCATTATACGAATGCATGGGAGATGGTCAATACTTTCAATTATTTTAAGTCAATGAAAACTTACACACAAAAAGAAACAAACCGTGAGTGGTCTGAAAATATGATCTAAATGACTTAAAACTAATTCGGAGCACAGGAATAGCTATACCAGAACTCGATAAGATTTTGATATACCCAAGTCTATTTCATTTCCCCCTGCTGAAGCATATGATATAAAGACCTTAACCTTAAGGTATCCGGACCACAATTGACCACGTGATCATATTTGGTGTCCCGGATGTCCATTGTATTTGAATAGAGCAGACCTCGGTAATGTTCGGCAAACATCGAAAATACTATTTGAGTAACTAATGTGTTTGCTCAAAACTGTTAACATTAATTAAAATTAAAACAATATATTTAATTTGTATCATAAATTAGCAATACCTTTATTTAATAAAGCTGTATTTATTGGTCAAAAAATAAAATTAAACGGTTACTTCAATTATGGGTCAGATACCTCAAAGTACGCTGAGATCATACACTAAAAACGCGCTGGTAAAACCACCTAAAATACGCTTTTGTACATTTACTATATTCCCCTTATTTACCGCTAACAACTAATTTGCATATTTCACTTCCAATCCGCTTAATTGTGCCGCTTAATTCCAACTTCACCTAATTTGAATAATTAAGACGCTTCAGCCCAACTTTTTTTACACTTTTTTACCGCTTATTGTCCTAATCACTGAACTAATTATGCAAATAAGTTTTTAAAAGCCAGTGGCGGATCCAGGGGGGGGGGCGTAAGGGGCGTACACCCCCCTTTAAAAAAAGCAAAGGAAAAAAAGAGAACAGGGAGGGTAACAACCAGCGCCAAAGTCAAAAATGTAATCCACGCTCGTCCTCGAAATAAATTAATGCATTAACGGTACTACCCATGCCGTAAATGCGCATCTGCGATGCGCGGGAGGACCACTTTGTGGCCCTCCCTTTCCGATATCCCTTTTTACGTCCCCTTTCGAAAATCCTGTATCCGCCCATGAAAGCGGTATTTCAGCAGTTCATTAGGTAAATATAAGTTGATTAAAAGTAACGCTGATATACTGCTTTTAGTCAACTTCAACCTTAATATTTATTCGTAGCTATTGTAATATTTTTGTACAGGGAAGTATCTTTGCGATAGTAGAATACATGTATCAAAGAAAAATATGTACTTTATTATAGTCTTTTTCATCATCATTAAGACTATCAAAAATACGCTCAGAATGCAGGATTTTGCTTCTCGAAAAAATTTTCCGGAGGGCAACTTCCCCAAGACTCTCTCCCCTAACCCCTCTTCTCACTCTTATCCAATATAACCCCTTGACAGGTCTCATTCTGTATAATATGCAAGAATCAAACACAATTTTTTTCATAAAAAGACATAGTTCGTAATGAACAAGTAAATATTTGTATGTCACGAGTTTTTCCGAATTGTGTTGACTGTCGTATAAAAATTAACTGCAACTGTCACCTCAAGATCGTTATGAAACTCACTACTCGCTATCGCTAGGTATGAAATATTGAAAAAATAAGGTCTGACCATGTTCTAATTCGCATATTCTAATTCGCATAGAGCCCGCTCGCAATAATCTATTTCTTAATTTTAATATGACGCCCTTCTTTAGCAATTTAACGAAAGCCGTATTAAAATTCCAATAAATTTATTTCGCAAATGCGTAAGCTGTATGTTGTTTGTAAATGTAAAAACTGACTTTAAAAATCCAGTTTGTTATGTCTTATCATCCTTGTCGTGTGGCTAGCTCCACTGCTAATTACGCATCACTTGATCAAAAGGAAATCACGTGATCAAAATCTGCTTAAAGCTGATACTGATTTTTTTTTTTCGTCCGGAAGTTGATATCGTCAAAAAACTGTAACGAAAGTGAATAAAGAAGGGCAAAAATTTAATTTTAAAGAAAGACTTAAAAAGCTGACATCGATAAAAAGTTAATGTTACAATTAAAGATAACAACAAAAATGTCATACTATATTTTTTTGGAATCTCTAAATCGATCTTTAAATACTGACAACGATCGCATGTGACGTCACCATTACAAAGAAAGACGTCACATGACCACTGGAATTTAGAGGCACTGTCATGGGGTGTTCGGTAACGACAATTATTAAATGTGGTGTTAACATTGTAAATAAAAAATGTAGATATTATATGGCAATTAAAATAACATTTTGTTTTAAACAAAAATTAAGTTGCAAGTTGTTTGCCTCCTTGATTTATTTTTTTAGAATAAAGTAGCGTGATAATACTACTCCCTTACACTACACAACGAGGAATTTTTATACATTTCAACGCACTTTTGAAATTTGTACAAAATAATGTTTCGAACAATTTTGTCATAATTAAAGTAAATTCTTCATTTTCTACCAAATATACAATATTTGTCTCAAAATTAATAAATGCATCGACTACGGCTCATGCGCTTACAGATTTTCGCCCTGGTACAGAATACATATAAAAAGTAAATTGACATTAATATATTCCTGCTCATTTAACAATTTTGGTAAGATGTTAAATTATTTAATTTTATAAAACAGTGACTAACACACAAAACCTCTTGTGTGCATAAACACTATAAGGAAAAACTAACTTTCCCAATTTGTTTTTTCAATATTTATCACGTAATTAGCCTGTTTATTTATTTACCTGGGGCACAAAAAAGGAACAAGAATAACAAGCTGCGAATTCGAACCTTTTTAAGTCCGAAGAAGGTTATTTGATGTTTTAAATCTATTTCTTTAAGTCCTTAGCCTTTATTTAAATTATGCTACGATGACATAGTATTTAAAAAATGGTCTGCAAAATCAAAAAATACAACACATATCAAACTAGAGGCTCTTAAGAACCTGTATCGCTCACCTGACTTACAAAAAAACTTTTAAAGACAAGACTTTTCTTGCAAATTTTGATATGAAATGGTAAAGAGTTTATGTGGAGATGCTGTTTCTATGAATGTTTCCATGTTGAATTTACAATCAGCAGTAGGAGAGTTTCTGAGAAGAAGCAGTTTTTATGTGTTTCATAGGTTACTTTGTTAAGTGATGTTCCATGGTGGCAGCAATCTTGTATTTTGGGTCGAAACATAAAACTCAAAATTGGTAGAGAACCAGTCCATACAATATCACATATCCTAAAATCTGCCAAGCGGGTTGGGAGAATACGAAATTTGAAATCTCAGACAGTCAGAACGCATTTGCTGCCCTAGCAGCCATGTTAAATTACCTATCGGGTCGAAACATACTTAAAAAATAAAATTACTATCTAAGATTCACTTCTGCATTATTCGGTTAAATTGTGTGGAACTGAGTTTCATAGAAAAAGCTGTTTGTATGGTTTTCCCAAAGGGACCTATGTTAAGATGTGTTCCACCGTGGCCGCCATCTTGGAAGTTGGATCGCCACAAAAAACTCTCATTTTGTAGAAGACCATATAAGGTACATTTGTTCAATATTTCAAATCAATCTGCTAAGCGGTTTGTAAAAAGAAGATTTTGAAAAAAAAACCGGTAATTAGATAAATATCCATTAATCATTTCTTCATAATTTGGCTTCATTGTGTGGAACATTTTCAGAGAATAAGTTGTTTGTATGTTTTTTCCCATAGGGTCCTATGTTGAACTAAGTCCTGCGATGGCCGCCATCTTGGATTTTGGATCGGCAAAAAAAACTCAAACTTTGTAAAGGACCACTTGAGGTACATTTTTGCGATTGGCTCGAAAAACCAAAAAAAAAAATAAGATAATTATCCAACCTTCATTTCCCTATTAATTTTGCTTCATTGTGTGGAACAGTTTCAGAGAAGAAATTGTTAATATGTTTTTCCTATAGGGCCCTATGTTAAACTAGCGATGGTGGCCATCTTGGATTTTGGATAGGCACAAAAAACTCAAACTTTGTAGAAGACTATCTAAGGTACATGTCTGCAATATTTCAAATCAATCTGCCAAGCAGTTTATGAGAAGAAGATTTTTGAAATTCAGCCAATCAGAACGCGTTAATGGCTCTGGCATCCATGTTAAATATTTGATCAGCCCCAAACTTTGTAAAATAAACCACCCAATAAACATTCCTTCCAAGTTTGGTTCCAATTGGCCAAGGGGTTTTGGAGAAGAAGATTGAAATGTGAAAAGTTTACGGCCGACGACGATGACGACGACGGACGCAAAGTGAAGAGAATAGTTCACACTGACCCTTTGTGTCAGGTGAGCTAACAAGACTGTGAAGAGCTAATGAACCCCTAACTTAAATTTGTCTCAACATTTTCCCGATAGTTAGCCAAATGAGAACATATTTTTTAGCCATACATTTTTTTAAAAACTACAATTATAACATGTATTTACTTTGTGCAACTCTAAATGTACAATAACATGCACCAGTTATACTACAACTGCGGAACCATACTGTATTCGTTCAATTTTTTTTTTAATTTAGTGGACCAAATTAAAATTGCCAAAATGACATAACAAGCTACGGTTCCGCAGCTACACCATCACATTACACAGCGACAGGTCCCGTTTTCAATTGGTAAGTAAAATTTAACAAAATGCAATATAGCTGACCAAACTGTGTATGCGTTATTTAATACGAACAATACAACAAACTGTAAAGTAGATCAACATAAAATCAAACTAATCGTTACCAATATGTTATTTCCCCGTAGAACACATTCTAATCACATAATTATGCAGCTGTTGACTGACAAATTTCTAAAATATAGGAATAGAACACACTTTGAATATTTTCCGCCAATGCAAACTGTGTCAACCTGACAATTTTAGGTCATGGCCCTTAATTTCCATTGGTTGTTTTAAAGGGGTTCCATGTAGGGGGTATGGGAAAAGGAAAGTATAGTAACACTGACCTAAGAGGGATAACTCTTAACAAAAGTTAATGCAATTCTGTCTTCTGAAATGGGAGGGGCGCGGAAAGTATGTCCGAAAAATGTTTTAAGTTCTGTACTGGTCACGGAGTAATTCTCGCCACCCGATCTTTTGACAGTTTGTGTGAAAAATGGGCATTTTAGAAGTGACCAGCGTAATTTGTTTTGTATGGAAGACGGTACAATCTATTAAATGAAGCCTTTTCCATTGATTTACATGGAAAAATAACGACAAAGTCTCAAAACTGGCGATCTCTCGAATTGCTTCTGTCTTTTTTATGGCGAGAACTACTCTCTGACCAGTATGCCCTACAAGCATATGCTACTTACCAGAATTCTTACCTCCTAGATACAATTTAGAAATTACTTGGCGGCTGGGTCAACTTTACAAATAAGGATATATTGTCCATCATGACCCTCACTGACCCTGCTTTACAAACCAGTTTCACAACATTGTGCAATATGTGCGTGTTTTAAGATACAATTTTCCTGTTTTAGAGTTCCAATGGTATTTTTGGAAGCAGGAGTGAAATCTGTATATTTACATTTCGTTTAAATACTCAATACATGAGCAAAGTTTGTTATTTCGTATAACCTAACTTGGTTTTTCAGCACGTGACTGATTGTGACGTCATAATAAGATGTATTGATGACGTTGACTATACATGAATTCTTCCGCAAACTACAATTGACGACACTCAAATTGTGAATTGCAAATATTATTTTAATATGGAGTAGGCATTGCCAAAATGCGAGCACAGACAAATATGTTTTTCTAACTTTTACACATAATTCCTTGTTTTACTTTGTTCCTTAATTTTGTGAGGACCTTATACTATATGTTGATGTATTTTCGTTATTGTTTTTGCATGACAAATGAAAACTACTTACCGCGTATGGTCCAGCTTACGCTCATTTTGTAGAATAATAACTGTGTAAATTGAATTCATCACTTTATTTTCCACAGTTATTTAGCGTTTTGAAATGTGGCGTATTTTCAATGTGATAGAGCAATTTTCTATAGAAAAGTTTGACCTAAATTACAACGGAAGTGTATGTTTGGAAGAGTCCATTGTCGTCTGTTCGAAATCCTACGGGTAATATCGTCTGCAGTTAAGGCGGTAAAATCCTTGCGGTTTGTCTGAATATCACTGAACGTTACGAAAGCAGACGATCTTTTTTGAAAACAACGCGAGGTCCCTGTAGAATTCAAATGGCTGACTTCCTATTAAAATTCCCGTAGCAAATGCCAAGGACGATTTGGAACATGTCAACAACAAAGGCATAATATAAAATATGGACGTGTTATTGTGTAGAAATGTTTTAAATTGGATAACACTACAAAGGTACAATATGGAATAATAAAAAAAATGCAAGCAAAACACCTAGCGCAGCGGGGTGTAACATTTAGTATAGTACACTATTTCACTACATGTAGTTTTAGCGTCAACAATAAGTAACTAAGTCAAATAGATGCCAACAATTTATTAATCTATTTATTAAGTCATATTTTGTAATGAACATTAAGCATAGTTCCATTTATACAGATTTCACTCTTCCATTTTCGGACATACTTTCCGAGCCCCTCCCATTTCAGAATACAGAATATTTCATTAACTTTTGTTAAGAGTTATCCCGCTTTGGTCAGTGTTACTATCCTTCCCATAACCCCTAATTGGAACCCCTTTTTAAACAACCAATGAAAATAAAGGGCCTTGACCGAAAATAGTCAGGTTGACACAGTTTGCATTGGCGGAAAATATTCAAAATGTGTTCTATTCCGATATTTTAGAAATTTGTCAGTTAACAGCTGCATAATTCGATAAATAATTATGTGATTAGAATGTGTTCTACGTGGAAATAACATATTGGTAAGGATTAGTTTGATTTTATGGATCCGTTCCGTTACTTATGTTTTATGTTGTTGGAATAATGTGCCATTTGTGCCTCATACTCAGATCTGTTTTAGAGTTTTGTCAGTGAAGAAGTTTATAATGTGATTAAAAAACATGTGATAAGGAAGTGTTCTATGGAGCAATAACATTTTGTGAAGATTCTTTTGTTTTCGTGGATCAGTTCCAGTTACAGTTCGATGTTTCATGGTTTTATGTTGCCGGAAATATTGTGTCATTAGGGAATATTATACTACAGTAAGTTTACTTTTTTCATGTTGATCTACTTTACAGTTTGTTGTATTGTTCGTATTAAATAACGCATATACAGTTTGGTCAGCTATATTGCATTTTATTAAATTTAAATTTACAAATTGAAAACGGGACCTGTCGCTGTGTAATGTGATGTTGTAGCTGCGGAACCGTAGCTTGTTATAATTTGGTCCACTACATAAAAAAATTTGGTACGAATACAGTACGGTTCCGCAGTTGTATTATAACTGGTGATGATTATGTATATTTAGAGTTGAACAAAGTAAATACATGTTATAGTGTAGTTTTTAAAAAATTGTATGGCTAAAAAATATTTTCTTATTTGGTTAACTATCGCGAAAATGTTGAGACAAATTTAAGTTAATTAGGGGTCCAGTAGCTCTTCACAGTCTTGGTTGATATGTGTTGTATTTTTCTGATTTTGCAGTCCATATTATAATTATTAAATCATTGTAGCATACTTTAAATAACAGCTAAGGACTTAAAGAAATAAATTTAAAACATCAAATAACCTTCTTCGGACTTAAAAAGGTACGAACTCGCAGCTTGTTATTCTTGTTCCGTTTTTGTGCCACAGGTAATAAACAGGCGATTACGTAATAAATATTGAAGAAATAAATTGGGAAAAGTTAGTTTTTCCTTAATTTTTATGCACATAAGAATTTGTATGTGTTAGTCACTGTTTTATACATTAATTAAATAATTCATAATTCTTACCAAAATTGTTGAATTAGCAGGAAGAAATTAATGTCAATTTACTTTTTATAGATATTCTGTACCAAGCGAAAATCAGTAAGCGCATGAGCCGTAGTCGATGCATATATAGAGACAAATACTATATATTTGGTAGATAATGAAATACAAATGTTGAAATGTATGAAAATTCCTCGTTGTGTAGTGTAAGGGGGTAGTATTATCACGCTACTTAATTTTTTTAAATAAATCAAGAAGGCAAACAGCTTGCAACTAAATTTTTGTTTGAAACACAATATTATTTTAATTTCCATCAAATTCTAAATTTTTAATTTATAAAGTTAACACCACATTTAATACTGTCGCTACCCTATGACAGTGCCTCTAAATTCCAGTGGTCACGTGACGTCTTTCTTTGTAATGGTGACGTCACATGAAATGTCTTTGAGTGTCAGTTTTTAAAGATCGATTTAGAGATTCCAAAAAAATAGTATGAAATTTTTGTTGTTATCTTTAAATATAACATTTACTTTCTATCGATCTCAACTTTATTTTTAAGTCTTTCTTTAAAATTAATGTTTGCCCTTCTTCATTCACTTTGTTCCAGTTTTTTTACGATATCAACTTGCGGACGAAAAAAAATCAATATCAGCATTAAGCAGCTTTTGATCACGTGATTTCATTTTGATCACGTGACACGTAATTGCCGTAGAGCTCACCGCTCTTCGCGGGCAGCTTCGCTGCCCGCTGCGAGCTGTGCTCGCTATTACTTGTAAAATATTGTTCTTGTTTCTTCATTTTTACTATAGAATTTAAAATATAAGGTTTGTTTTCAATTGTTCGTTATATTATTGGATATAAACGACTTTGGATCGATTTCATCGTAAATCGGCCCAAAGTCGTTTATATCTAATAATCTAACCAGCAATTGAAAAAAATCCTTAAATAAATGGAACTGTGCCTAATGTTCATTACAGTATATGACTTAATAAATAGATTAATCAATTGTTGGCATCTATTTGACCTATAATATAATTACTTCTTGCTGATGCTATATCTACATGCAGTAATATAGTGTACTAAGGTACTCACAAAATTAAGGAAGAAAATAAAACCAGGAATTATGTGTAAAAGTTAGAAAAAACATATACTGTCTGTGCTCGTATTTTGGCAATGCCTACTCCATATTAATGCTGTTATTTTTGGTCTGGATTCTGAGATTTGTATGATTTAACATACTCCCGATAAATTATTTTCTAACAACTCTACATTCGAATTAATGTGACGTCCAATTAGAATTCCTACGTCATATTAATAACTGAAAATTTCAAACTGGAAGAATGCAATTTCGTTAGGATTTCTCAATATACTCAATACATGAGCAAAGTTGGTTATTTCGTATAACCTGACATGGTTTTTCAGCACGTGATTGACAGTGACGTCATAATAAGATGAAGTTGACATGAATTCTTCCGCAAACAACAAATGACGACACTAAAAATTGTGAATTGCAAATATTATTTGATTACTTGTAAAATACTGTTCTTGTTACTTCATTTTGAATATAGAGTTTATTATATAAGGTTTGTTTATATTAAAGAATTGTTTTCAATTGTTGGTTATATTATTGGATATAAACGACTTTGGATCGATTTACGCTTCGCGGCTTATTCAGGGTAAATCGACCTATCCAATAATCTAACCAGCAATTGAAAAAATCCTGACATATATTTGTGTAAAAGTAGGTATATTCAATAAAATGACGAGACTATGTTTAAGTCAACTTTATTGGCATTAACATAGGGATATATCGTATTAGTTGAAAAAAATATTATCATTGAAAGTGTCCTCTTATAGCTGCTTCAAAATTTTAAAAGATTTGTTAGACATTAGAATCGAAATAGATTTATGCAAGCCAGTTCTATATGCAAATTAGAACATGATCTTATGCAACATAACAATACCTTTTGTAAAAGGGGTCCGATCGCACCATCGCACATCATTTACGACGGGGCTTGTACATGTATACTGCTTAAAATTGAAACGTGACCGTCTCAATCAAAGGTCATTAATCAACATAGATTTTAATCGATTTATTGTTTGTTTGAATGGTGTTTAACGCCATCAGCAATTTTCATCTTTTTCATGGTGTCCAGTTTTTATTGGGAGAGGAAGCCGGAGTACCCGGAGAGAACCCCCGACCTTCGGTAGGAAAACTAGCAATCCTTGTCAATCCGTGTTTATTAAAATTGGAGTCGAGTATACCCTGCGCACAGTGATTAATCGTTTTAAATTCCATGCTCCAGGTGAAATAATAAATTAAGTTTTACGTTACAACGAATGACAAAAATTCAAGATCCAAATTATTTTAGAATTTGTATAACTTCTTAAAAGAAATATTCAAGCCTTAATTGCGGTAGATCATTGATGGTTTAAAATGTATTCATAATTTAGATTATAGATGTGTACTATCAAGTTAACTCGTAATAAGTTCATAAGACATAATTCTTCAATCTATTTACAACATTTTAACCTTTCGATTAGATTGTTTTTGTTTGTTTGAATGATGTTAAACGCCACTTTCAGCAATTTGTTCAGCTATGGCGTCCAGGTTTTATAAGGGGAGGAAGCAGAACCCCGGACCTTTGGTCGGAAAACTAGCAGTTCTTGTCAATTAAGATTGGAGTCGAGTACACCCTGCATGCAGTGTTTGTTTTGTTTGTTTGATGGTAATTAACGCCACTTTCAGCAATTTTTCAGCTATATCATTGCGTCCAGTTTTTATTGGAGGAGGAAGCCGGAGAAAACCCCCGACCTGCGGTAGGACCCTGCCTGCAGTGAGACTCGAACCCGCAATCGCAGTGTTGACATACCACGTGATCAAAAGTAGACGAACTGCCTTAACCATTCGGCCAACGAGCCCCCCGCCCCCCCTTTTCGATTAGAATCTTTAACAACTGAAGATAAATGTGTTATCTTATTTGCTGTGTAAACTTTAAAGGCACGTTAAACTTTTATTTGTGTACAATTCCGATATATGTATGGTTGACGAGATAAACACATGTACAGATTGACCTAAAACATACATGTATTTCTGATAATATTAGGGAAGTTTCCTTCGAAGTAATGCTCACCTTATCTGTACCAGCTTAAATTTAGTAATATATTATTTCTTAATTCACTTAAAAACTTATTTTACTTACATGTATAAATATTCAATTACTTATCTTGTGTGAACATTTAAAGCGGTGTCCAGCCGAATTTTGATGTTACGAAAAGATAGTACCGGATAATTTAGAAAGTTATTCTCGTTAATATTCAAAGCGGTGTCCAGGTGAATTTTGAACAGATAACAATGTACAGATTAAAAGGTCGTTCTAAGTTGTGATAAGAAAATAAAATCCGATTCGTTTGTAATAAATACCCGTCTATTTCAATTGACGTTATCGGCACGCCATAAAATGTCTGCAAATATTAATTTAAATAATCCATATGTTTTTAATTATAATTGACAAACATTCAATGCAAGTATTGACATGTTTTCAAATCTTAATATAGAATGTGGCCATATATGATCCATCATCTTCATTTTATTCACCAACTCGTTATTTAAAAAAAATAAACCTGGACATCTCCCCTTTTATTGAAAATTAACCACCCCCCCCCCTTTTCCTAAAAGTAGCTATGCAAATAGTATAGTTAGTGCAGTTGGTCGCTAGGTAGACAGGGAGATATAGATAGGGCAATATGCAGGTGTACCGGTACATATATTTAGGATAGTATAGGTAGGTAGATGGGTAGATATAGATAGGGCATTACATGTAGGTACCAGTATGTGGACGGTTAGATACAGATACCCTGTGAAAACTCTGAACTTCCGCAGATAAACTGACAATCCTTGTAAATTTACCTTAAAGCATCTAGCTCGAATTCAGCCCCGAACTCATGACCCTCGTGTTAACACATTGGTGATCAACAGAAATTTGTCCAGAAACTTGTCCACATAGGTCTCGATTAAAAATGGTCGAAAGAAGAAATGATGATATGTTATTTACAAAATAAAGACAACAAAATGCTTACTACTTTTATTGCTTTAAATTAAACATCCTGTTAGTTTCAGTCGAATATTTAAAAAAGGACCGTGTGTTCAGTTATAGATGTATATTGTATAACAGATCGAAAGAGCTTAATCATTCTAATGGTTTCTTTGTTTTAATTTCAAATCTGTGCAGATAACAATAATTAGTTTTTGAAGAATTAATAAAACATGAATATTTGTACCAGTAAGTCTGTCGGCCCCACATGTCTCTGTGGTATTTATTGTCAAAAGCATGTGTGGTATTTAATCCTCAGCTGCCAATTGTTCTCTGGTTCTGGATAAGCGATGACATCTTGAAAGAGTAGAAAGGGAACAACTTATACCAATATCTGACTATCCATATACTTTTCTTCAGAAGTCGAGCGGGTCGCGCTCGCTACCGAAAGATCCAGCACGGTGTTCGACGCATTCTCGTGTTTATAGTCGGTATGATGATTGTACAAGTAGATATTTGTGTGACCACGTGTCTGTAGTTCAATAAATTAACACCAGTTCCCCTTATCTGGACAAATAGAGTAAACGTAATTACGTTTTGTCTTTGGTCAAATATTTATACTATATGTATCACTCCATTCAAAGTGAGATAAACACTACAACTCCATTCGGGCTGGGAAAGGGGGGGGGACGAAATTCAGGCAAAAACGGTTTATTTCTTTTTCCGTATATAAAACTATGATTCAAGGTTTATTCTAATATGACGTCCTTCATTTGCTATGTAAACAAGACCGTGTTAAAATTCCTATAAATTTAGTTTGCACATGCACAAGTTAATTGTGGTTTCAGTCAGTTATATTTTATTTAAAAAAACTAAAATTTTTAAACCATCATTATCGTTGCCGTTAATAAAGTTGTTATTTTAAGTCTGAATTCTGTACAGTGAAGCGGCATATACATGTGCGCTATAGTGAATGGCTGTTCTACGTACCTCCCATGTGACATAATGTAGAGTGGTGGAAACATAATTTAATGGCTGCATGTTGAATCATGCATATCTAAGAATTCAGACCTAAAATAACAACTTAAAATTATAACATTACTATGTTTCCACCACTCTACATTATGATCTGAATAACGAGCCAGAATTGACAAAACTTCTTTTGTTATCGAATTGCAGCTACATGTTCTGTCAAACACATTTTTAAGAAAGAACCTACAAATATAAAACATTGAGAATTTATAACCCTTTATTTTGTAGTCAAAAGAAAGTAATTCAATAAGTCAAAATGGTTCATGGTCAACCACACGTAAATGTAGAAACAAAATACGAGCAACATTCCACAAATACTTTTTGATATCAATAACTAAGGCTAGTTGATATTTCAATGATGCAATATCTTATTTTTCAGTTTAACATTAGCCTCGGTGGCTTAGTAGTCTACGTTCGTCATTTTATCAAAAGTTTCATCACCCGAGTGTGAACAAGGAATATGTGAGTTCGAGCCTGATTGTGGTAATGGTGTACTCGACTGTTGAATGAGATCGGCGAAATGATACGTTGCACCCACTTGGACACGAACTAAAATCAAAAGTCTATTAATTCGACGACTAATTGTGCTGCTGATAGACCGGTAGCTTCTTTATTGGAATGCTAGTTGTTTCATGTTTGAAAAATGTAGTTAAAATGTGATTATTAATTACATTTTTGTCGATTATTTTACTTAAAAGAGCTTAACATGTGTGGATATAAAATTTCAGGTATATCTGTCAAAATTTATCGCCAACCGACATTACTACATGTGACTGAATAAAATGATAAATTAAGGTAATTGTTTAAAGTATGGAATTAAATTGAATGCGTTGTCTCAATGACCGAGTGGTGGTTAAAGTAGTTCGTCTACCATTGATCACGTGGCTTGTCAACACTGTCGTTGCGGGTCCGATTCTCATGGCAGGCAGGGTGTACACGACTCCAATCTTAATCGACAAGGATTGCCAGTTTTTCTGGGTGTTTTCTCCAGATACGCTGGCTTCCTCCCTCAATGAAAACAATGAAAGCCACGATATAGCTGAAAAATTGATGAAATTGGCGTTAAACACCATTCAAACAAACAAAAACAATAAAACAAATACAGCTGGGTTGATAACATATGTAGATGTAAACTATATTGTAATTATTCGTTTTATCTCCGACAATCCTTCGTTCTTTAAAAATTATTTGCTGATTAACGTGTTTTTTGCCTCAACAAGTCTTTATTTAAAGATTAACTACAAATAATATTTTCTCCATCTAAGGATAACAAAATTTCCGTTTTGCCCATTGTATGATCCGCTACATTAAATGTGCACAACGAAAATTGTGTTATCCATCGATGGAGAAAATATTTTTTGTGTAGTAAATAATTATAGATAAATTCAAACAATAGAATAAACTTAACAAATTAATTTTTGTAACTGGACATTTTTGAAAAAAGAGATCAACACAAAAAATATGTTAGTTTTCCGCGGAGTAATATATGACGTCAAAGGGTGCGTGTCTCCATGACGATCAATTTTGTTTTCCATCCTCTGATAGAAAATATTTTAAAGCAAATCACAAGTAAGTTTCCTCACAAAATTTATTTATAATGTGCTGTAACCCATTATACTACATGTAATCTCGGACCAAAACCAAACAAATAAAATAAAACATTAGACAATATATAAAGATCGAATATTAGGTAGACGTAAAATGATATGAATACAATGGTAAAAACAAAAACTCTATATATGCTTATTTCCAGATACAATTCAGGCTTATAAAAGAAACAAATATAAGAGAGAATTAAAACTACAATTTTACACCCTCACCTGCTGCTGTATTAGTATGTTTGTATTGACGTTCCGTACACCCAGATATACCAAGTCGAAGCTCCGTAGCAGTTGTTAAGGTTATGTACTATTACGTCAACGCTGAATTTGCGAGTTTGAGCCTGGGTGATGCAGGGTGTGCTCGAATTTAACTTTAATTGACATGGATAGACCAGATCTCTGTCAAAGGTAGGGAGTTTTCAATTAGGTACTCCGCAAACCACCCTCCCTCACCCCCTCCCCGGTCAATGGGTAGATCCCTGACGTAATGGTGTAGCTGACAAAATGCTAAAATGCTAAAAATCTAAACTGATATTACAATTATAGTCTATACCATCGTGTTTATACAGAGAAAATAAGAAAGTAGGTCTTAACATGGTCTCGCCATGATATAGCTAAGCGATTTCTCACATGGCGTTAAAAAGCATGCAATAACTCACGTAAATAATAATAAAGAACAATGCGGGTTGTGTGGATTGTGTAGTTAATAATTATACCCCATGTTAAACATCACTCAATAAATAATAATAAAGAACTATGTGGGTTGTGTGGATTGTGTAGTTACAGTGTAATAATTATACCCCATGTTAAACATCACTCAATAAATAATAATAAAGAACTATGTGGGTTGTGTGGATTGTGTAGTTACAGTGTAATAATTATACCCCATGTTAAACATCACTCAATAAATAATAATAAAGAACTATGTGTGTTGTGTGGATTGTGTAGTTAATAATTATACCCCATGTTAAACATCACTCAATAAATAATAATAAAGAACTATGTGTGTTGTGTCGGTTGTGTTGTTAATAATTATACCCCATGTTAAACATCACTCAATAAATAATAATAAAGAACTATGTGGGTTGTGTGGATTGTGTAGTTACAGTGTAATAATTATACCCCATGTTAAACATCACTCAATAAATAATAATAAAGAACTATGTGGGTTGTGTGGATTGTGTAGTTACAGTGTAATAATTATACCCCATGTTAAACATCACTCAATAAATAATAATAAAGAACTATGTGTGTTGTGTGGATTGTGTAGTTAATAATTATACCCCATGTTAAACATCACTCAATAAATATTAATAAAGAACTATGTGTGTTGTGTGGATTGTGTTGTTAATAATTATACCCCATGTTAAACATCGCTCAATAAATAATAATAAAGAACTATGCGTGTTGTGTCGGTTGTGTTGTTAATAATTATACACCATGTTAAACATCACTCAATAAATAATAATAAAGAACTATGTGTGTTGTGTGGATTGTGTTGTTAATAATTATACCCCATGTTAAACATCACTCAATAAATAATAATAATAAAGAACTATGCGGGTTGCGTGGGTTGTGTAGTTACAGTGTAATAATTATACCCCATGTTAAACATCGTTCAATAAATAATAATAAAGAACTATGTGTGTTGTGTGGATTGTGTAGTTAATAATTATACCCCATGTTAAACATCACTCAATAAATATTAATAAAGAACTATGCGCGTTGTGTGGATTGTGTAGTTACAGTGTAATAATTATACCCCATGTTAAACATCGCTCAATAAATAATAATAAAGAACTATGTGGGTTGTGTGGATTGTGTAGTTACAGTGTAATAATTATACCCCATGTTAAACATCGCTCAATAAATAATAATAAAGAACTATGTGGGTTGTGTGGATTGTGTAGTTACAGTGTAATAATTATACCCCATGTTAAACATCACTCAATAAATATTAATAAAGAACTATGCGGGTTGTGTGGATTGTGTTGTTAATAATTATACCTCATGTTAAACATCACTCAATAAATAATAATAAAGAACTATGTGGGTTGTGTGGATTGTGTAGTTACAGTGTAATAATTATACCCCATGTTAAACATCGCTCAATAAAAAATAATAAAGAACTATGCGGGTTGTGTGGATTGTGTAGTTTATAATTATACCCCATGTTAAACATCGCTCAATAAATAATAATAATAAAGAACTATGTGGGTTGTGTGGATTGTGTAGTTACAGTGTAATAATTATACCCCATGTTAAACATCGCTCAATAAATAATAATAAAGAACTATGTGGGTTGTGTGGATTGTGTAGTTACAGTGTAATAATTATACCCCATGTTAAACATCACTCAATAAATAATAATAAAGAAATATGCGGGTTGTGTCGGTTGTGTTGTTAATAATTATACCCCATGTTAAACATCACTCAATAAATAATAATAAAGAACTATGTGTGTTGTGTGGATTGTGTAGTTACAGTGTAATAATTATACCCCATGTTAAACATCACTCAATAAATAATAATAAAGAACTATGCGGGTTGTGTGGGTTGTGTTGTTAATAATTATACCCCATGTTAAACATCGCTCAATAAATAATAATAAAGAACTATGTGGGTTGTGTGGATTGTGTAGTTACAGTGTAATAATTATACCCCATGTTAAACATCACTCAATAAATAATAATAAAGAACTATGCGGGTTGTGTCGGTTGTGTTGTTAATAATTATACCCCATGTTAAACATCGCTCAATAAATAATAATAAAGAACTATGTGGGTTGCGTGGGTTGTGTAGTTACAGTGTAATAATTATACCCCATGTTAAACATCGCTCAATAAATAATAATAAAGAACTATGCGGGTTGTGTGGGTTGTGTTGTTAATAATTATACCCCATGTTAAACATCGCTCAATAAATAATAATAATAAAGAACTATGTGGGTTGTGTGGGTTGTGTAGTAACAGTGTAATAATTATACCTCATGTTAAACATCACTCAATAAATAATAATAATAAAGAACTATGCGGGTTGTGTGGGTTGTGTTGTTAATAATTATACCCCATGTTAAACATCGCTCAATAAATAATAATAATAAAGAACTATGTGGGTTGTGTGGGTTGTGTAGTAACAGTGTAATAATTATACCTCATGTTAAACATCACTCAATAAATAATAATAATAAAGAACTATGCGGGTTGTGTGGGTTGTGTAGTAACAGTGTAATAATTATACCCCATGTTAAACATCGCTCAATAAATAATAATAATAAAGAACTATGTGGGTTGTGTGGATTGTGTAGTTAATAATTATACCCCATTTTAAACATCGCTCAATAAATAATAATAATAAAGAACTATGTGGGTTGTGTGGGTTGTGTAGTTACAGTGTAATAATTATACCCCATGTTAAACATCACTCAATAAATAATAATAAAGAACTATGCGCGTTGTGTGGACTGTGTTGTTAATAATTATACCCCATGTTAAACATCACTCAATAAATAATAATAAAGAACTATGCGGGTTGTGTCGGTTGTGTTGTTAATAATTATACCCCATGTTAAACATCACTCAATTAATATTAATAGTTTTCAGAAGCGCGAACCACTTTAAGAATGTTTACAATGCAAACATAATATTTTATGTGGAATTCGTCCTTTAAGGGAATGAGCGTTGAACTTGTTACCCATTATAATATCTGTTGGACTCAGATCGAAGGCATTTTCTCAGATCTATTGCAGATGACGTCACTGACGAAAGATGATGATCGATGATGTCTTTTAGATTGACAGCTGATTAATATAAACGACGATTGTAAATTGCTGAACCTCAATTTTCAATGGAAACTCTGAAGATATCACACTGTGACAGATATTGATACATACGATTTTAAAATTCAGGACTAATTTTGTTTTTTTTTAGTTTTGTCTTAAAGGTGTATTTTCCAGGGGTTCTACAGTAACTTAATTTACTGAGCCTTTTAAATTACGATTGAGTCTGGGTCAATATTACGATTGATTTCAGGTTAATATAACGATTGAGTCCAAGTTATTATTACGATTGAGTTCGAGTTAATATTACGATTGAGTCCAGGTTAATATTACGATTGAGTCCAGGTTAATATTACGATTGAGTTCGAGTTAATATTATGATTGAGTTGGAGTTAATATTACGATTGAGTCCAGGTAAATATTACGACTGAGTCCAGGTTAATATTACGATTGAGTTCGAGTTAATATTATGATTGAGTCCGAATTAATATTACGATTGAGTCGGAGTTAATATTATGATTAAGTCTAGGTTAATATTACGATTGAGCCGCGGTTCAATATTACGATTGAGTCCACGTTAATTTTTTCGATTGTTCCTGTACATTTAACATTATCGCCCTTTAGAAAGATAAATGCCTAGCGTGTGAAATGAGGTCAGAGCTAGGTCACTGAGATGACCGCAAATTTATAGAAATTGCTATATGGATGTCGGTTTGTCCATCAATCTGTCTTTCCATCTTTTCGTCCATAGCATATGTTCATAAACCGTATGAAATATTGACATTAAACTTGGAGGTTGATTATCTTGTTGCATATCCTACCCTTGTCATTTGTTTATTTATCTCCCTTAGTGAATTTTTCTGGTCGAAAATTAAAAAAATCAACTGCATGGATTTACGCTAAACTTTGTATATAGGTAATTGGTGATGAACCATTGTTCTAATTATGTCAATTTTTATGTTATCATGTGCCGTTGCTATCGTCTGTCTTTCCGTCCGATATGCTTTACAGAGATAACGGAGACAAACCATAATACATGGATACACGGAAGGGGGGGGGGGGGATAACGTCTTGGTATTTATATAGGGTAATATACATATGTGCGGCCCTAAAGGGTAACCTTTTAAGCTCTACAAAATATATGATATTGAAAAAATATATCATTGGGTAGTTATAAATTATCTAAATATATCCATACCTTAATTCTCATATGAAGTCTATGCTAACCACGGTAATTTAACAAACAAATTGTTCCATTAACATCACTTGACCATATTGGTAGTGAATAGACTATTTTTTCAATAGGGATGTGTAATATTAATAAAATATAAAAATAGGCCCGATTTAACAATTCAAGATATGATTAGGTAACGCTTCAAAACGCCCGAAAAAATATGAATAGGCCGGTGGGTTTCACATCTCCGTCCGCAGACCTGTACCTAAAGGTATCTCTAGTTACCACCCCCTCCCCCCAACTGCTGGATACGTCACTGAATGTCATTATCCACTCATTAGCTGTCTTCCTTTTTTATCGATGTTGAATTTAAACATATTTTAAAAATATAATTTATAATTAATTAAGTGCAATTTACGCGACACTTTTTATTTACACTTTTCAGATTGTAAAAACTAAAATATCACTGTATGGAAAGTGTCACGGTAACGGTTGTTTGGTATTATTTCCGGTTTTGGTGGATGTGAAGACAACACAACATGTAGGTCACTTTAAATGCTATTTTCTTAAAAACTTGCAACCTTGATGAATGTCAGTTAGCAAGGTTTTATTAAGGACATAATTTGTGTCAGATACAGAGCTATTTCCAACATAGCATACCAACAGGCTTTTCAAAAATGACAAAAACAATGCAACTTGTTTACATCGTTCCGCATAACTTTTCGATTTCAACGTCAATTTTTCACAATAACATCGACATGATTTCATTTCCATATATTGCCCTTTTTTATTATATTCATTGGCATCATAAATTAACACTTACCTTGCATATATCTTAATATTATTGGCCAATGGGCCGTTTTAAGCCCACCGGGGTCTGTATCAAGTGTACGTGTTTGGTAACCAAATAATTTTGAACAAAACCAAACACGTACACTTGTTACAGACCCCGGTGGGCTTAAAACGGCCCATTGGCCAATAATATTAAGATATATGCAAGGTAAGTGTTAATTTATGATGCCAATGAATATAATAAAAAAAACGGCAATGTATGGAAATGAAATCATGTCGATATTATTGTGAAAAATTGACGTTGAAGTCGAAAAGTTATGCGGAACGATGTAAACAAGTTGCATTGTTTTTGTCATTTTTGAAAAGCCTGTTGGTATGCTATGTTGGAAATAGCTCTGTATCTGACACAAATTATGTCCTTAATAAAACCTTGCTAACTGACATTCATCAAGGTTGCAAGTTTTTAAGAAAATAGCATTTAAAGTGACCTACATGTTGTGTTGTCTTCACATCCACCAAAACCGGAAATAATACCAAACAACCGTTACCGTGACACTTTCCATACAGTGAATATGTCAAGGTTTATCGATCGTCATTTAAACTGAACTGTGTCACGTGATTTTATATCGAAGGCAAATATTGACAGGCGGGTAGACGTGGGTCTGTTGTTTATTGATCACAAAGAGAAAAAAAACACGTAAGTACAAAAAAACATTTTTTTACTTCTAAAGTTTTTGAAAATATTCATATCAACATTCTTACGCAAGCAGCATTTCTCACAGCTTCCTGTCAAATTTAAAAACGAAAGTAGAACACTGAATTTCCGAGTTCGGTGAAAAAAGTCGTTACCTGGAAATAATTGAAAGTAAGTCAAACAAGTACACAGCCACACAAGAACCAATTTGTTAAGTGTGTGTGTGTACTTTATGTATTTAGTCTTACTAGGGGATTGGATATATAGATTTATTTACCTAACTTCCTGAAAGTGCCCCCCTTATCCGTCCACGGCGTCTGTTGGAGTTGGAATGCTATATCGTTTACCAGTTTCGGTCTTTAGGACAAATAAAAAATTAGGATCAATAATGGTTTTCTCGACCCCATGTCGGGTCAGTATTTAAATTGGGGTTTAGGACCTGTGCATTTCTTATCAGGTTTTAAAAAGGCCTATGTCCTTTCTCCTTAAAATACAATAAAAGTTACTGTCCTACATCAGATGTCACAGTTTTATAAAAAAAGTTGTTGTCCTATCTGGTGAATAATTTTATGGTTACAATTTAGGGACATACCATTTAACTTGAAGTGTGTGTGTGTGGGGGGGGGGTGCTTGATTTTTTGTTTTGGTCAGAAAATATTCATATTCATTTTTTGAAGGCGTCGCGACGGAATATTTTTTTTTTATTATTAGCATTAATTTATATAGCAGAAATCCTTCTTCAACATATTGTTTTTCTTACCCTCTGCTTTAGGAAAAAATCATGACCGCCTCTGCAAGTTAAATGGTCGGCCCCTTAGTATTTATGTTTTTATACAATTGTGCGAGTTTTTAATCAAAACATTGAATACATTTTTTTCCATTGATAATATTGTTATGAAAAAAAAACTTGATGTTCTATCAGTGCTGGAAATAACAAAACTTGAGTCCCATATTTATGCCAGCATAAAAAATATGTGCCCTATTACATTTTGGTCATATACCACCCCAATAAATATTTACCGGTGTTAGTGTTAGAGTTACCTTCCGACCAAGGGCATTAAGTTGTCGGTGTAGGACGTAAAAAACTCCCCAATCAAGCAAGCTAGTGTTACAGTACAGTGTGTTTTAAAATGTCAATCCGATTTTGTTGCTATACTTCTGGATGTTCTTACGGACATTTAAGCCATCATAAATATTGCATGAGGACCTCACTTGCTTGCAGCGCGTTTTTAGTAAGAGGGGTTAAATAGGGCAAATATGATTTTTATTACGTTTTAAGCGTTTGTCCGCGTTACACAAGAAATATTGTTTTTTTATTTGTTTTTGCAATGAAAATACAATTTTTATTATCTAATACAATAAATATTAGTTCATAATTATAATAAGTTTTCTCATATATATACATAATATTTAATTCTTATACATACCTATTGTCAGTTTTCTGTAGGTGATTTTCTACTGTTACTCCGACTTCCTTCTCCAAATACAGTCTTATCGCCAGTTTCCCGTCTGTGATTTTCTACTGTTACTCATGCTTCCTTCTCCAAATACATACGTATTGTCAGTTTCTGGTCGGTGATTTTCTACTGTTACTCAGGCTTCCTTCTCCAAATACATACGTATTGTCAGTTTCCCGTCGGTGATTTTCTACTGTTACTCAGGCTTCCTT
Organism: Limnoperna fortunei; assembly: GCA_944474755.1. Classification (NCBI taxonomy): domain Eukaryota; kingdom Metazoa; phylum Mollusca; class Bivalvia; order Mytilida; family Modiolidae; genus Limnoperna; species Limnoperna fortunei. Next base: position 25,745,716 of record OX104112.1, on the reverse strand, counting down.
CTCCAAATACATACGTATTGTCAGTTTCCGGTCGGTGATTTTCTACTGTTACTCAGGCTTCCTTCTCCAAATACATACGTATTGTCAGTTTCCGGTCGGTGATTTTCTACTGTTACTCAGGCTTCCTTCTCCAAATACATACGTATTGCCAGTTTCCCGTCGGTGATTTTCTACTGTTACTCAGGCTTCCTTCTCCAAATACATACGTATTGCCAGTTTCCGGTTGGTGATTTTCTACAGTTACTCAGGCTGCCTCCTCCAAATACATATGTATTGCCAGTTTCATGTTGGTGATTTTCTACTGTTACAAGGGGTTCCTCCTCCAAATACACACGTATTGACAGTTTTCGGACAGTGATTTTCTACTGTTACTCAGGCTTCCTCCTCCAAATACATACGTACTGCCAGTGTCCTGTCGGTGAATTACTCCGGCTTCCTCCTCCAAATACATACTTATTGCCAGTTTCCGGTCGGTGATTTTCTACTGTTACTCAGGCTTCCTCCTCCAAATACATACGTATTGCCAGTTTCCCGTCTGTGATTTTCTACTGTTACTCAGGCTTCCTCCTCCAGATAAATACGTACTGCCTGTTTCCGGTTTGTGATTTTCTACTGTTACTCAGGCTTCCTCCTCCAAATACATACGCACTGCCAGTTTCCGGTCTGTGATTTTCTACTGTTACTCAGGCTTCCTCCTCCAAATACATACTTACTGCCAGTTTCCGGTCGGTGATTTTCTACTATTACTCAGGCTTCCTCCTCCAAATACATACGTACTGCCTGTTTCCTGTTGGTGAATTACACCGGCTTCCTCCTACAAATACATACGTATTGTCAGTTTTCGGTCTGTGATTTTCTACTGTTACTCAGGCTTCCTCCTCCAAATACATACGTACTGCCAGTTTCCTGTTGGTGAATTACACCGGCTTCCTCCTACAAATACATACGTATTGTCAGTTTTCGATCGGTGATTTTCTACTGTTACTCAGGCTTCCTCCTCCAAATACATACGTACTGCCAGTTTCCGGTCAGTGATTTTCTACTATTACTCAGGCTTCCTCCTCCAAATACATACGCACTGCCAGTTTCCTGTTGGTGAATTACTCCGGCTTCCTCGTACAAATACATACGTATTGTCAGTTTCTGTCGGTGATTTTCTACTGTTACTCAGGCTTCCTCCTCCAAATACATACGTATTGCCAGTTTCCCGTCTGTGATTTTCTACTGTTACTCAGGCTTCCTCCTCCAAATACATACGTATTGCCAGTTTCCGGACGGTGATTTTCTACTGTTACTCCGGCTTCCTCCTCCAAATACATACGTATTGCCAGTTTCCGGACGGTGATTTTCTACTGTTACTCAGGCTTCCTCCTCCAGATAAATACGTACTGCCTGTTTCCGGTCTGTGATTTTCTACTGTTACTCAGGCTTCCTCCTCCAAATACATACGTATTGCCAGTTTCCCGTCTGTGATTTTCTACTGTTACTCAGGCTTCCTCCTCCAAATACATACGCACTGCCTGTTTCCGGTCTGTGATTTTCTACTGTTACTCAGGCTTCCTCCTCCAAAGACATACGTACTGCCAGTTTCCTGTTGGTGAATTACTCCGGCTTCCTCCTACAAATACATACGTATTGTCAGTTTTCGGTCGGTGATTTTCTACTGTTACTCAGGCTTCCTCCTCCAAATACATACGTACTGCCAGTTTCCTGTTGGTGAATTACTCCGGCTTCCTCCTACAAATACATACGTATTGTCAGTTTTCGATCGGTGATTTTCTACTGTTACTCAGGCTTCCTCCTCCAAATACATACGTACTGCCAGTTTCCGGTCTGTGATTTTCTACTATTACTCAGGCTTCCTCCTCCATATACATACGCACTGCCAGTTTCCTGTTGGTGAATTACTCCGGCTTCCTCCTACAAATACATACGTATTGTCAGTTTCGGTCGGTGATTTTCTACTGTTACTCAGGCTTCCTCCTCCAAATACATACTTATTGCCAGTTTCCCGTCTGTGATTTTCTACTGTTACTCAGGCTTCCTCCTCCAAATACATACGTACTGCCTGTTTCCGGTTTGTGATTTTCTACTGTTACTCAGGCTTCCTCCTCCAAAGACATACGTACTGCCAGTTTCCTGTTGGTGAATTACTCCGGCTTCCTCCTACAAATACATACTTATTGCCAGTTTTCGGTCGGTGATTTTCTACTGTTACTCCGGCTTCCTCCTCCAAATACATACGTTCTGCCTGTTTCCGGTCGGTGAGTTACTCCGGCTTCCTCCTCCAAATACATACTTATTGCGAGTTTCCGGTCGGTGATTTTCTACTGTTACTCAGGCTTCCTCCTCCAAATACATACTTATTGCCAGTTTCCGGTCTGTGATTTTCTACTGTTACTCAGGCTTCCTCCTCTAAATACATACTTCTTGCCAGTTTCCGGTCGGTGATTTTCTACTATTACTCAGGCTTCCTCCTCCAAATACATACGCACTGCCTGTTTCCGGTCTGTGATTTTCTACTGTTACTCAGGCTTCCTCCTCCAAAGACATACGTACTGCCTGTTTCCTGTTGGTGAATTACTCCGGCTTCCTCCTACAAATACATACGTATTGTCAGTTTTCGGTCGGTGATTTTCTACTGTTACTCAGGCTTCCTCCTCCAAATACATACGTACTGCCAGTTTCCTGTTGGTGAATTACTCCGGCTTCCTCCTACAAATACATACGTATTGTCAGTTTTCGATCGGTGATTTTCTACTGTTACTCAGGCTTCCTCCTCCAAATACATACTTACTGCCAGTTTCCGGTCTGTGATTTTCTTCTATTACTCAGGCTTCCTCCTCCAAATACATACGTATTGCCAGTTTCCGGTCTGTGATTTTTTACTGTTACTCAGGCTTCCTCCTCCAAATACATACGTACTGCCTGTTTCCGGTTTGTGATTTTCTACTGTTACTCAGGCTTCCTCCTCCAAAGACATACGTACTGCCAGTTTCCTGTTGGTGAATTACTCCGGCTTCCTCCTACAAATACATACGTATTGTCAGTTTTCGATCGGTGATTTTCTACTGTTACTCAGGCTTCCTCCTCCAAATACATACGTACTGCCAGTTTCCGGTCTGTGATTTTCTACTATTACTCAGGCTTCCTCCTCCAAATACATACGCACTGCCAGTTTCCTGTTGGTGAATTACTCCGGCTTCCTCCTACAAATACATACGTATTGTCAGTTTCGGTCGGTGATTTTCTACTGTTACTCAGGCTTCCTCCTCCAAATACATACTTATTGCCAGTTTCCCGTCTGTGATTTTCTACTGTTACTCAGGCTTCCTCCTCCAAATACATACGTACTGCCTGTTTCCGGTTTGTGATTTTCTACTGTTACTCAGGCTTCCTCCTCCAAAGACATACGTACTGCCAGTTTCCTGTTGGTGAATTACTCCGGCTTCCTCCTACAAATACATACTTATTGCCAGTTTTCGGTCGGTGATTTTCTACTGTTACTCCGGCTTCCTCCTCCAAATACATACGTTCTGCCTGTTTCCGGTCGGTGAGTTACTCCGGCTTCCTCCTCCAAATACATACTTATTGCGAGTTTCCGGTCGGTGATTTTCTACTGTTACTCAGGCTTCCTCCTCCAAATACATACTTATTGCCAGTTTCCGGTCTGTGATTTTCTACTGTTACTCAGGCTTCCTCCTCTAAATACATACTTCTTGCCAGTTTCCGGTCGGTGATTTTCTACTATTACTCAGGCTTCCTCCTCCAAATACATACGCACTGCCTGTTTCCGGTCTGTGATTTTCTACTGTTACTCAGGCTTCCTCCTCCAAAGACATACGTACTGCCTGTTTCCTGTTGGTGAATTACTCCGGCTTCCTCCTACAAATACATACGTATTGTCAGTTTTCGGTCGGTGATTTTCTACTGTTACTCAGGCTTCCTCCTCCAAATACATACGTACTGCCAGTTTCCTGTTGGTGAATTACTCCGGCTTCCTCCTACAAATACATACGTATTGTCAGTTTTCGATCGGTGATTTTCTACTGTTACTCAGGCTTCCTCCTCCAAATACATACTTACTGCCAGTTTCCGGTCTGTGATTTTCTTCTATTACTCAGGCTTCCTCCTCCAAATACATACGTATTGCCAGTTTCCGGTCTGTGATTTTCTACTGTTACTCAGGCTTCCTCCTCCAAATACATACGTACTGCCTGTTTCCGGTTTGTGATTTTCTACTGTTACTCAGGCTTCCTCCTCCAAAGACATACGTATTGCCAGTTTCCTGTTGGTGAATTACTCCGGCTTCCTCCTACAAATACATACTTACTGCCAGTTTTCGGTCGGTGATTTTCTACTGTTACTCCGGCTTCCTCCTCCAAATACATACGTACTGCCTGTTTCCGGTCGGGGATTTTCTGCTGTTACTCAGGCTTCCTCCTCCAAATACATACGTATTGCCAGTTTCCTGTTGGTGATTTTCTACTGTTACTCCGGCTTCCTCCTCCAAATACATACGTATTGCCAGTTTCCTGTTTGTGATTTTCTACTGTTACTCCGGCTTCCTCCTCCGAATACATACGTATTGCCAATTTCCGGTCGATGATTTTCTACTGTTACTCAGGCTTCCTCCTCCAAATACATGCTTATTGCCAGTTTTCGGTCGGTGATTTTCTACTGTTACTTCGGCTTCCTCCTCCAAATACATACGTACTGCCTGTTTCCGGTTTGTGATTTTCTACTGTTACTTAGGCTTCCTCCTCCAAAGACATACGTACTGCCAGTTTCTTGTTGGTGAATTACTCCGGCTTCCTCCTCCAAATACATTCGTATTGCCAGTTTCCTGTTTGTGATTTTCTACTGTTACTCCGGCTTCCTCCTCCAAATACATACGTATTGCCAATTTCCGGTCGGTGATTTTCTACTGTTACTCAGGCTTCCTCCTCCAAATACATACTTATTGCCAGTTTTCTGTAGGTGATTTTCTACTGTTACTCCGGCTTCCTCCTCCAAATACATACGTATTGCCAGTTTCCTGTTGGTGATTTTCTACTGTTACACCGGCTTCCTCCTCCGAATACATACGTATTGCCAGTTTCCTGTTGGTGATTTTCTACTGTTACTCCGGCTTCCTCCTCCGAATACATACTTATTGCCAGTTTTCGGTCGGTGATTTTTTACTGTTACTCAGGCTTCCTCCTCCAAATACATACGTATTGCCAGTTTCCTGTTGGTGATTTTCTACTGTTACACCGGCTTCCTCCTCCGAATACATACGTATTGCCAGTTTCCTGTTGGTGATTTTCTACTGTTACTCCGGCTTCCTCCTCCGAATACATACTTATTGCCAGTTTTCGGTCGGTGATTTTCTACTGTTAATCCTGCTACCTCCTCCAAATACATACTTATTGCCAGTTTTCTGTTGGTGATTTTCTACTGTAAATTCTGCTACCTCAGGCTGCTTCCTCCAAATAAAAACTGGACGTCACTATATAGCTGAAAAATGCAGGGTGGCGTAAAATACCATAAACAAAAAAACAAATAACACGTAGGTAATTATTTAAGACAACCGAAATAGTTTCAACCAATTCTTTTTTATTGAAATTAATACTTAATTTTCAGTTTTCTCTTCTGTATCTTTAATTTTAATGATTTTGAAGTTTCTTTTACTTTGTCACAAAATGGCATATTGTGAAATTATTTTTATTTTCGTTTTTTATTTTCTGCTCATACGCAGCTACTCTAAAGGACATAATTGTGCATATTTTTTTGTCAAGGTTTCAAATGCTTCTAGTGACTAGACACCGACTTCTTTACTAGAATGGGCCTCTGTAGCCGAGTGGTTAAGGTAGTTCGTCTTCTATTGATCACGTGGTTTGTTAACACTGAAATTGCGGGTTTGATTCTCACTGCAGGCAGGTTGTACTCGACTCCAATCTTAATTGACAATGATTGCCAGTTCCGGGGTTTTCTCCGGGTACTCCGTCTTCCTTCCCCAATAAAAACTGGACGCCAAGATATAGGTGAAAAATTGCTGAAAGTGGCAAAAGCGTCATCAAACAAACAAAGGAAATGTGTATAATTTCCCTTTTTATTTTGGACAGCGTTTAGGAAGTTTTCACACCCAATATCAGCTGGGCACAATTATAGCGAGCACAGCGGTGAGCTCTACGGCAATTATGTTTCACGTGATCAAAATCAAATCACTTGCTCAAAATCCGAAAAAAAAACACATTTTGAATATTTTCCGCCAATGCAAACTGTATGTCAACGTCACAATTTTCAGTCATGGCCCCTAATTTTCACTGGTCTTTTAAACACATGTAATAGTGATTAGGAATACAACATCAACCAAAGAGGGATAACTCTTAACAAAACGAGGTTTATTTTTCAACAGAAAAGGGAGGGGCGGGGACAGTCTGTCAAAAAATGTGACCAACATATACATACAGGGATATGCATCTGACCAAAATTCTTGTATAACTTAAATGATATATCTTTAAGTATATAGTTAAAAAGTGTAATGGCCAAATTAATGAACAAAGTAAAAAAGGAATTGTGAGCTGTATTAAAATACATTAATAAAAAATATTGTCTGTGCTCGCAGTTTGGCAATTTCTACTCCATATTATAGATACAACATTGCTGTGAGTTGTTCACAGATCGAAGTTCATTACCCAGCGATAGTAGCGCATCTGATTGGCAAATGAATAAATTGCTTCCATTGGTTTTTTTTTTGGGGGGGGGGGGGGGGGAGTGGGCGGAGTACCTTGCAAAAATAAAGAAAGAATCAATAATTATCAATACAAATTTAAGATATGGTGGTAGTCTATAGCAAGATATGATCGTTCTTAAGAAGGAAATACGTTATTATCTTGCTGTATGACATCAATCAATCAATCAATCAATCAATCAATCGATCAATCAATAAGTGTTGTTTTCTTTTATGGCTTTCAAATAAAAAAAACACTACTCAATGGTATTTATATTTATCATTTCGTTATTTTACAGAACGACGACAATGGCTGAATGTGGAGAATTACAGTGCGAGCCCTGCATGCATGAAGATGTTACTAAATCCGCGAGCAAGTGGTGTACGGACTGTGGAGAAAGGTTGTGTAATGAATGCTTCCGGAGGCACAACGCTCACAAAATGTTAAAAAACCACCACGTCATACCACTAGAGGAATACCGAAAGTCCGAAGATTTAAATGTAAACTTAGATTGTCCAGATCATAGGAAACAATTTGATTTTTACTGTCCAACACATGACAGCATTGTTTGTGTTGAATGCGTCCAATTAACTCATACCAGGTGTAAAGATCTCAGGCCGTTAGTTGAAGCAGCGAAGGGAGCCAAAACATGTACGACATTTTCCGATCTGGAGCAAACTATCAATGTAGTAATTGAAAATATAGAAAACGGAGTGCAACAATTACAACAAAATAAAAAAACTATGAAGGATCAGGAAGATGTCATAAAAATATCTATAGCGACAAAGAGAACGAAAATAAATAAACTCTTAGATCGACTAGAGGAGAAATTATTTAATGAACTAAAATCAAAGTCAGAAAAGACAGTGAAAGAAATTTCTTTGATGACGACCAAACTTGAAACACAACGCCAAAATATTTTGAAGTTAAAAGACACTGCACACCACATGAAACAATTTTCATCAAATCTCGAAATGTTTGTCGGAATTCGAAATATTCTAAAAACTGTTGTCGACGAAACAAATGGAGTCAAACTCCTGGTTAACAGTATACCACAGCTAAGTATAGCAGTTAAATTCAGCTCTAAATTTGACACATTCACTGAAGCTTTCGACACTTTAGGAGAAATACAAATAGCGTCTAAAGAAGCAGTAGTTCCATATGTTGAGCGACGGCTAATACAGGCACAGTACCAACGTCCAGCTGAACCACCAGTCCATACATTAGACAATCTACAGTTGAAGCTGAGGACAAACATTAAAATGGGTGAACAGAATTCCGATGTAACAAGCTGCTTAATATTACCAAACAAGTCTATTATGATTGCGAGTTGGAATAAACCATCTCTTACTATTCTAAAGGAAGACGGATCGCATGACCGTGACATCAGTGTTCCGTATAATCCTTATGACGTCACAATAATTGATGACCAGAGGGTGGCAGTTTCATATGGAGAGGAATGTATAACCATAGTAAATATAAACAATCAACGTACAAATCAAACTCTGAAGAATTTATGTCAACATGGGATCTATGGCATTACATACAACGATGGTAAGTTATATGCCGTGGCGGGGGGAGATGGAATCATGGTAATAGATCTGGATGGGAACATTATCAAAACAATACGTATATACAACGATGCATGTAATACGTGGAAGGTTACAACACAGAAAGACAAGATTTACTACTCAGTCTACCCCGGGAGTGTACACTGTGTAGATATGGAAGGTACGGAAATCTGGACGTGTCAGGATGATCGATTACAATCATCGTACTACTCTCCAGCCATAGCTGTTGATAATTATGGTATAACGTTTGCAGCTGGTTATGACAACAATCTACTTCTGGCCATTTCTCCGGATGGTAAACAACAGAAGGTTTTACTGACCAAATCTGATGGACTCCAGACCCCAAATGCTGTGTACTACGACAAAGACAGTAAACGACTTCTTGTCTGCAATCGGGGAAACAGACACGCGGCATTATATGACGTCATTTACTAACAATTATTTTTAAGCGATTATGTTGTTAAATTATGAAACTAAGATTTAATTAAAGTAAAGTGTAATTACCATTTTTTGTTTTAATGCAGAAATTGACTTTTCTACTTTAAATGACTTGAAATTTAAACACGCATTTTCCCTTATTTCCATTTTAAAGCGCAGATTAAAATGTACACGAAACATTGTAATTCTGTGTAGATAATTTTGTATTTTAGTTATATACACTTTTAAAAATACAATTCACGTTTTAGTCCATGGGAGGCGTTCGGAACTTACCGTATCAATTAAAGGCAGTGGTAATATATAAAAAATAAGAAAGTTGAATTCATAGAAAAGGTTTTCTTCATTTTTTATTAGTTTTCACAGCTTTGTCATGCACTACAGGTGAATGTCGCTTTTTGGCGATATTTCAGTGACCTGGATCGTGAACTGTTAATTGCCAAAAAAGACCAATAAAGGGGGAAAAACCTTCTCACGTGAAGTATCATTTTTGATTTAATTAGTAATTTAGTTTGCAAAATCGAATGTCCGATCGTCCTCGCATTTTTTGCCGTTCAGCTGCGAATGAAATATGGCATGAAATCAAAAATATTGATAAGAAATTTTTAAACAATCTTAAGCTTAACGTCCATTATTAATTTTGCATGCATATATACACATTAACAAGCTACAAATCAACAGAGTAAAAAGTGGAGTGTCACTGCAAAAATATCGAACATTGGTTATGGACACAGAATAAAGCCGGTTTGTTTTACATCTACAAGGGAATGTTTATCGATCACGGAATGTGGCACTTTTAAACATGTTGCCCACTGTTTTACACGATAAGGCTATCAAAGGTTCGGATAGTGACTTCGGACAAATCTTCTCAGTCAAAAGGTGTCATGAAAAGAATCTTGATGTGTTTTGTAATTTAAAGTTTAGAATCCCTGAACACGAACAATACATGTACACAGTGAACACGGACAATAAATGTAGACAGAAAGCACGGACATTAATGTAGACAGTGAAAACTTGGAGTGTCGCTTCAAAAGTATCAACATTAGTTATGGACAAAGAATAAAGCCGGTTGTAGCTACAATGTGACCACTCTTTGTTTTACATCTACAAGGAAATGTTTATCGAGCACGCAGTGTGGCACTTTCAAACATGTTGCCCAATGAACACGGACAACAAATGTAGACAGTGGACACGACAATAAATGTAGACAGTAAACACGAACAATAAATGTAGACAGTGGACACGACAATAAATAAAGACACTGATGACGGACATTAAACGTAGACAGTGGACACGGCAATAAATGTAAATAGTGAACACGGACATTAAATGTAGACAGTGAATACGACAATAAATAAAGATTATGAACGCGGACAATAAATGTAGACAGTGGACACGACAATAATTAAAGACAACGAACACGGACAATAAATGTAGACAGTGAACAAGGACAATAAATGTACACAGTGAACACGGAAATAAATGTAGACAGTGTACACGGACAATAAATATAAACAGTGAACACGACAATCAATGTAGACAATGTACACGAACAATTAATGTACACAATGAACACGGACAATACATGTAGACAGTGGACACGACAATAAATTAAGACAATGAACACGGACAATAAATGTAGACAGTGAACGCGGACATTAAATGTAGACAGCGAACACGGACATCAAATGCAGACAGTGAACACGGATTTTTAACATTAACAGTGAACACGGACAATAAATGTTTTGTTTGTTTGTTTGAATGGTGTTTTAACGCCACTTTCAGCAATTTTTCAGCTATTCCATGGCGTCCAGTTTTTATTGGGGGAGGAAGCCGGAGTACCCGGAGAGAACCCCCGACCTGCGGTAGCGGACAATAAATGTAAACAGTGAATATTTGAATATTGTTTAACGCCACTTTCAGCATTTTTCCATCTATATCATGTCTATATCATGGCGCCCAGTTTTTATTGGGAGAAAAGGCAGGAGAAAACCCCGACCTTCGGTTGAAAAACAAACAATCCTTGTCAATTAAGATTGGAGTCGAGTACACTCTACCTGCAGTGAGAATCGAACCCGCAATCTCAGTGTTGACAGACCACGTGATCAATAGTAGACGAACTTCCTTAACCACTCGGCCTGTAAATAACTAGGTACATATACTGTAAGTATGGCAATAGGTACGTATGTACAAGTATTGCAGTTGGTGGGTAGGAAGGTTAGCCGCTATGTAAAAGTAGGGCAGTTGGTGGGTAGGTAGGTTGGCCGCTATGTAAAAGTAGGGCAGTTGGTGCATAGGTAGGTTGGCCGCTCTGTAAAAGTAGGGCAGTTGGTGGGTAGGTAGGTTGGCCGCTATGTATAAGTAAGGCAGTTGGTGGGTAGGTAGGTTAGCCGCTATGTAAAAGTAGGGCAGTTGGTGGGTAGGTAGGTTGGCCACTATGTAAAAGTAGGGAAGTTGGTGGGTAGGTAGGTTGGCCGTTATGTAAAAGTAGGGCAGTTGGTGGGTAGGTAGGTTGGCCACTCAGTATAAGTAGGGCAGTTGGTGGGTAGGTAGGTTGGCCACTCAGTATAAGTAGGGCAGTTGGTGGGTAGGTAGGTTGGCCGCTATGTATAAGTAGGGCAGTTGGTGGGTAGGTAGGTTGGCCGCTATGTAAAAGTAGAGCAGTTGGTGGGTAGGTAGGTTGGCCGCTATGTAAAAGTAGGGCAGTTGGTGCATAGATAGGTTGGCCGCTCTGTAAAAGTAAGGCAGTTGGTGGGTAGGTAGGTTAGCCGCTATGTAAAAGTAGGGAAGTTGGTGGGTAGGTAGGTTGGCCGTTATGTAAAAGTAGGGCAGTTGGTGGGTAGGTAGGTTGGCCACTCAGTATAAGTAGGGCAGTTGGTGGGTAGGTAGGTTGGCCGCTATGTATAAGTAGGGCAGTTGGTGGGTAGGTAGGTTGGCCGCTATGTAAAAGTAGGGCAGTTGGTGGGTAGGTAGGTTGGCCACTATGTAAAAGTAGGGAAGTTGGTGGGTAGGTAGGTTGGCCGTTATGTAAAAGTAGGGCAGTTGGTGGGTAGGTAGGTTGGCCACTCAGTATAAGTAGGGCAGTTGGTGGGTAGGTAGGTTGGCCGCTATGTATAAGTAGGGCAGTTGGTGGGTAGGTAGGTTGGCCGCTATGTAAAAGTAGAGCAGTTGGTGGGTAGGTAGGTTGGCCGCTATGTAAAAGTAGGGCAGTTGGTGCATAGATAGATTGGCCGCTCTGTAAAAGTGAGGCAGTTGGTGGGTAGGTAGGTTAGCCGCTATGTAAAAGTAAGGCAGTTGGTGGGTAGGTAGGTTAGCCGCTATGTAAAAGTAGGGCAGTTGGTGGGTAGGTAGGTTGGCAACTATGTATAAGTAGGGCAGTTGGTGGATAGATACGTTGAACGCTGGGTACATGTAGGTTTAGTTAGTGGAGAGGTAGGTTGGCCACTGGGCACATGTAGGACTGGTAGTGGGTAAGAAGGATGGCAGCTAGGTACATATAGGTCAGTTAATGGGTATATAGGTTGGCCGCTTGTACAAGAAAGAAAGTTAATGGGTAGGTAGGTTGGCCGCTAGTTATAAGTAGGGCAATTAGTTGGTAGGTACATGTTTGTTGGCCGCTAATTAAAAGTAGGTCATTTAATAGTTAAATAGGTTGGCCGCAAGGTACAAGTAGGTTTATTAGTTATAAGAAGAGCAATTAGTTGGTAGGTAGGTTGGCCGCTAGGTATTTGAAGGTCAGTTGGTGGGTAGATAGGTTGGCCTCTAGATATATATAGGTCAGTTAGTCGTTAGGTAGGTTGGCCGCTAAGTATAAGTAGGGCAGATACAGGGTAGGTAGGTTGGCTGGTGGGTATAAATAGTACAGTTATTGAAAGCAATACATGTAAAATGACAGGCCGCGAAGTAGAAGTTAGTGTGTATGTAGGTTGGCCGCTATGTCGTACGCTCTACGTACTACACATCTAACCTTGACAGAACACTATGAATTTAGAACACAACCGGTTGATGTGGAGATTAAAATTTTAAAGTAACTAACCTTTGACAAGTATCCGAGAGTATAGCAGAGTTTCCTTACCTGTTCTGAATACTAATAAAACTAAAATATTGCTCGTTGTCCGTTAAACATCAATCAATCTATTAGAACTGCAATGTGATATCTCTTACTGTGTATTTCGAAAATATATACTTATAATATATTTGCACGTTGTTACAAACAAACAACAAAACTACGTTATAGAAAAACATAATGTTTTATTTTTCTTTCTATAGTGGACTAAATTAATCCAAAAGACTCCAGATGCGCAAAGCTTTATTACTCACGAGTTTCATGTTGTGTTTGTGAGTTTTCTGTCAGCCGTGGCTTTATAATACAGTACTTGTATTTGTAATCAACATCCCGCTGTTTATTGCACAAGATATTTTCAAGAAGCAGACATGAACGTGTAAAACCTGGAAATGTCTCCGTAAAATCACCATGTACATCATCGTACAGTTACAGATCTATCTACGGCGAGATTACAGCCATTTATTTTAAAACGAGACACAAACCAAATAAAACACAATATATATATTTGACCTGAACATTTGCAAGGTACACCTTCTTATTTAAATTTACATTTGAAAGCCCAGTGCCGAATTAAGACTCGAACTTACATCAATTGTGTGGACACGCCGGTAAAGGATTTGTTTAGGAGACCAAAGACTAATTATAATCGGCTGCCGAGTTCTCTATTTATAAGTTAAATGAAAAAAAAATGACGCACGCTAATGTTGCACAATAAACAACTTTTATTTATTGATGTCTAAAACTTGTTTAGTCTCTGTAGCTGCAGATTGTACAGTCGAATAAACTGGAAACGGAATCTGATCCCATATACATTGATAATCTAACTTAAATGAATTGTGCATCCAATTTAAACACTTAGTACGTTTTAAAAATTAAATAGAATTTCGTGCATAGTAGTCATTGTTAAGGTTGGAGTCCACCACACCTTGCCTGGCGGTCATTGTCAGTTATCGTTGTCCACCACACCTTGCCTGGCGGTCATTGTCAGTTATCGTTGTCCACCACACCTTGCCTGGCGGTCATTGTCAGTTATCGTTGTCCACCACACCTTGCCTGGCAGTCATTGTCAGATATCGTTGTCCACCACACCTTGCCTGGCAGTCATTGTCAGTTATCGTTGTCCACCACACCTTGCCTGGCAGTCATTGTCAGTTATCGTTGTCCACCACACCTTACCTGGCGGTCATTGTCAGTTATCGTTGTCCACCACACCTTGCCTGGCAGTCATTGTCAGTTATCGTTGTCCACCACACCTTGCCTGGCAGTCATTTTCAGTTATCGTTGTCCACCACACCTTGCCTGGCAGTCATTTTCAGTTATCGTTGTCCACCACACCTTGCCTGGCAGTCATTGTCAGTTATCGTTGTCCACCACACCTTGCCTGGCAGTCATTTTCAGTTATCGTTGTCCACCACACCTTGCCTGGCAGTCATTTTCAGTTATCGTTGTCCACCACACCTTGCCTGGCAGTCATTGTCAGTTATCGTTGTCCACCACACCTTACCTGGCGGTCATTGTCAGTTATCGTTGTCCACCACACCTTGCCTGGCAGTCATTGTCAGATATCGTTGTCCACCACACCTTGCCTGGCAGTCATTGTCAGTTATCGTTGTCCACCACACCTTATCTGGCGGTCATTGTCAGTTATCGTTGTCCACCACACCTTGCCTGGCAGTCATTGTCAGTTATCGTTGTCCACCACACCTTGCCTGGCAGTCATTGTCATTTATCGTTGTCCACCACACCTTACCTGGCGGTCATTGTCAGTTATCGTTGTCCACCACACCTTGCCTGGCAGTCATTGTCAGTTATCGTTGTCCACCACACCTTACCTGGCAGTCATTGTCAGTTATCGTTGTCCACCACACCTTACCTGGCAGTCATTGTCAGTTATCGTTGTCCACCACACCTTACGTGGCAGCCATTGTCAGTTATCGTTGTCCACCACACCTTACCTGGCAGTCATTGTCAGTTATCGTTGTCAACCACACATTACCTGGCGGTCATTGTGTTGGAGTTCATCACACCTTGCTTTGAAGTCCTTGTCACTTAATGTTGGAGTCCACCACACCTTGTCTGGCAGTCATTGTCAGTTATCCTTGGAGTCCACCACACCTTGTCTGGCAGTCATTGTCAGTTATCCTTGGAGTCATCACACCTTGTCTGGCAGTCATTGTCTGTTATCCTTGGAGTAAACCACACCTTGTCTGGCAGTCATTGTCAGTTATCCTTGGAGTCCACCACACCTTGTCTGGCAGTCATTGTCAGTTAAAGTTGGAGTCCACCACACCTTGTCTGGCAGTCATAGTGAGGTGTACAGGCAGACAGTTAGTAGATATATATACAGGTAGCATAGTTAGTAGATAGGTAAACAGGTAGAACAGTTAGTAGGTAGGTACACCGGTAGGACAGGTAGTAGGTATGTATACCGTTAGGACAGTTAGTAGGTAGGTATACCGGTACGATAATTAATAAGTAGGTATACCAGTAGGAAAGTTAGTTGGTAGTTAAACCGATAGGACAGTTAGAAGATAGGTATAAAGGTAGGACAGTTAGTAGCTATAAAGGTAGGACAGTTAGTAGGTAGGTATACCGGTAGGACAGTTAGTAGGTATACATGTAGGACAGTTAGTAGGTAGGTATACCGGTAGGACAGTTAGTAGGTAGGTATACCGGTAGAACTGTTAGTAAGTAGGTATACCGGTAGGACAGTTAGTAGGTAGGTATACCGGAAGGACTGTAGGTATACCTGTAGGACAGTTAGTAGGTAGGTATACAGGTAGGACAGTTAGTAGGTAGGTATACCGGAAGGACTGCAGGTATACCTGTAGGACAGTTAGTAGGTAGGTATACAGGTAGGACAGTTAGTAGGTAGGTATACAGGTAGGACAGTTAGTAGGGAGGTATACCGGTAGGACAGTTAGTAGGTAGGTATACCGGTTGGACAGTTAGTAGGTAGGTATACCAGTAGGACAGTTAGTAGGTAGGTATACCTGTAGGACAGTTAGTAGGTAGTTATACCGGTAGGACAGTTAGTAGGTAGGTATACCGGTAGGACAGTTAGTAGGTAGGTATACCGGTAGGACAGTTAGTAGGTAGGTATACCGGAAGGACTGCAGGTATTTCGTAGGACAGTTAGTAGGTAGGTATACCTGTAGGACAGTTAGTAGGTAGGTATACTGGTAGGACAGTTAGTAGGTAGGTATACCGGTAGGGCAGTTAGTAGGTAGGTATACTGGTAGGACAGTTAGTAGGTAGGTATACTGGTAGGACAGTTAGTAGGTAGGTATACAGGTAGGATAGTTAGTAGGTAGGTATACCTGTAGGCCAGTTAGTAGGTAGGTATACCGGTAGGGCAGTTAGTAGGTAGGTATACCAGTAGGACAGTTAGTAGGTAGGTATACCTGTAGGACAGTTAGTAGGTAGGTATACCGGTAGGACAGTTAGTAGGTAGGTATACCAGTAGGACAGTTAGTAGGTATACAGGTAGGACAGTTAGTAGGTAGGTATAACGGTAGGGTAGTTAGTAGATAGGTATACAGGTAGGACAGTTAGTAGGTAGGTATACCGGTAGGACAGTTAGTGAGTAGGTATACCGTTAGGACAGTTAGTAGGTAGGTATACCGGTAAGACAGTTAGTAGGTAGGTATACCGGTAGGACAGTTAGTAGGTAGGTATACAGGTAGGACAGTTTGAAGTTAGGTATACCGGTAGGACAGTTAGTAGGTAGGTATACCTGTAGGACAGTTAGTAGGTAGGTATACAGGTAGGACAGTTTGAAGTTAGGTATACCGGTAGGACAGTTAGTAGGTAGGTATACCTGTAGGACAGTTAGTAGGTAGGTATACAGGTAGGACAGTTTGTAGTTAGGTATACCGGTAGGACAGTTAGTAGGTAAGAATACAGGTAGGTCAGTTAGTAGGTAGGTATACCAGTAGGACAGTAAGTAGGTAGGTATACCGGTAGGACAGTTAGTAGGTATACCAGTAGGACAGTTAGTAGGTAGGTATACAGGTAGGACAGTTAGTAGGTAAGTATACAGGTAGGACTGTTAGTAGGTATGTATATCAGTAGGACAGTTATTAGGTAGGTATACCAGTAGGACAGTTAGTAAGTAGGTATACCGGTAGGACAGTTAGTAGGTAGGTATACAGGTAGGACAGTTTGTAGTTAGGTATACCGGTAGGACAGTTAGTAGGTAAGTATACAGGTAGGCCAGTTAGTAGGTAGGTATACCAGTAGGACAGTTAGTAGGTAGTTATACCGGTAGGACAATTAGTAGGTAAGTATACAGGTAGGACAGTTAGCAGGTAGATATACCGGTAGGACAGTTAGTAGGTAAGTATACAGGTAGGACAGTTAGTAAGTTGGTATACTAGTTGGAAAGTTAGTAGGTAGGTATACCGGTAAGACAGTCAGTAGGTAGGTATACCGGTAGGACAGTTAGTAGGTAGGTATACTGGTAGGACAGTTAGTAGGTAGGTATACAGGTAGGATAGTTAGTAGGTAGGTATACCGGTAGGACAGTTAGTAGGTAGGTATACCGGTAGGGCAGTTAGTAGGTAGGTATACCAGTAGGACAGTTAGTAGGTAGGTATACCGGTAGGACAGTAAGTAGGTAAGTATACCGGTAGGACAGTTAGTAGGTAGGTATACCGGAAGGACTGTAGGTATACCGTAGGACAGTTACTAGGTAGGTATACCTGTAGGACATTTAGTAGGTAGGTATACCGGTAGGACAGTTAGTAGGTAGGTATACCGATAGGACAGTTAGTAGGTAGTTATACCTGTAGGACAGTTAGTAGGTAGGTATACCTGTAGGACAGTTAGTAGGTAGGTATACAGGTAGGACAGTTTGTAGTTAGGTATACCGGTAGGACAGTTAGTAGGTAGGTATACCTGTAGGACAGTTAGTAGGTAGGTATACCGGTAGGACAGTTAGTAGGTAGGTATACCGGTAGGACAGTTAGTAGGTAGGTATACAGGTAGGACAGTTTGTAGTTAGGTATACCGGTAGGACAGTTAGTAGGTAGGTATACCTGTAGGACAGTTAGTAGGTAGGTATACAGGTAGGGCAGTTTGTAGTTAGGTATACATGTAGGACAGTTAGTAGGTATGTTTACAGGTAGGACAGTTTGTAGTTAGGTATACCGGTAGGACAGTTAGTAGGTAAGTATACCTGTAGGACAGTTAGTAGGTAGGTATACAGGTAGGACAGTTTGTAGTTAGGTATACCGGTAGGACAGTTAGTAGGTAAAAATACAATTAGGTCAGTTAGTAGGTAGGTATACCTGTAGGACAGTAAGTAGGTAGGTATACCTGTAGGACAGTTAGTAGGTATACCAGTAGGACAGTTAGTAGGTAGGTATACAGGTAGGACAGTTTGTAGTTAGGTATACCGGTAGGACAGTTGGTAGGTAAGTATACAGGTAGGCCAGTTAGTAGGTAGGTATACCAGTAGGACAGTTAGTAGGTAGGTATACCGGTAGGACAATTAGTAGGTAAGTATACAGGTAGGACAGTTAGTAGGTAGGTATACCTGTAGGACAGTTAGTAGGTAGGTATACCGGTAGGACAGTTAGTAGGTAGGTATACCAGTAGGCCAGTTAGTAGTTAGGTATACAGGTAGGACAGTTAGTAGGTAGATATACCGGTAGGACAGTTAGTAGGTAGGTATACAGGTAGGACAGTTAGTAAGTTGGTATACTAGTAGGAAAGTTAGTAGGTAGGTATACCGGTAAGACAGTCAGTAGGTAGGTATACCGGTAGGACAGTTAGTAGGTAGGTATACTGGTAGGACAGTTAGTAGGTAGGTATACAGGTAGGACAGTTAGTAGGTAGGTATACCGGTAAGACAGTTAGTAGGTAGGTATACTGGTAGGATAGTTAGTAGGTAGGTATACCGGTAGGACAGTTAGTAGGTAGGTATACTGGTAGGATAGTTAGTAGGTAGGTATACCGGTAGGACAGTTAGTAGGTAGGTATACTGGTAGGATAGTTAGTAGGTAGGTATACCGGTAGGACAGTTAGTAGGTAGGTATACCGTTAGGACTGTAGGTATACGTAGGACAGTTACTAGGTAGGTATACCGGAAGGACTGTAGGTATACCTGTAGGACAGTTAGTAGGTAGGTATACCGGTAGGACTGTTAGAAGGTAGGTATACCGGTAGGGCAGTTAGTAGGTAGGTATACCGATAGTACAGTTAGTAGGTAGGTATACCTGTAGGACAGTTAGTAGGTAGGTATACCTGTAGGACAGTTAGTAGGTAGGTATACAGGTAGGACAGTTTGTAGTTAGGTATACCGGTAGGACAGTTAGTAGGTAGGTATACCTGTAGGACAGTTAGTAGGTAGGTATACCGGTAGGACAGTTAGTAGGTAGGTATACCTGTAGGACAGTTAGTAGGTAGGTATACAGGTAGGACAGTTTGTAGTTAGGTATACCGGTAGGACAGTTAGTAGGTAGGTATACCTGTAGGACAGTTAGCAGGTAGGTATACAGGTAGGGCAGTTTGTAGTTAGGTATACATGTAGGACAGTTAGTAGGTAGGTATACAGGTAGGACAGTTTGTAGTTAGGTATACCGGTAGGACAGTTAGTAGGTAGGTATACCTGTAGGACAGTTAGTAGGTAGGTATACAGGTAGGACAGTTTGTAGTTAGGTATACCGGTAGGACAGTTAGTAGGTAAGTATACAATTTGGTCAGTTAGTAGGTAGGTATACCAGTAGGACAGTAAGTAGGTAGGTATACCGGTAGGACAGTTAGTAGGTATACCAGTAGGACAGTTAGTAGGTAGGTATACAGGTAGGACAGTTAGTAGGTAAGTATACAGGTAGGACTGTTAGTAGGTATGTATATCAGTAGGACAGTTATTAGGTAGGTATACCAGTAGGACAGTTAGTAAGTAGGTATACCGGTAGGACAGTTAGTAGGTAGGTATACCGGTAGGACAGTTAGTAGGTAAGTATACAGGTAGGCCAGTTAGTAGGTAGGTATACCAGTAGGACAGTTAGTAGGTAGGTATACCTGTAGTACAATTAGTAGGTAAGTATACAGGTAGGACAGTTAGTAGGTAGGTATACCAGTACGACAGTTAGTAGGTAGGTATACCAGCAGGACAGTAAGTAGGTAGGTATACCGGTAGGACAGTTAGTAGGTATACCAGTAGGACAGTTAGTAGGTAGGTATACAGGTAGGACAGTTAGTAGGTAGGTATACCGGTAGGACAGTTAGTAGGTAGGTATACAGGTAGGACAGTTAGTAGATAGGTATACCAGTAGGACAGTTAGTAGGTAGGTATACCGGTAGGACAATTAGTAGGTAAGTATACAGGTAGGACAGTTAGTAGGTAGGTATACCAGTAGGACAGTTAGTAGGTAGGTATACCAGTAGGACAGTTAGTAGGTAGGTATACCGGTAGGACATTTAGTAGGTAGATATACCGGTAGGACAGTTAGTAGGTAGGTATACCAGAAGGACAGTTAGTAGGTAGGTATACAGGTAGGACAGTTAGTAGGTAGGTATACCGGTAGGACAGTTAGTAGGTAGATATACCGGTAGGATACGTAGTAGGTAGGTATACATGTAGGACAGTTAGTAGGTAGGTATACAGGTAGGACATTTAGTAGGTAGGTATACCTGTAGGACAGTTAGTAGTTAGGTATACCGGTAGGACAGTTAGTAGGTAGGTATACCAGTAGGATACGTAGTAGGTAGGTATACAGGTAGGACAGTTAGTAGGTAGGTATAGCGGTAGGATAGTTAGTAGGTAGGTATACCAGTAGGACAGTTAGTAGGTAGGTATACCGGAAATTACCCTAATATATAACTAATGCATCTGTGACGGAATTTAAACATCACATAGTGCAATTTTATTTTTAGCTCACCTGACCCGAAGGGTCATGTGAGCTTTTGCCATCACTTGGCGTCCGTCGTCGTCCGTCGTCGTCGTCGTCGGCGTCGTCGTCGTCGTTAACTTTTCTTCAAAATTCTTCTCCTCAAAAACCACTGAAGGGATTGCTTTGAAACTTTGCATACATCATCAGTAAAATGCCCTCTACCAAATTTGCCCAAATCATGGCCTCAGACCAACCAACATGGCCGCCATGGCTAAAAATAGAACAGAGGGGTCAAAATATAGTTTTTTGCTTATAGTTCAAAAAGTATAACAGATACAGGAAAACCGAAGAGACCTTCCTTCTTCAGCATCTAAAGCTCTACAAAACACTCCATTGGGTCAAAGTTGTATGATGACTCCTTGTAGGAGTTATTGCCCTTTAATTGTCAAAATTGATGATTTTTGCCATTTTTGCCTCAAAATCTTGAAAATTATTAGAACTAGAGAAAAAGTTAGCATTGCTTAATTGTTCTGCTCTATGAGGGCTACAAAAATGACTTAGGGTCAAGATTGTCTGAGTAACCGTTTAAGAGTTATTCCTCTTGAACTGTTTTTTTATCGGTTTTAATTGATTTTTTTAAATCTTCTCCTCTGAAACAACTGAAAGTACTGCTTTGAAATTTTGTACACATCATCTGTCAAATGTCCTCAACCAAGTTTGCACCAACCATGGCTGCAGATTAACCAACCTGGCCACCATGGCTAAATATTGGATTGGGGGGGGGGCGGTAAAATACAGTTTTTGGCTTATATTTAAAAAAGTGTAACAGATACAGGAAAACCGAAGAGACAAGCCTTCATCTGCATCAAAAGCTCTTCGAAACACTCCATTGGGTTGAAGTTGTATGATGACTCCTTATAGGAGTTATTGCCCTTTAATTGTCGAAATTGTTGATTTTAGCCATTTTGCCTCAAAATCTTGAAAATTATTAGAACTAGAGAAAAAGTTAGCATTGCTTAATTGTTCTGCTCTATGAGGGCTACAAAATTGCCTTAGGGTCAAGATTGTCTGATTAACCGTTTAAGAGTTATTCGCCTTGAACTGTTTATTTTAATCGGTTTTAATTGATTTTTTTTAAATCTTCTCCTCTGAAACCACTGAAAGTACTGCTTTGAAACTTTGTACACATCATCCGTCAAATGTCCCTAACCAAGTTTGCACCAACCATGGCTGCAGATTAGCCAACATGGCCGCCATGGCTAAAAATAGAATGGAGGGGGGGGGGGGGGTAAAATACAGTTTTTGGCTTATAGTTCAAAAAGTATAACAGATACAAGAAAACCGAAGAGACATGCCTTCATCGGCATCAAAAGCTCTACGAAACACTCCATTGGGTTGAAGTTGTATGAGGACTCCTTATAGGAGTTATTGCCCTTTAATTGTCAAACTTGATCATTTTTGACATTTTTGACCGTTTAGGAATTATTCTCCTTGAACATTTTTTTAATCAATTTTAATTGATTTTAAAAAATCTTCTCCTCTTTAACCCATTAAAGGACTGCTTTGAAACATTGCACACATCATCTTTAGGACGTCCTCTACCAAAATTGTGCAAATCATGACACCTGACTACCTCTAGTTAAAAAAAAGAAATGGAAAAAACACACACACACACAATGAATTAAAAAAATATTTGGCCTCGCGTGACAAGGCGTACATGTCGTATTTGACTTCGAAATTTTTTAAAGTGGAAAAAGCGAGAAAGACGAAGGCTGTGTAGTTACATTTTTTTTCACGTCGCGCTTTCGTTTTAGCATTATTTGTATGTATGATTGAAGGTATAGTTTAACACTATTTTCAAACATTATATTAGTATATGTAATATGGCGTCGAGTATTTATAAGGAAGAGCTGCAGCACCCAACGAAACAGCAGACCTTTGACAGGAAAACTTGTTCTCTATGCAAATTTAGGGATGAGTCGAGCACACCCTCTCGTTGAGAGGGTCGATGTAATGAATTGACATTTAATATAAACAACAATATCCGTTTAGAGAGACTCTCCCAGTCTGACATTTAAATTATAATAAGTGATGTTATGGAATTTGTTATTGTATTAGATAATTGTCTCTGCACATGTTAGGTATTTAATTCATTCTGTAACTGTAGTCTGAACGTTAGTGATGTAAATAAATTATAGAGTAAAATCCTATCTTTTCATATGTTGGTCAGTTAAAGATACCACATAAATTGGCGACGAGGATCAAACTAATTATTAATTTTGGATTAATTGACATTCAAAAATGGCAGAAGCACCAGTTATTCCAACAAACTATGGCAAAATTGAAGAGTTTGACGAAAATTCTGAAGATTGGATTCAATATAGTGAAAGACTTGACTTTTATTTTACCGCAAATAACATTGAAGACGCTGATAAGAAAAAAGCTATTTTATTAAGTGTCTGCGGGCGAAAGACATACAAGCTGATCAGAAATTTGTGTGCACCAGACAAACCTGGAACTAAAGCATATGATGAACTTGTTACATTAGTGAAAAATCATCAAAATCCAAAACCGTCATCGATAGTGCAAAGATGCAAATTTAATAGCAGATATAGACATCCTAACGAATCAGTGAGCCAGTTCATGGCTGAGCTTCGACAGTTATCTGAACATTGCGATTACAATGCTACTCTAGACGAAATGTTGAGAGACAGGCTAGTATGTGGGATCAAAGAGGATCGTATCCAAAGGTGTTTGTTAGCAGAGCCAGGACTCACGTTTAAGAAAGCGATGGAAATTGCTACAGCGATGGAAATAGCAGCTAAAAACGCACATGATTTGCAAGTTCAGGAACAGAAGCCAGTACACAAAGTGACTATCCGTAAACGAGAAACGGACGTGAAAGAATGTTACAGATGTGGAGGTCAACACAATCCGCAGGATTGCAAGTGGAAAAATGAAAAGTGTTACGTATGTTCGAAGAAAGGACATATCGCAAAAATGTGCCGTAATAGAGGAAAGAATAGCACTACAAAAGGAAAACAGGGATTTAAGCCGAGGAAAGTGAATCCACCGCACCGAAATAAAGCAAATTTTGTTAATGAGGAAAGTGAAGAATCCGAGGAAACGCATTCACTGTATCAAGTGGAAAGTTCCGTGAAAAGGAAACCGTATGTTGTTTCAGTTACAATAAATGGTACCGAGGTTCCTATGGAAATTGATACAGGAGCATCAATGAGCTTAATAAGTGAGAAAACATGTAAACAAA
Organism: Limnoperna fortunei; assembly: GCA_944474755.1. Lineage (NCBI taxonomy): Eukaryota > Metazoa > Mollusca > Bivalvia > Mytilida > Modiolidae > Limnoperna > Limnoperna fortunei. The sequence continues at coordinate 25,721,819 of OX104112.1, read as the reverse complement.
TATTTGGAAGTGAATACATGAGATTACTTGAAAAATCAACGTGTAGTTTGCGTACATATACAGGAGAGAAAATAGAAGTTTTAGGCAAAGCAAGTGTCGCCGTTAAGTGCAATAATCAATCGGCTAAATTGTCGATCACCGTTGTTAAAGGAACGGGACCGAGCTTATTAGGTCGTGATTGGTTACAGTATGTACAACTGGATTGGAAATCGATATTCAAAATCGAAGGAGTTAAATCGGGAAAGGAAAATTCCGAGGAGCTGCAAATATTGTTGCGTAAGTACTCTAACGTGTTTAAGGAGGGACTTGGTACTTTAAAGGGTACACAAGCCAAAATCTACGCTGATCAGAATGCAAAACCGAAGTATTTCAAAGCTAGGCCTGTGCCATATGCGTTAAAGGATAAAATTGAACAAGAACTAGACCGACTTGAGAAGGAAGGTACAATCGAAAAGGTCGAATTTTCAGAATGGGCCGCACCCATTGTACCGATAATGAAGCCTGACAAAACCGTCAGAATTTGTGGAGATTATAAAATTACGGTTAATCAAGTATCCAAACTTGACAATTACCCGATACCTAAAACAGACGATCTGTATGCTACTTTGAGTGGAGGAGAATCATTTTCTAAACTAGATTTGAGCCAGGCGTATCAACAAATTGTGTTAGAGGAGGAGTCAAGAAAGTATGTGACAATAAACACACATAAAGGATTATACAAAGTGAATAGGCTTCCGTACGGGGTATCTAGTTCAGCGGGTATATTCCAGCGTGTTATGGAAAACTTACTTCAAGGGATTCCAAATGTAGTTGTTCGGGTTGATGATATATTAGTTACGGGTCCGACAAACGCAAAACACTTGGAAAATCTAGAAAGAGTGCTGAGCAAGTTGCAAGAGTCGGGTATGCGCCTTAACCAAGCTAAATGTGTATTTCTAGCTCCAGAAGTTACGTATCTGGGACATAGGATTAATAAAACAGGAATTTTTCCAGTGGAAAGTAAAGTAAAAGCTATAACTGATGCCCCCGCGCCGACAAATGTGAAAGAGTTGAAATCGTACTTAGGTATGTTGAATTATTATAACAGATTTCTACCGGATTTATCCACCAAGCTCAAACCGTTGCATGTGTTGTTGCAAAAGGAAATAAAGTGGAAATGGGGCAAAGAGCAACAGGAAGCGTTCAAAACATCAAAACAGCTGTTGAAGTCGTCCGAAGTATTAGTACATTATGATCCAAATAAGGAAATAATCTTGTGTTGCGATGCAAGTCCTTATGGACTTGGTGCCGTATTATCACACAAAATGGAAGATGGCAGTGATCGTCCGATTGGGTACATTTCAAGGACATTAGCGCCTGCTGAAAGGAATTATAGTGTTATCGAAAAAGAAGGATTAGCTATTATTTTCGCACTGAAGAAATTCCATCAATATCTGTTTAATAGGAAATTTACAATTTACACAGACCATAAACCGTTAGTTGGATTATTCAATGAAAATAAATCAATACCTGTTATGGCCGCAGCAAGAATTCAACGTTGGGCGTTGATTTTGTCAGCGTATGAGTACAGTATAGTGTACAAAGAAGGTTCGAAAAATGCGAATTGTGATGCACTAAGTCGTTTACCGTTACCGACGAAAACAGAGCCAGAAGAGTCAACTGAGTTAGTGTTGCTTATGGAACACATGGACTCTACACCAGTGACTTCCGATCAAATTAAGACATGGACCAGGAAGGATCCAGTGTTGTCTCGAGTAGTAAATCACGTGCTTAAGGGTTGGCCGTATCGTATCGAGGATAATGACATTAAACCTTATTTTAGCAGAAAAAGTGAACTTAGCGTATATGATAGTTGTCTTCTATGGGGTAACAGAGTTGTGGTTCCGACACCAGGTAGAATGACATTACTTAGTGAGTTACATGAGGGACATCAAGGTATAACGCGCATGAAAATGTTAGCAAGAAGTTATATCTGGTGGCCAAATATGGACTCGGAGATTGAGCAGACAGTCCGAGCGTGTAATATATGCCAAGAGAATCGTCATGCTCCAGCCGAAGCTCCTATGCATCCATGGGAGTGGCCTGCGAAGCCTTGGTCGCGACTGCATATTGATTATGCAGGACCACTTTATGGCAAAATGTTCTTAGTGTGCATTGATGCACATTCAAAATTCATGGATGTATTCATAGTAAATTCAGCAACTAGTGCGAACACCATTGAGAAATTAAGAACTATGTTTGCAACGCATGGATTACCGGAGACTATAGTAAGTGATAATGGAACTCCGTTTATCAGTGAAAAATTTCAAGAGTTTGTTAACAGAAATGGTATTAAACACGTCAGATCATCACCATATCAACCGAGTACCAATGGACTAGCTGAGCGTGCCGTCCAAACATTCAAAGAGGGGTTAAAAAAGATCACCAAAGGAACTTTAGAAGCGCGAATTGCAAAATTGTTATTTACCAACAGACTTACTCCGCATGCGACTACCGGTATTGCACCTGCCGTAATGTTATTTGGAAGAAGACCGAGATCATTACTAGATTTGACATTTCCGGACGTTAACAATCGAGTCCAACGCAAACAAGAACTGCAAAAACAATGTCATGATAAAAGTGCAAAAGCAAGAAAGTTTGATGTGGGAGACAATGTATATATTCTTAGCCACAATCGTGAATCAAAATGGATTAGTGGGACAATAATTAAAAGAACTGGACCAGTGTCATTTATTATTGAGTTATGTGATGGACGAACCGTTAAAAGACATCAGAATCAAATTCGTCACAAATATGACAGGCAGATTGACATTTCTGAATTACCGAATATGCCGATACCATCAATTGAAAAGAGTGTTCAAAAAGACATTGACAATGATTCAAAACCAATTGAAGCCAAGCCTACCGTGGCAACTCCCCGACCATCTAGAATTAGAAAACCACCTAATCGTTATGGAGATTTTGTGTACAATTGAACGAACTTTGTTAAGGGTGATGATTGTAATGTACAGGGCAGAATAATCCCTAACAATCATCAGTTGCGAAGAATGGCAGTCTACCATTACTTTGCGTGTGTTTAAGGACAAATATTTTGTAAATCAGTCATAAAAAAAAAATTCATTCATAGTAAGGGACATGTGCAGATTTTTCATTGATAAAATTTATTATTTGAACTTTAATTTTTATGAAGCAGACAGTAATTAATTTTGTTTTGACTAAGGATGGAGGTGTGTAATGAATTGACATTTAATATAAACAACAATATCCGTTTAGAGAGACTCTCCCAGTCTGACATTTAAATTATAATGAGTGATGTTATGGAATTTGTTATTGTATTAGATAATTGTCTCTGCACATGTTAGGTATTTAATTCATTCTGTAACTGTAGTCTGAACGTTAGTGATGTAAATAAATTATAGAGTAAAATCCTATCTTTTCATATGTTGGTCAGTTAAAGATACCACAGTCGAACAGACAACTCGGTGATCAATACTAGATTACTGCTACCTTAACCACCGCGGTCGAGGTTTTTTATTATAAACGCGTAAAAAGATCATTTGTCGTGGTTTGATCAGATTTCTTTCTGTGACACAATTCCTAGGAATTCCGGTGTATAATACTGAGAAAGATTTACGACAAAAGCGAATACATCTATTTATATATTTTATTCACTATCTAATTGTGTCATATGAATTTACACATAATTAAATGTCAAATAAAGAATAAACGCGTTTGTATATAGAAGCTTACGAGTTAAAGACGCAAACCTGTAAGCATAATTTTAAAATCAATTCTGCTTTCGCATTTTAGCCGTCACAATTTGTTTATTTTACGATGTCTGTTATAGTCAGGCGATATTTAATGATATATAAGTATAAATGGTTTCCTTTAAATTCGGACGTGTTTGAAATTAGTAACTATGTATCACGTTTTTTAGGGAAAAAGGGGGGGGTGTGGTTATATATTTTAATAATAGAATTGCCGCGAACCATAGTGACGTGTTTAGAGAGTACTTGCACTCTAGGGATCTCTTTTGTAGATTTCGAAAAGGAGGAGGCTTAAAATTTTCCGCCTATACCCATACCACTTATTTTTCCATTTGAATTCAAAATGTTTGCGCTTTTTTCCATCTTTCTCTAATTGATTGAGGGGGGCTCGGTGGCCGAGTGGTTATGGTAGTCTACTATTGATCACGTTGTCTGTCAACACCGAGATTGCGGGTTCGAGTCTCCAGGCAGGCAGGGTGCACTCGACAAGGATTGCCACTTTTCCTACCGAAGGACCGAGGTTTTCTCCGGGTACTTCGGCTTCCTCCTCCAATAAAAACTGGACGCCATGATATAGCTTTAAAAATTGCTGAATATTTAAACAAACAAACAAACAAAACTTATTGATATTTAACTTATTCTCGTCATGAATAAAGCTGAACACTTTCGCTGAAAGGAAAGCGAGCATCCAATCAATCAATCAATGAAATAAGTTATTCAAATTGAATGACAATTTTTTAAAGGGTACATTTTGAAAAGGTTCTGTTTTATCAATATGACTGTAATGACAATGTTCAAACCGATCTTCATAGACCTAGGGAATTAATGACGTTTTGTTAAAAAAATTTCGTACTATAACACGTGTCTATCTGTAATACATTTTTACGCTTAACTGCAGCATTCACAGACAAGTCTCCCCGGCGTTATTAGGGCATCAGTGGCTGATTGGTTAGTCATCTACTAGTTATTACATGCCTATAAACAGGTTGCGGATTTTCGAAGAACTGCAGATAGGGTGTGCCCGACTCCAACTGTATTGACTTGTCCGTTTTAACCCGTGTTTGTCGGCTTAATATACGACAAAAAATATACATGTAACAAGCCGCAGAAAATAAAATAGGCCGAAATCACGAGTCGCGGAAATAAAAAAAAGAGAATCAATAAAGGATTACGAAAATAAAACATTTACCTCGTCGCTACTGATGTGCCTTAAATCGAAGTTTTTTTAAGGTTTACAGGGCGCAACCCACAAATATGTCCTGTTTTAAAGAAATTTGCTTTATTATATAATATAAAGAAAATAATTTGTTCTTTAAATATGTTTACTTATGTTATTTTTAAGAACGAGACATGGTATTAACTATTCTTTTGAATACTTGCGTTTATTTTATTATAAATTTTATTATAAATGCATATATAATATACAAATCACGCAGAATTCGTTTTATCTTTAAATTACTAATGTAGACGTATCCGTCAATAAACTGACCGATTTATGTATATAATTAAATGACGGATTCTGTATCGCACTGATTGAACTGATCGCTGACGGTTACCAAGGTAATGACGGATTCATAATTTTGGACGGATGTATTCTTCATCAATCAGTCAGCGATCCTTCAGCGTTCCAAAATCCGTCAGCAATCAGTTATCAATCAGTCAAAGTGTTGCGTTTACGGGGTCAAGTACTGTAGTAGGTATAGGTATACCGGTAAGGCAGTTAGTACGTAGGTATACCTGTCGGACAGTTATTAAGTTGGTATACCGGTAAGGCAGTTAGTACGTAGGTATACCGTAGGACAGTTATTAAGTTGGCATACCGGTAAGGCAGTTAGTACGTAGGTATACCGTAGGACAGTTATTAAGTTGGCATACCGGTAAGGCAGTTAGTAGGTAGGTATACCGTAGGACAGTTATTAAGTTGGCATACCGGTAAGGCAGTTAGTAGGTAGGTATACCGTAGGACAGTTATTAAGTTGGTATACCGGTAAGGCAGTTAGTACGTAGGTATACCGTAGGACAGTTAGTAGGTAGGTATACCGTAGGACAGTTATTAAGTTGGTATACCGGTAAGGCAGTTAGTATGTAGGTATACCGTAGGACAGTTATTAAGTTGGTATACCGGTAAGGCAGTTAGTATGTAGGTATACCGTAGGACAGTTATTAAGTTGGTATACCGGTAAGGCAGTTAGTACGTAGGTATACCGTAGGACAGTTATTAAGTTGGTATACCGGTAAGGCAGTTAGTATGTAGGTATACCGTAGGACAGTTATTAAGTTGGTATACCGGTGAGGCAGTTAGTACGTAGGTATACCGTAGGACAGTTATTAAGTTGGTATACCGGTAAGGCAGTTAGTACGTAGGTATACCGTAGGACAGTTATTAAGTTGGTATACCGGTAAGGCAGTTAGTACGTAGGTATACCGTAGGACAGTTATTAAGTTGGTATACCGGTAAGGCAGTTAGTACGTAGGTATACCGTAGGACAGTTATTAAGTTGGTATACCGATAAGGCAGTTAGTACGTAGGTATACCGTAGGACAGTTATTAAGTTGGTATACCGGTAAGACAGTTAGTACGTAGGTATACCGTAGGACAGTTATTAAGTTGGTATACCGGTAAGACAGTTAGTACGTAGGTATACCGTAGGACAGTTATTAAGTTGGTATACCGGTAAGGCAGTTAGTACGTAGGTATACCGTAGGACAGTTATTAAGTTGGTATACCGGTAAGGCAGTTAGTACGTAGGTATACCGTAGGACAGTTATTAAGTTGGTATACCGGTAAGGCAGTTAGTACGTAGGTATACCGTAGGACAGTTATTAAGTTGGTATACCGGTAAGGCAGTTAGTACGTAGGTATACCGTAGGACAGTTATTAAATTGGTATACCGGTAAGGCAGTTAGTACGTAGGTATACCGTAGGACAGTTATTAAGTTGGTATACCGGTAAGGCAGTTAGTACGTAGGTATACCGTAGGACAGTTATTAAGTTGGTATACCGGTAAGGCAGTTAGTACGTAGGTATACCGTAGGACAGTTATTAAGTTGGTATACCGGTAAGGCAGTTAGTATGTAGGTATACCGTAGGACAGTTATTAAGTTGGTATACCGGTAAGGCAGTTAGTACGTAGGTATACCGTAGGACAGTTATTAAGTTGGTATACCGGTAAGGCAGTTAGTACGTAGGTATACCGTAGGACAGTTATTAAGTTGGTATACCGGTAAGGCAGTAAGTAGGTAGGTATACCGTAGGACAGTTATTAAGTTGGTATACCGGTAAGGCAGTTAGTACGTAGGTATACCGTAGGACAGTTATTAAGTTGGTATACCGGTAAGGCAGTTAGTACGTAGGTATACCGTAGGACAGTTATTAAGTTGGTATACCGGTAAGGCAGTTAGTACGTAGGTATACCGTAGGACAGTTATTAAGTTGGTATACCGGTAAGGCAGTTAGCACGTAAGTATACCGTAGGACAGTTAGTAGGTAGGTATACCGGTAAGGCAGTTAGTACGTAGGTATACCGTAGGACAGTTAGTAGGTAGGTATACCGGTCGGACAGTTATTAAGTTGGTATACCGGTAAGGCAGTTAGTACGTAGGTATACCGTAGGACAGTTATTAAGTTGGTATACCGGTAAGGCAGTTAGTACGTAGGTATACCGTAGGACAGTTAGTAGGTAGGTATACCGGTCGGACAGTTAGTAGGTTGGTATACCGTAGGACAGTTAGTACGTAGGTATACCGTAGGACAGTTATTAAGTTGGTATACCGGTAAGACAGTTAGTACGTAGGTATACCGTAGGACAGTTATTAAGTTGGTATACCGTAGGACAGTTAGTACGTAGGTATACCGTAGGACAGTTAGTAGGTAGGTATACCGGTCGGACAGTTATTAAGTTGGTATACCGGTATGGCAGTTAGTACGTAGGTATACCGTAGGACAGTTATTAAGTTGATATACCGGTAAGGCAGTTAGTACGTAGGTATACCGTAGGACAGTTAGTAGATAGGTATACCGGTAAGGCAGTTAGTACGTAGGTATACCGTAGGAAGGTTAGTAGGTAGGTATACCGGTCGGACAGTTATTAAGTTGGTATACCGGTAAGGCAGTTAGTACGTAGGTATACTGTAGGACAGTTAGTTGGTAGGTATACCGGTCGGACAGTTAGTAGGTTGGTGTACCGGTCATACAGTTGTTAAGTTGGTATACCGGTAAGGCAGTTAGTACGTAGGTATACCGGTCGGACAGTTATTAGGTTGGTATACCGGTAAGGCAGTTAGTACGTATGTATAACGAAGGACAGTTAGTAGGTAGTTATACCGTAGGACAGTTATTACGTTGGTATACCGGTAAGGCAGTTAGAACGTCGGTATACCGGTCGAACATTTAGCAGGTAGGTATACCGGTCGGACAGTTATTAGGTTAGTATACCGGTAAGGCAGTTAGTAGATAGGTATACGGTTGGACAGTAAGTAGGTAGGTATACCGGTAGGACAGTAAGTAGGTAGGTATACCGGTAGGACAGTTAGTAGGTAGGTATACCAGTAGGACAGTTAGTAGATAGGTAAGTTGGTATGGTGCTACATGTAGGTATAAGTAGGGCAGTAGGTAGGATGTTATATCGATTGTACGTATAGAATTCAGTTAGTATAGGTACTAGGTACAATGAAGGCGTGTATATTGGTTGGCAGGTATAAGTAGAGGTAAGTAGATTAAACGGTTAGGTAGAACAACAGATAAGTTAGTGTTTTAAATAAAATGGTAGGTCTGTACTTTTGCTTAAAAAACCCACAACATCATAAAAAACAATTTTTACATCTTTGAAAATTTTATTGCAAAACGGGTTGTAACAAAGCTAATAAAATTTGATTCTTTAAGACATATGCTTACAATTACACTGGATTGTTTGATTCTTTAAGACATATGCTTACAATTACACTGGATTGTTTGATTCTTTATGACATATACTTACAATTACACTGGATTGTTTGATTCTTTAAGACATATGCGTACAATTACACTGGATTGTTTGATTCTTTAAGACATATGCTTACAATTACACTGGATTGTTTGATTCGTTATGACATATGCTTACAATTACACTGGATTGTTTGATTCTTTATGATTTTCAGCAACACATCAGCTATTTCATGGCATCCAGTGTTTTCATTGGGGTGGTGTGGTAGGACGACGGAGTAAATTTTTAAACGGACAATCCTAGTCAATTAAGTTGGAGTCGAGCACACCCTTCCTGCAGTTATTTGCAAATCCGCAACCTGTTCACTTGCATGTGATATATAGTAGATTACTAACCAATCAGCCATCAAGGCCCCGATAACCCTCGGTAGAAAAGTCTGCGAATACTGCAGTTTAGCATAAAAATGTGCTACGGATAGAACCGTTTTTTATGGTACATGAGAACGTGGACTCGCTACCGCAGTGTCCATGGTAAATTTGTCTATCTGTGACTTTGATCTTGGCGTGGGTACATGAGTATTTGGAATCGTTATCGCAGTGTCCATGGGTAAATTTGTTTATCTGTGATTTTGATCTTGGCGTGGGTACATGAATATTTGGGCTCGTTATCTGAAAAATAAATAAGATACAACAAACTTTGAGGACACTTCATATGACTTGTAGAAATAGTAAGTAATAATCAATGCGAATTAAAACATGTCTATATGGTTACTGAGTCCGTTAGTTTGTCTATATGAGTCCGTTAATTTGTCTATATGGTTATTGACTCCGTTAATCTGTCTTTATGGTAACTGAGTCCCTTAATGTAAAGCAGCAAGTTTTTGTATTAATTTTAAATGGCCAATTTCTGGTACAGATGACCCAGTACAGATGAGCTCACGCGCGCACATATGTACTTGCTGCGTCATCCAATCAAAACGCCAGAAACAAGAACGTTGTTATCGAAGCATAACAACGTTCTTGTTTGACGTTCTTGTTTCCGGCGTTCTGATTGGACGTCAGAGACAATGGCGTCTAAAACAATGGAGAGTCTATAGGTTATATCGATGTGAAAGTTGTTGGTTTACGGAAGAAATAGGTACTTTCATGCGCTGCGCTCCACTTGCGAAAAGACATAAAATTTCTATCACTCGTGAAAGATCAACCGAATTTTCCCAAAAACGTATGAAAGAACCTATTAATCTTATGGCGGAAGATGAAAGAGGTTAAAGAGGGTCTCCCTATTGTTGTGTCTGTAAGTCGGTCCCAACAAATCGTGTCCGAGCTATAACTTTTTATCGTCAGGTAGGCTATTTGATATTTGGCATGTGGGCTTAATATATTTTTGCCTATATTGACTTTCGGCTCTTGTTGTTCGGTCGGTTTCCTTTCTATTTTCCGTACCATAGTTTTGGACCGTTGACAGTCCGATCACATTTTTGCATATTGAATAACAAATGAGTGTCCGGGAGTTTAAAGTTTTGTCTTTTGAGGCAGGCGTTTGATATTTGGGCACGTGGACAGATCATTGGAATTTAACATGTTTGATATTTGTGTTGGTGACATTTGACCTCATACTTCAACAAAGACATATTTCCTTTTAGCATTACATATTCCTGTCTGGGCTATAAGTTGTTTTTCTTTTTGAGGTCAAATCACATTCTATTTACAGCATGATCGTCCTGATATTTAATTTCTGAAAGCAATAAGCGGGTATTGTATATAACTTTTCAGGTAATCCCTGAAAGAGATTACGGAAGCCGGAAAACGTTTGACAGTTGTTTTAGGTATGTTCTGCAAAAAGGAAGTAGTAGTCCAAAGGTCTTCAAATAGTTTACATCGTACAATCCATGAATATTAAATACCTAATGAAATGTCCAACTTTGCGACTAACGAAAGCCGAGGAATGTTTGGCGGAATTTTTGTACGTATATTGCGGTCTAACTTCAATAATGTAGCCCCGTTTTTTAAGGACGGGGTTACAAAGAGTTCTCATTACTCGTAACGTAGTAAAAACACTCTGACTTGTATTTTACACATTTTCCGCTATTAAACTTTAATCTTTGTCTAGTTTATAGTTTTCCTTTCTCCGCCGTTCTGCTGACATTTCTACAATGTCTCATTAAATAACATTAACTCTTTTTCGTAATCATGGCATTGTTGACAAAATTAAAATTGAGGAGTGCAGAACTGTAGAATCGTGTCGGTAAAAATATGATCCCAGCTAATGCAATAAATCTGGAAAAACTTGAAGGATGAACATTTTTACCAAATTGAGTCAGAAATTATGCACTTCCGGAATTCCAACTTTGACAACAATGGCCATGATTACGAATAAAGTGGAAAAATACAATTCTGTAAAGAATAAGGTGTTGTCGAACTTAAAAAACATTAAAAAGTATGTAGAAATTTAAAGAAACAGTTCAATAAATTATTATGTGCATAAAACCCCAGGGTGTGAATCACTCCCGACTTGCTCCATTACGAGAAATAGGCTCTTTGCAGTTCTGACCATAAAAAAGAGCTAAATTACTGTAGTTAATGGCGGGCAAACAGAAAGTAGAAGGTTGACAGTAAAAATTGTGTATAATTTACACATAACGTACTATTAGTAAAAATAGCCATACAAAATATCCAACCTTTCTAATTATAAAAGACGAGAAATGTACGACTAAAATCAATGTAACGCACTTCGCTAACAGGAAATATAAGTCCGAAATTTCTGAAACAGACTATAACGTACTATTTAGTTGCATACATTACCATAATATTCATCAAAATATTGTGATTAACGAAAGCCCAAACGAATGACGAAATTATTTGGACATTCTATCCTATTGTACGAAACGAACTTTGTTTGTACTAGAAATAATTAACTTGATACATATTTCACAGACTGCTATTCGAAAGCAACAGCTAGTTTTTGACCAATACAACTCTGAAAGCACAAAATATTAATGTTGTAAAGGTTAGTTCAAACCAAAAATAATAGAAACTGTGTATTCTTTAAGTGTGTTAAGAAATAGTCCCTTGACTTTTTGGGCTCTTGCTATTTTTCTTATACATGACCGAAATTATAAATTTGTAAAAAGGAAATAAACATTTAGTAACAAAATATTCAGTGTTTCAAAATAGAATAGATCGAGGGCCTCGGTGGTCGAGTGGTTAAGGTAGGTCGTCTACTATTGATCACGTGGTCTGTCAACACGAGATTGCGGGTTCGATTCTCACTGCAGGCAGGTTGTACTCGACTCCTATCTTAATTGACAAGGCTTGCCAATTTTCCTGTCGTAGCTTTGGGGTTTTCTCTGGGTACTCCGACTTCCTCTTCCAATTAAACTGGACGCCATGACATAGCTGAAAAATTGCCGTAAGTGGCGTTAAACACCATCAAACAAACACACGGAATAGAATAAACCTTCACGGAGCCCCATACAGAAGTTTAAATCACCGTTTAAAGGTGGTTGATGAATTATTGTGACTCGTGTCGTACGGTGCTGTGGATACTCTTTGATCGAATATTGTACATGTAAGTTCTTTACTCCATTATCTATTTAACTTAGTATTTATATTAATTAAAATAAAGCAAGGACGTTTTAATTTCAATCTGTTGTGACAATATACATGTAGTAGTTGCATTTGATAAGTATTGACCGTCATACAATCTCCAATTAGAAATTAAAATGTTCATTTGGTGTGGGAATTAAGGGGCATCTGAGGGATTATCATGTTGATATATACCTGTATTATTTACCAGTTTAATAAACTTTAATTAGTTATGAATTTTGTGTCATAACTGATTAATGGCGTTACGGTATTATCAGACAATAATACAGGTAGGCGTTACGGTATTATCGGACAATAAGACAGGTAGCCGTAACGGTATTATCAGACAATAAAATATGTAGCCGTAAGGGTATTATCAGACAATAAGACAGGTAGGAATTACGGTTTTATCAGACATCAAGACAGGTAGGCGTTACGGTATTATCAGACAAAAAGACAGGTAGGCGTTACGGTATTATCAGACAATAAGACAGGTAGGCGTTACGGTATTATCAGACAATAAAACAGGTAGGCGTTACGGTATTATCAGACAATAAGACAGGTAGGCATTACGGTATTTTCAGACAATGAGACATGTAGGCGTTACGGTATTATCAGACAATAAGACAGGTAGGCGTTACATTATTATCAGACAATAAGACAGGTAGCCGTAACGGTATTATCAGACAATAAGACAGGTAGCCGTAAAGGTATTATCAGACAATAAGACAGGAAGCCGTAACGGTATTATCAGACAGTGAGACAGGTAGCCGTTACGGTATTTTCAGACAATATGACTTATCCTCATATTGGATAAGTCCGGTTATTGAGGAGAGCAAAGATATTTATAGTATTATTAGTCATAATTGAAAAAACATATGCACATGTTTTTGTGCGCACGCACTTGTTTGAGCAACATCCTCTTTTTCGTGAACAGCATCAAGACAAGGGTGGAAAATTTTTGAAAAACCCTCCCACCCACCACTTGTTAAAATGTTAATATTGTTTATGCACATGATTGTATTTTGTTTTAGCAGAAGATGGCCAACAAACAATATATATATATATTTTTTTTTCCTTTTATGTTATCTTGTACAGTAAATTGTATTGAATGTGTATTTTTGCAATGATTTCTTTAGAGTAGATACTGCTGTTGTTTGTTTAATATATTTCAGGATCCTAACAGGTGGATAGTAAATATCGTCATGGCTTTATTTTAATGCAAAGATAATGCATTTGGAGAGCAGAATATGATGCCGGTCTCAAGACACTGATGATGGCTGAATTTTGCGAATGAGGCTAGTCTTGCAGATTACCGTTTTATCCCGGGATCTGTAAGGTTTTATCTAGCTTTCATGAATATTAATTATCAGCATATTCGGAAGATTGTTTATAGACTTTTAATTCATTGAAATATTTGACTTTAATTATTTTATTGAACATAATTCTTGCAGAATGAACATTTCATTGTTTAATGTTGTCTTATTGTTTATTGCACTTGAATTGATTGTATGGTGAGCCATTTAGTCCTATTGAAAGGTCGGCCACCACATTTGATCATTTAAATATTAAAGCCATGACCATTTAATGCCAATATGTGTTCTTGTTATCTTTGATGTATCGAAATAATAAGATTGGTAGGCGTAACAGTATTATCAGACAATAAGACAGATAGCCGTACCGGTACTATCAGACAATAAGACAGGTAGCCGTAACGGTGCAGATAATAAGACAGGTAGCCGTAACGACATTATCAGACAGTAAGACAGGTTGCCGTAACGGTATTATCAGCAATGCACTAAGACAGGTATCCTTAATGGTATCTTCAGACAGTACGATTGGTAGCGTAACGATATCTTTAGACAGATAAACTGGTAACCGTAACGGTATTATCAGCCAGTAAGACAGGTAGCCGTAACGGTATCTTCAGACAGTATGGCGGATAGACGTAACGGTTTTTAAGGCAGTAAGACAATGAGTCGTAACGGTGACCGAAGACAATATGACTGGGAGCCTTAACGGTATTATCAGCCAGTATGGCGGGTAGCCGTAACGGTATCTTTAGACAGTAAGACAATGAATCGTAACGGTGAATTCAGACAGTAAGACAGGGAATTCGTCGTCATCCACCCCTTTCCCACGCTGATGCCTTGCAACGGCATAAAATGTGCCATTACCATCAAATAGGTGTAGAGTGCACATAGTTTTAATGTATTTAAATTTTGCCCTTTTACTTTTTTCTTTTGAACCCACACCACCTCAATATCCTATTTTAAAGTTTTTTCAAATTGGTTTTTCTCCAGCAGACGATTTTATTAATGGGTAGTCTCCCTTTTTATTACCTTTTTTTTGTTGTTGAGATATAGAGTTACTGAAGTAGTTCCTGCTTCTCAAGATGGCAGCCTCCAGAATGGCAAATATATTTGGTTACAATAAACCAATCATGTGTTTACATTTTTGAACCCCAAGAAAGTAATCAAAAGAAAATACACGGATGCATCTGATTGGATGTTGGGGTTCTGAAAATAGCAAAATTTAATAATAGAAACATAATTGATTGAAAATCTTCTACAATGGGGGGGGGGGGGGTGAAACATTTATAAGAACCGGAAATTAGAGCTTTTTTTAAAAGGGGGGAGGTTAGACAGTTTGTTAGTTTCATTCAGTGCTGTTTTTTCATCCAAAATTTCGGTCATTTTTGCCGCACGACCTATATTTTTTTATTTGCTAATAATGAAGTCTAACATTTCAACTTCCACAGGCAAATGCTTTCGAGGATTTTCACACATAAAATCTTAATTGCAGATACCACATATGGACGATGCAATGTTAAAAAGTTGGTTTAATGTAACCATTTGTTATTAATTTGTAAATTTCACAGGTTGTTAACGAAATGTTAACATTTAGATGGTGTTAGGAGTATTTTTTTGTAACATTTGAAGTTATTTAAAACTTTATTTTTAATTTTTTGTACTAAAAACCTGTTCCACACCTTTGGACGTTTTATTGGCAATAATTGCGTGCTTGCCGCGCGTGCAGCTAATCTTACCCAGTGAGACAGAGAAATCTCATATTCAGAAAGTCACGAGATATTTCAATACCTCAGGTGAGAAAAGATGTGTCTTTTGCAATTCCAAACCTTGCGTTCTCGCTTGATTCCAAAATTAACTTAAAAACAGCTTTTTTCCTGAATACTGGAGATCCTCGTCAGTTCAGCGAGAGGTGTGATAAGGATTTCTAGGCGTTTAATATCGATTCCTGGTAACTATATTCGATAATACTGTTTTTGTACACATATGACACGAACGGCATGCCATAATCAACCAACATGTTCAATATTTTCATGCGCCTCGATTCGACTTAAAACTTACATTATTCGATTGAATAATTACACTTTTCACCATGTGGGTTTTTACAACTTCAATTTGCGACTTTACAGTCTTTTATTAAATATACAAAAAAGAAAACTCATATAATCATTATATACTTCAAACGATCTACATTTCATAATTTGAAAAAAAAATTCAAAAATCGTATATTATTCACTTTACCTGTCTGGTCAATTATTATAACTGAAACTTGCAAACACTAAGCAGACTTTATATCACCGTTTATCACAAACAAATAGCGACAATTTCTACTAAATGCCAGACCGAACGGTTTACTAATTTTCTTGTCATAATCCAATACTATGTCAATGGCATTCCCGTTTGGAGAAAGTCCTTACAGGCAACGTACAGGTTACATCCCCTGTCAGTTATCACAGCTTCAGGTCCATTGAAGTTCTCAGGTGTACTTCAGTTTGACACAACCTACTTTGTTACCGGCAGTAGAGTAGACACTATCCTGTGGACCCGGATGTAGGTAGTAAATGTAACCATGTGTTGATTTATTTTTATTTATTGGTGGATAATCTCATTAAATATGGTCGTCTCGTCTGTACGCACATTGTTCTCTTAAACTTAGACAGTAAATTCTTTCGTCATTTTTGCAAACATCTACGCGTAAATAATGTCAGAGGCTCTAAATAAAACAATTTTGTATACTAACGATTTAATTAAAAAGTGTAATTGAAAATACATATATATAGACACGTACTTTCAAAACAAGTCACGTATTATGAACAGGAGAATACGAAAACCGACTTTCCACAGTCGTTTGTCATAAAGAAATTGCGATAATTTTTACTGAATGCCACACCGTACGGTTGACTAATTTTCTTGTCATGATCCAATATGACGTCAATGACATTCCCGTCTACCGAAAGTCGATGTATGTTATATGAGTTCCTACAAGCAACGTACAGGTTACCTCCCCTGTCAGTAGTAACAGCTCTAGGTCCTTTGTAGTTCTCAGGTGTACATGTAAAACGTACTTCTCCACTGAGTTTGACACAGCCTACTGTGTTATTGTAATAGCCAGTATAGTAGACACTATCCTGAGGACCCGGATGTAAGTATTCAATCCAACCACCAGTGGGTACAGTTATTGTAGTTATTGTCTTCCCTTGTTTACTGAGGATGTAAATCTTCCCATCATAACCACCAACACAGATCTTATCACCGACAACAGCTATACCGCCATACCCACCAGGTACAGAATGTGTGCCACCGGACTTCATTGATTTTATGTCAACAAACTGTATTGACTTATGTAGGGATACTACAGCTTTATCTTCACCTGGTATAATAGCAATACCCCATGGTTGATCAGATAACGTACAATACTGTAGGTACACACCACGGTCACTGTATACCAGTAACTTGGTACTTCGGTAGTTACAGAGTAGTAGACGGTTGTCGTCTGTCACAGCCATACTGGTTATCAAGACATCATCGGTAGACTTAATATCAAATTTCATGTCAAAGTCGAACTTTGTTGGCATCTGAATTGTTGTCGGTAAAACCTGAGCTTGTTTTGATTTGGATGGTTTATACTTGATCGGACATGGTGTAGACTCAATTTGTACTGACCCCAAGGATTCGATCTGGAGTTGTTGCTGTTGAGATTTTTTTAACGAAATTTTACAGGTCAACATCGATGCTATTATTTTTTGTAATTTAATATCGTAGTCGGAAATTTTCCATTTATACGAGTTTAATAAAATAAATAGCTGGTTCTCTGATCCGTGTTTTGACACAAGCTCTAATTTACTGGTAACCTCGTCCAGAGATTCCATCATTGTAGATAATGTTTCTTTGTCAGATTGAATTTGCTTCTCGCATTTCGTCTTATCACTTTCTTTTCGAGTTCATCTAGGCGTTCCAAAAGTTTGGATTTAATTAGCGAAACATTTCTCAGCACATCTGATTCTTCATCATTTAGACTCTTTAAATTATCTTTGCGGTTGCTTATAAGCGTTTTCACGTTCCACGTAAGCTAGATACTGTGCTAGATACATCTTATAACATAAGTGATCTTCGAACTCCTTTGGAGGCAACGTCTACAGGAACACATTTTTGACATGTCCGGTGCGTTTCTGCCATACAGGAACGGCAGCATAAAGAATCATGTTCCACGCAGAAAAAGTCAAGTGCCATTTCGTCGTGTTTTTTACAACCACTTTGTACAGATAATTTTTCCTTGGGTAACGATCCAGGATATATTAAATGATGAGAGGCGCATGCTTTGAATGAACTATGAGCATTCAGACAGACCGTACATAGGTTTTCCTCACAATCAGTACAGTACTTTACGGCCACTACGGGTGACAGTTCCTTACGTGAGCATGAATCGCAAATGGGTTTAGACGATGCCATTCTTTTCTGAAAAAAATTTAATAAATAAATTATAATCTAATAATGTAAAATGGAAATATGTACTTACAATAATGTCGTTTGTTGTTAATGTTTAACGCCAATGTCAGGTATTTTTTCTGCTATATCGTGGTGTCTAATTTTGTATTATATTATTTTGTATTGTTTTGTAATACCCTGGGAAATACTTCGGGAGAAAAACTGGTAATCCTTGTTAGTTAGGATTGGAGTCGAGTACACCCAAGCCGTAGTGAGACTTCATGGAACCTATAAGCAGACTACCTTGACCACTCGATCACCGAGGCGTCGCTAAAATAGTATCTTGATCTTTAGGGACAGTATTCCAAAATATTATATGTAACGGGTGCATTTAATTTATGACTTAATTTAAATAATTATTACTTGTTACTGTGTTTTCGTCATAATTGCTCGCACCATAAAAATGTATAATGTATATCATGTCAGCAGAGTAGCATAGGTAGAAGATAGTACTATACATTATAGAAATCAGTAAAATCAAGTTAATGCGTGTTTCTTAGGCAGCGCCATCTCTAGGATTTAGGAGCATCCATCCATCTCTAGGATTAAGGAGTAGGCAGCCATCTCTAGGATTTATGAATAGCCAGCCATCTCTAGGATTTAGGAGTAGGCAGCCATCTCTAGGATTAAGGAGTGACACACACCCCAATTAAATTGAATTAAAGCAGTTCTACAATGTTACAATTATTTTTGAACAGCGTTTTTTGTTCACAAAAGATTAATTAAACACATTAGCAGCCATGTTGAATGTACCTAAAGTAGCTCGATACATTAAAAAAAATAACTATCAACCCAGGACATTTTTAAGTTGAGAAAAAACTACCTTTAAGTATGATTGCAGCGGTATTACTTTTAATCGAAAAGCTTGATAATTAATGTGGTCCGACGATGCTTGACGTAAAGGCACGATAAATATTAATTTTTAGTATTTTTTTCGCGAGACAAGGATTATCAGGTCTATATCAGATGAGCTCGTAGAGCGAATCTGATATGGACCTGATAATCCTTGTCGAGCGAAAAAAATTCTAATAATTTTTTATCGGTTATTTCTCAATTTAAATACATCTTTTTTTATTTGTTTTCGTTTTTTGTGACATATTTAAGGTAATTTTGCTTTGTAATAGTGCCGTTTTTACGGTAAGAATCTGTGCACTACTTCTTTTGTACAATTTTTATGCGTAAAGCGGTCTGACATGACGTCACTCCTACCTCATTCATTCAAAAACTGTTTAAGCAATTGTACGTACGGAGCTGGAGAGAATTTCAAATGAACGGAGATGAAATGTCAATCTGAAACCAATTTCAGCGTTACGAAAAAGTTTAAGGAAGTAGGTTATCATATTTGAAAACTACATTAATGTTTCTTCAAAGAAGAAAATTATTCTGATTACGATTTCTTTCACTGACCGGCTTGGTGTGCATGTCAGTTATTCCGTTTATGGGGCTACCGATATTGATAATTCAAATCAATCAATATTGATTCTGTACCCCCTAAATATGTAATGAAAATTTCTGCCCGTGTAACACCAAGCCATTAGTTGCCTATAGTATAAAGGGCTATAGCCTATCAACTACGTCTACGGTCACATACTCGATGTTTCGGCAATCTTCCTTCATTCAGCGATCAAAACGAAGTGTACTGTTAAAATATCCTGCATTTTATTCTCTATTAATGATAAACATGTGTTTCAACCCGATTAAACGACGTTAAATGGAGAGACTTTCAAGACCTGTTTATCGCCGAAATTCGAGCGTACTGCCATACATGGGAGGTGGTGGGGGTATTGTATGAACATTGTTCGTTATTCTTATTTCAGCAGACTAATAAGATACTCTCTAGATACTGATTGTGTGTTGCGTTTTATATTTTGTAACACTTCTTAGTGTCTGGACAGGTCTGATTAATTGCAGCAAAGATGTATTGTTTCTTTCGTGATGTTTGTTTTCGTGATGTTATTTATGAGCTTTGGTTAGTAAATTTCGCATTAGTGACCACAATCTAGAAATAGAAGTAGGTCGTTATAAAAAAAAGTTCCAAGAGAACAAAGAGTTTGTAAAATTTGTAAAACACTAGATGATGAAAATCACCTCTTCTTTGTCTGTAAAAAAGGTAATGAGCTACGAATTTTTGTTACATAAAATAGATAGGTATTATCCCAATTTTAACCAGCTTAGTTCAATAGAGAGACTTAAAATTGGTCTTGAAACTATACCAGATATCTTGCCCAGCGTTGTCGACTACATAAAGCAATCTATTGAATCGCGAAAATAAAGTCCACACTGGTCACTAGTATCTGTTATAACTATATATAATTCATTTACATGTTCAATCATTTTGTTCTCTATATGTGTTTCTGTTTGTAAGTTCTTTGTATTTGCTGAATCCGTCAGGGTTTATGTTTTGCAAATAAATAAATATAGGTTAGTGATGTGCCATTGGTCAAAAAGTAAGGCAGATTCTTCTGCAATGTGTTCGCGCATGACAAATGACCAACAGCTGATAATTTCTAATATTCTGTTGAAGTAATGTATCTAGTGAATCCGTACAATTTGAATGGTTAATCAAGACTGGGATATCATACCGTATTCCCTGTGAAACCCCGGGGATATTGAGACCAGTTTCAAAATGGCGTCTTTTCATCGAACAATTTATTTGTTTTACATAATAAAAATAGTTAAACATAATATTAAGATTTCAAATATCGATTTTAAATATATGCATTAGATTACGGAATCTATCATCTCCGTTAGTCTCGATCACCCAGACGCATAATATAATAGCGTCTGGGATCACCTTGTTATAATTTCGCTACCAATAGGTGGAGACAAAACAATTATTCTATTTTTAGGACCCTATATTTAGGCCAGGAAAACCATGCAAACATGTCTATACTTATAAAATGACGTCACAGTAAGATTCTCTCTTGATTGTGCATAACAATAATATTTGTTTTATTAATTGATAAAGTAATATTTTATAAAAATATTCAAATGTAAACTTTGCTACAATTTTCTATACACTTATGAAATGAACGGAAGTAATTGTTTAGACAATAAATATATCATCTTATCAAAAATTACGCCCAGTTTTGGGCGCAATAGTAACGAGTTCAATATAGAGATGATTCCAGACGCACAAATGTAATTAGGTGTCTGGATGATCGAGACTATCATCTCCGTCTGCGATTTGTTTTGAAATTAGCAAGGGAGATAACCGATAACTAAACGTATTCTAAAATGACAAACAAAACCATTTGCATCAACTTATAAAGTAAAATTTATCATTTAAAGTTTTGGTGGGAATAAAAAGTCGTCAAAAATATCAATTTAAAATGCCATAAAAAGTTTCGTAGGAAGGAATGTGTTGAATGGGAGGTTCTCCAATAGTGGCCGGTGGTTCAAACTAAGTTTTTTCTTCAAGCAAGAGACTTGTCTATTCTAATTTATATGGAGTAGGCATTGCCAAAATGCGAGCACAGACAATATTTTTTTATCAATATTATCAATATTTAATGTGTATTTCATAATTGACGTAACTTCCGAACACCCTTAAATTTCCTCTAAATTCCAGTGGTCGCGTGACGTCTTTCTTTGTAACGGTGACGTCACATGAAATGTAATTTGATTGTTAGTTTTTAAAGATTGATTTAGAGATTGCAAAAAATAGTATGAACGTTTTGTTGTTCATTTTAAATATAACATTATTTTTTTCGATGTAAACTTTATTTTTAAGTCTTTCTTAAAATTATTTTTAGTCCTTTTTTTCATTCACTTTGTTACAGTTTTTTGACGATATCAACTTCCGGAAGAAAAAAACTCAATATCAGCATTAAGCAGATTTTGATCACGTGATTTCATTTTGATCACATGACACATAATTGCCGTAGAGCTAACCGCTTTTCGGGGACAGCTTCGCATTTGTTTACACGATCATGCCTGAAATATTTATGCACAGTAAAATCCATTTAATACACAATTAACACGGCTTTATTACTTATTAATGCACGCACGTAACTACTTTCGTTGTTGGCATATTTACATTCCAATAGGTTATATTTAGTAACAGGAACCTATTCGGATAGAATGCGGTGCAAACACGCAATAGTTCAGACTATATGGTAACAGTCATTTAGACGCTTTATTATTTAAGTTATTGTTGTAAAACATTTCAGTGACTCTTTTTATTTTGTATCTCCCTAGTATAATGGTGTAGTCCAAAGTTGGGTATATAAATCGCTGCAGCACTAGTATTCCCCGTCCAACCAAGGGCATTAAGTTGTCGGTGTAGGACGTAAAAAACTCCCCAAGTCAAGTATTAAGGTCTTTTGTGGTCTTGTCGTTTGAGATAAGTTCTTCATTAGTACTACCTGTGTTATACAAGACGGCGATAGAGTGCAAAGACAGAAAAGAGAACATTAGGTAACCATGAGTTAGATTCTTCAATAGTTATCTGCTTACCTGAATAAGGTTCGCAGGGTTATAGTGCACTAGTTAACTGTGCACGGGTATATAGTGCACTTGTTAATTGTGCACGGGTAGATAGTGCACAGGATAAATAGTGCTCCAGACAACTGTGCACGGATACATAGTGAACGGACCACTAGCCAACAAGAAAGCGTTTAGTTAAGTGCAACTGTCACTGTTAAGGCTAAACACTCGGAAATCGCAACGCTACCACTGAATTAAATCTGGCAAATTGCCGAAGCGGGCATATTCCAATATCCAGAGATATACTCTGGTACGAAGTCAGAGGTCACGACACAGAGTACGTGACAGAACCCGTATCCCCTGTAAAGATCCCGAATAACATATAGTATCACTAGTCGTTGTTCTACTGAGCGTTGATACTAATTTTATTGGTAGTTGAGATCAAAGGAAATTGTAACAAATTACCGATAAATGCCGATCTTAACTCTCCTAAGTAAACTTAAACACAGAACCTGACTATATGATTTAATAGACATTAAATTAAATGTGCTGAAATTTCACCCCCGGTCTATAATAACGGCACGTGGATAACTGTACTTGAGTGCCCTTGAGCCGTATGGACGTTACCACCGCGATGGGTCATTAGACTTACTTGCGATTTATCAATTACTATTAAAAAATGGCATACTCCATATTAACGGGCACTTCTAGATTATATATCGATCACGAGTTTTTCTTTCTTGATAACTAAAAATGCATCCATTATAACTATAAATAACTTAATTTTATCTTGAGAAATATCTATAGAAATGGCACCCCCCATTGTTTTGCTTTACAAAACGAAAGTAGTTTTTGTGGATACACAAATAAATGCAGTTGGTAAAGGTATATGTTGTGAAAATATTTGTTTTATGTTCAATTAGCAATTAACAATGTGAATAACAATAGATTAATGATTTTAAATCCCCCTAATTTGTTACATGTCTTGTACGTGTCAGAGTAAAACTCAACTGTGTTCCAAATGTACGACAACGGGAAAACCTACTTTGAGGAGTGCGAAACCCTGATGTCGTTATGTCTCCGATAAAATAAAGTTGTGACAATTTTGCAGAGCAGTTTATCAATTTTATTAAAATTTGATTGGATCTCAACAAATTATTTCTTAGTTTAATGCTAACATTAACATAATTTTTTTTTTAAATGGTGATCGGAAGTACTTTTTTGTGGAATCAAATGTCAGTCTTTACTAATATTCCTAGTATCATAATAGTCAAATCCTGTAACATTTCAGTGTAAAAGATATTTGTGAAAATGTATGTGTTTTGTTTGAGTGAGTGATGTGTGGTGGAGTGAGTGAGCATTGAAAGTTTAATATTGTATTAAATATTATAATCCAATTTCTTATAAACTTGCTTTTAAATTATAGTGTGATTACTAAGCAGAACTTGCAATTTATAACTAGGAATTGCATAAAATTGATAATTTAACTTTAAAACTATTAAATTAATAGTTCACTACATAACCTATAATATCAGTAATTTCAGTTAGTTGTTTTAATGACAGATAATACTCAACTTGTGTACATAATGAAAATAATCTAGTTTTCGATTCAAGAAAGGGAGATAATACAGTTTTTAGACTTAGCAGATTTGTATATAGTTAATACAATATTTAAGATCGCAAATATTTATACTTCAGGTCAAAGAGAATATTGTATATCATTGACACAATGTTACTGAAGTTCTTGTAAGAGCCTTCACACCTACACGTGAGGTATGTTTCTATGTGTTTTATGCAGTATTTAACCACTTGTGATAGTTTGCTAGTTAGCATGCAAACTTTAATGTCTTGTTCGATTTTTAACACTTGATTGCTCGTTTTCGTGTATTTATATTTCGGGTTTTGTCATTTACAGATTGAAACCTATTTTGGTTCTTGCATGTATATAATTACGAGCATATGAACTTAGTAGACTTGCACATTTTAAATTAGCATTTAAGATGATGTATCTATAATGAGACAAACGTAATATTTTTAAAACTGCTAGAAAATGTAAATCATTTGCTAGTTCATGATACTTAATATTATTATATTTAGTCTTATTTGTATATTATTGTTATTACAGGGCTTTTTGATTGTTTACCTGTAATTCATGGAATCTAAAATTCGAAATAAAATGTAGAACCCATGGAAGTGAGTTGACCTTATTTAAAGGCCTAAAGTAACTCTACTACATTTTGGCGTCCAACGTAGATTTATTCATCGAATTAGTGATTCCGAAAGTTGTTGTGTGTTGGATTTTTCAAGGGACACTTACTGGCCAGTTATACGTCATTGACTTGATAAGTGATTGTTTACGTATTGACATTTCGTATTTCCGGTCACCGCGGTGGTCAACATCTAGGACAACAACAACACTGGACAGTGGACACTGATTCGCGTGCATGGACACAACTGGATTTAGTGTGTTGTGGTAACTATTATTTTATTATTATTATTTATCCATCAATATTGTATATGTTTAATGTTCGTCTAAAATTTGTTAGTATGTATTCATGATTGATATTTAAAGAAAAAACAACAACGTAAAATTTGACGAGTATAGTAAACATTTTGCTGTTTAATATAACTTGTTAAAAATACTTATAGATTTTCTCTGCAATTCTTGAAACAGTACTGTAAATTTATATGACATATCAATATTTAATTGATTCATTTTATTTTAATTTTTTTTTGGTAATTTAACTGATTTGATTTATAGTTGAACTTAGTGTGATCACCCTACTTTGACCATACCCCTACCCCCACCCCATAGAGAGGTCAAGGTCACAGGTTAACCGGAAGTGGGTTAGCAATTCCTGTTTATATTATTATACTTTTGCTTTCACTTTAACTTTTATATGACGTGAAAGTATTTCATATCTGACATACACGAATACACACTAGGTATATTAGAAAATAAATCATTTTTGATATTTGTAGACTTATTACACATAGGATTTTCGTTTACACCGGTAATTTTAAAATTCATTTTTGAGATTTTGCGCTCATTGAGACTTAGCGATTGTTGCATTTAGTACCCATTTTGGTATTACAGTCCCACATATTGGTACATTTTTGTAGTATGTTCATAGCTTTGTGTACTTATATGTATGTGTAAGACTTGTGTTACTATATGTACATGTCTGTATTGGTTATGTGTATAGATATTGTGATTGTATTTTTCTTTTAACCGTATTGTGTGTATTGACATGTACATGTATTGTTATTGTATTTTTCTGTGATCTGTATTGTGGTGTCATTGTGTACACCAATTGTTTGTACAACAAAACTGCTAGGTCATTGATAAACTTAAACTTGTTTGAAAGTTAAACGAATTTTCATCAGGGTTAAATTAATTTAAACTTTAATTTAAACTTTGATATAAAATAGTATACTAGTGTAGAGAGGATTGTCTTTCTGTAACACATTTGTCCATCTAACAACTATCCTTGACATTATTACCTTTATACCAGATATCCTATCCCTTTTACTAACATTGAGTATTTTCTCTACTTATTGTTTTCTTCAGTATAAGAGGAGGCAAATCTAGTTTAGGTTAATTTCTACCCCAGGTCTTGTTGGTGTTGGGCTGTGACACTGTAGGTCTGTCTGATCTTATTCTTTGATTTTGTTCGGTACATTTTGGTGATATATATATATATATATATATTGTGCACAAACATTAAATTTAATAATTATTTGTATTATTATTTAATTTTGAGGTGAGATTGTGAACTTAAAAGCTTTACAACTCATATCCAAGTTTAGGTTGTGTATCCTGCAGGTAGGTCATATTGATTATTTATTACTTATTTGTTTACTATAAACTATATTTTTGTTTCTTATTGCAGGTACTATAATAAATATTTTTGTTTCTTATTGTAGGTACAATAATAAATATTTTTGTCATTGTAGGTACTATAATAAATATTCTTGTTTCCTATTATAGGTACTATAAATAGTTTTTTTTGTAGTAATATAGTTATTTTTTTTCTCAATTATAGGCAATTTAATTATTTTGTTTTCTCAATTGTAGGCAATTTAATTTTTTTTCTCAACTATAGGCAATTTAATTATTTTGTTTTCTCAATTGTATGCAATTTAATTTTTTTTCTCAATTGTAGGCAATTTAATTATTTTGTTTTCTCAATAGTAGCCAATTTAATTATATATATATATTTTTTATTTTTAGGTAATCTAATCATTGTTTTTCTAATTGTAGGTAATTTAATCAGTTTTTTTCCTATTGTAGCTAATCTAATTATTATTATTTTTTTCTTTCTACATTTCAGATAGTTTTGTTCTTTTTTTTATATACTTTCAGTTGTAGATTTGAAGGTTTCAGTTTTTATTTATTATAGCTTTTTCAAATCTTTCTGATTTTGTAGGTACTTTAAAATATTTTTTTTCCTTGTAGATTTATTGACTTAGTTTGTTTTTGTATTACTCTTTACTTGTCTATAATGGATCCAGAACAAATATCACCAGAGGATATTGCATTTCTTAAGTTATTGAAGAAGGAAGTTAAGTCAACACCAGGAAAGGATGATGCTAAAAGTTTGAAGGATTGGATGCTTCAATATTTATCAACCAGTGGCAAATTAGAAGTAAAAAAGGAACAAGAGTCTACTAAGACAAAGGAGTATATATCAATACCAAAAAATTAGAGAACCCCCAAGGATTTCAACATTTTCTGGAAGTAACAACAAAGGAGAAACCACTTATGCCTTATGGAGATATGAAATTTGTGGACTCATGGCTGACCATCTGTATGATCCAGAGAGTATCAATTACGCAGTTAGACGATCATTAAAAGGAGATGCTGGTATGATTGCTATGAACCTTGGTCCTAAATCTAGTGTGGTGGAAATTTTGGAGAAATTAGATAGCATATATGGAGATGTGGAACGCAAGGAGGATTTATTAGCACAATTCTATCGTGCAAGGCAGGAGGATGACGAGTCAGTTACCAAATGGAGTTGTAGATTCGAAACCATCATTGGAAAGATTGTTGAGAAGAACATTATTCAGAAGAAAGATACAAACGAGATGCTATGTTCAATGTTATGGACTGGACTTAGGAGCGAATTAAAGGACATATCAGGTCATAAGTATGATGCTATTAAGGATTTTGACCAGCTCCGCGTTGCATTAAGACAGAGATGGAACATCTGGAAAGAAAACCAAGGAAACCTCAACCTGCTAAGGCTGCTGCATCATCATCAGAAGAAACCATGATTGACAAGCAGATGGAGGAATTCAGAGGAATGATCCAAAACCTGAATTTGAGATTTGACAAAATGGAACAGCAACAAAACCAATATAGACGTAATCCTAATTATGGTAAGATTCGAGGGAACTATAGACCGAAACAGAATCAGAAATGGAGAACAGATGACACCCAACAAAACTTAGCCTCATCGACATCAGACACTGGGAGGAAAATAGTTTGTTATAGATGTGGTCAAGAAGGACACAAGAGGATTGGATGTGCCAACCCACCGAAACAATAACAAGGGTTAAACTCCAGGAAGCCTATGGAACAGGACCGTCACTAGGCTTAGAAACAGATACCCCAGGTCCTACAATCACTGAAAATAGGAAAATACCTCAAGGACTTTTTGGAAATCCAACTGAGACAGACGTGTTTCTCAATGGTAATAAAGTGAAGACTTTACTTGACACAGGATCAACAGTGTCTACCATCAGTCAGACTTATTATTCCAACAATTTATCTTCAGTTAATCTTCAAACTATTGATACCATCTTAGATATAGAGTGTGCTGGAGGACAACAGTTACCCTACATCGGCTTAATTGAGACAACACTTCAGCTGCCACACCAAAGCACCACATACCCATGTGTACTACTTGTCGTTCCTGACAGTCACTACAACACCCATGTACCTTTGTTGATTGGAACCAACATTCTACGACCAATCATGGATGACATTAAACAGGAACATGGTGATCGATTTCTTCAATCCTGCGATTTGACTACGCCATGGTATCTTGCTTTTCGTTCCATCAGCCTTCGAGAAAAGGAGTTGAACCGAAACAACAATATTTTGGCAGTAGTCAGGAATGCAGTTACTCGACCAGTTACAATTACACCCAACACCAGAATACAAATAAAAGGATATCTTGATAAGGAACTACCATACAGTTTAACTCCTGCTATGCTTCATTTGTCAAACTGGAGAGACTTGGAAATTGAGCCTGGACTTATCAACTACAGATATAAGGAGAACGGAACCATCAATGTTCAAATAGCGAACCTTACTACCAGGACCATTACTATTCCACCTAAAGCAGTTATATGTGAGGTTCAACCTGTTACATTGGAGCAGGAGGAAAAGACATCACCATCCGTCATACCAAATATTTTAGAACAAGTTAAGATTACAAAGAGTGACCTCACCGAGGAGCAGTTAGAAGCTGGTATTACACTGATACAAGATTATATGGATATATTTGCAAAAGATGATGGAGATCTAGGCCACACACAGGTTAAACACCGGATTGATTTAGTGGATGAAAAGCCTTTTAAGCAGAGATATCGTCGCATACCATCTTCGATGTACGATGACGTTAAAGATCACCTTCGTCAGTTACTCTCTGCTGGTACCATCAGACCATCGCACAGTCCATGGGCATCGAACGTTGTGCTGGTGAGGAAAAAGAATGGCAACCTAAGACTATGTGTGGACTATCGACAGCTGAATTCTGTAACGAAGAAAGATAGCTATAGTCTCCCTAGAATAGAAGAACTTCTTGACTGTCTCGCCGGAAGCACATTCTTCAGCACAGTCGACATGAAGAGTGGTTACCATCAAATAGAAATATTTGAAGACCACAAGGAAAGAACAGCATTTACCGTTGGTTCATTGGGATTTTATGAATATAACCGGATGCCATTTGGTCTTACTAATTCTCCAGCGACCTACCAGCGCATGATGGAAAACTGTTTATCTGATTGTCATCTAGTGATATGCTGTATTTTCATCGATGACGTGATCATCTTTGGGAAGTCGTACGACGAACACCTGGAGAATCTAGAGCATGTCTTTCACCGAATACGACAAGCCAACTTGAAGTTAGCGCCTGATAAGTGTGCCTTCTTCAAAAGAAAAGTGACGTATGTTGGTCACGTTGTATCAGCTGAAGGAATAGAAGTGGATCCAGATAAAACAGCAAAAGTTGAGACCTGGCCAAAACCATCCAACCCAGAGGATGTCAGACGCTTTCTTGGTTTTGTGGGCTATTTCCGCCGGTTTATCAAAGACTTTAGTAAGATTAGCAAACCTTTGACCGAGCTAATGCCAAATCATCCCGGAACCAAGAAAACATCTAAGAAACAACAAAAGCCATGGCAATGGGGACAGAAACAAGAGGATGCTTTCTTATTGTTGAAGCAACACCTGACTACAGCACCCATCCGTGGATATGCGGTCAGCGGCTGTCCTTACGAATTGCACACTGATGCTTCTGGTACAGCACTAGGCGCAGTCCTCTACCAAGAACAAGATGGTGTGAAACGGGTCATATGTTATGCCAGTAGAGGTTTATCGAAGGCTGAGAGCAGATACCCACCGCATAAGTTGGAATTCCTGGCACTGAAGTGGGCTATTTGTGATAAATTTAGAGACTACCTGACTGGCAACAGCTTCACCGTATTAACAGACAACAACCCTCTCACTTATGTGCTCACTACTGCTAAACTCGACGCTACTGGACATCGATGGCTTGCAGCCTTGGCCGATTTCAACTTTGAGATCCTCTATCGTCCAGGAAGGAAGAATAACGATGCAGATGGACTTAGTCGTAGACCACAGACTGTAGACGTTGATTTGAACAGACGAGATACTATCTCCATAGAATCCGTCCAGGCCATCTGTAACGCCAGTCTTCCAAAGGCTTACATTGAGAGTATAGCCGTCAATCCTGATTTGATACCAACAGATGAACAGGATATGATTGAGGACATAGTCGATTGGGCGAAGTCACAAGCCAAGGATCCAATTATTAAGACTTTTGTAAAACATGTCATCGAGGGACACAAACCGACAACTGCGGAAGTTGGAACCACACCACTTTTGCGACAGTTTGACAACCTCATCGTTAAGGATGGTGTACTTTATCGTGAAGTCACCATCAATAATGACAGAAAAACCCAGTTAGTCCTACCGTCAGCACATGTTCATGTTGTGATGGAAGCTCTTCATGATGACATGGGACATCCGGGGAAAGATAGGACTATGTCTTTGATCCGTGACAGATTCTATTAGCCTGGAATGGATAAAGATGTAGAGACTTTTATACGACAATGTGGACGATGTATTAAGAACAAGACTCCAACCAATCAGAGAGCACCATTGGTTAGCATAGACACATTTTCCTCTGCAACTCGTGTGTTTAGATTACCTGAAGCTGGAGCGATCTAAAGGTGGATTTGAAGATGTACTAGTCATCACAGACCATTTTACGAGATACGCTCAAGCTATACCAACTCGTAACCAGACAGCGAGGACCACGGCACAGACTCTTTTTGATCACTTTGTTATTCATTACGGAATTCCTGAGAGGATACATTCTGATCAGGGAGGAAGTTTTGAAAGTAAGGTGATTAAAGAACTGAGCACTCTTCTTGGTATGCAAAAGTCCAGAACCACTCCTTACCATCCTATGGGCAATGGAATGCCTGAGCGCTTTAACCGGACTCTAATCAGCATGCTAGGGACATTGGAACCAAGTAAGAAAACCAACTGGAAAGCGTACATTGCAGCGTTGGTACACGCATACAACTGCACCAGGCATGAGTCAACAGGCGTTTCCCCATATTTCCTTTTGTTTGGCAGGAATCCGAGACTCCCGATTGATCTTGCTTTTGGACTACGAAAGGATGTGAAGATGCCTTTCACCAAGTATGTTGCAGATCTACGTGACAGATTATCACATGCTTACCAGTTAGCAGCAGAAACGTCGAGGAATTCACAAGCAACACAGAAGGAAAACTATGATTTACGTGTTAGAGGAGCCGCCATACATAAGGGAGACCGTGTCCTAGTTAAGATCGTAGCACATGATGGCCGACACAAACTAGCAGATAAATGGGAAGAAATCCCTTATGTTGTAGTTGATCAACAGAATCCTGATATTCCTGTTTACACAGTTATAAGGGAAGATGGCGAGGGACGGACCAAGAATCTACACAGGAATCTATTACTTCCCGTCGGATTCATAAGGGAAAATAACCATGTACAACCAGAGAGGCCAAAACCAATACCAAGACCACGTACGAGGCTACAGAAGAAAATTACAGACCAGAAATCCACTTCAGATAACGCCACGGATGAGTCAGATGATGAATCTACTGACATGTTTGATGTGGAATATGTGCTGGAAAGAACAGTAGACAGTGAAACAACACTCACTGATGAAACTACTTTGGAGATACAACCAGCACAGGATGTCACTGTTGCACCTGAGGACGCTCAGACCAAGGACAATCTTGGAGAGGAACATGCGACTGCTGAGGGAAGCGCTTCCGCTACTGTTGAGGTTGTTGAGACAGCTGAACATCAAGAGAACATACTTGATGAGTCGCCTCAAGTTGTTTCACCACCTATTCCTGTCCACCGATCAGGAAGAGATAGAAAACCACCAGCTTGGATCTCCTCCGGTCAGTACGACATGGCAGCTGTGAATTCTTCTGTTAGACCTTTGACGTCAACTGTCCAAACAGAACCAACACCGGAATGGCAAAAGAGAACTGAATATCTCATTTCTCTTACTAATACACCTTTATTTTCTTCTTTACAGAAAGAAACAGCTTTAGCCATTTTAGATTTAGTCCATCACCATTGCTAAGCAGAATGACGGGACGTCATTCTATGGCTGGGGGGAGTGTGTGATAGGGCTACAGTTTTCATATTTTTATATTTGTTTGTAGTGTTATTAGTTTCATAAAATATTATATTTTATGATTTATCTTAACAGATCTGACTAATTTGCATATTATTTCAATTGCAGTACTTTATACTTTGTGTTCGTTCAGGTGTGACTGTATTTTCTTATTTTATTGGTCAACTTATTCTTGGCGGGAATCTATTGTTTTAGTCTCATTCTTTCTTTGCTCATACTTTTGGCTAGTTGTCATTTTTGGTTGCCATTATATTTTTGTATATCTTTGGATATTGGATCTTGTTGGACAGTCTATTCTATAATTTAAGGTCAGTCTTTACTAATATTCCTAGTATCATAATAGTCAAATCCTGTAACATTTCAGTGTAAAAGATATTTGTGAAAATGTATGTGTTTTGTTTGAGTGAGTGATGTGTGGTGGAGTGAGTGAGCATTGAAAGTTTAATATTGTATTAAATATTATAATCCAATTTCTTATAAACTTGCTTTTAAATTATAATATGATTACTAAGCAGAACTTGCAATTTATAACTAGGAATTGCATAAAATTGATAATTTAACTTTAAAACTATTAAATTAATAGTTCACTACATAACCTATAATATCAGTAATTTCAGCTAGTTGTTTTAATGACAGATAATACTCAACTTGTGTACATAATGAAAATAATCTAATTTTCGATTCAAGAAAGGGAGATAATACAGTTTTTTAGACTTAGCAGATTTGTATATAGTTAATACAATATTTAAGATCGCAAATATTTATACTTCAGGTCAAAGAGAATATTGTATATCATTGACACAATGTTACTGAAGTTCTTGTAAGAGCCTTCACACCTACACGTGAGGTATGTTTCTATGTGTTTTATGCAGTATTTAACCACTTGTGATAGTTTGCTAGTTAGCATGCAAACTTTAATGTCTTGTTCGATTTTTAACACTTGATTGCTCGTTTTCGTGTATTTATATTTCGGGTTTTGTCATTTACAGATTGAAACCTATTTTGGTTCTTGCTCGTATATAATTACGAGCATATGAACTTAGTAGACTTGCACATTTTAAATTAGCATTTAAGATGATGTATCTATAATGAGACAAACGTAATATTTTTAAAACTGCTAGAAAATGTAAATCATTTGCTAGTTCATGATACTTAATATTATTATATTTAATCTTATTTGTATATTATTGTTATTACAGGGCTTTTTGATTGTTTACCTGTAATTCATGGAATCTAAAATTCGAAATAAAATGTAGAACCCATGGAAGTGAGTTTACCTTATTTAAAGGCCTAAAGTAACTCTACTACAATAACACTATAATTTTCCATGTTATCATACTCAGAATAAATTTTAATTCAAAATCCAAGCCGACTTGTGTTAAAAGCTTTTTTTAATTCGAAGTGACAAGCAACAAGTACCAGTTTGAATGTCTTAGATCGACCGGACAAGTGATGGAATCCCACAATCCCCCGCACTGTTCAATAAAAAATGTATCATGCCATATAAATAAAATACTCAAAACATATGTTTTTATGTATAAATAATAGTGTGAACGTGTTGGTTGTTACGAATTGTTTATATTTTATTTAAGAAGACAACAATTAGTTAGTAATAATAAAAGAAAACTCATGACACATAAAGTCTATGAAAAATTAAAGGGAGCTCGTTATAATAACAAAATGTATGTATGTATGTATTTATTTATTTCATATGTTGTCTACTTCTCCTATTTTCCATACTTTGTAACCGTGTAAATGCGCAGACGGCTGGACATATGATGCTGCGCCGAATTATATTCATCAAATATTTGTTTTACTAAAATATTTACCTGTATAATGGCATTTACACAAACTGTGTATTAATCGTTGTCATATTTTTATGCTGCTCCGTTATTTCTATCCCTGCCTTGATCTATATGCCTGCCTAGATCTATACATCAGCCTTGATCTATATGCCCGCCTTGATCTATATACTTGCCTAGATCTATATATCAGCCTTGATCTATATGCCTGCCTTGATCTATATACTTGCCTAGATCTATACATCAGCCTTGATCTATATGCCCGCCTTGATCTATATACTTGCCTAGATCTATACATCAGCCTTGATCTATATACCCGCCTTGATCTATATACTTGCCTAGATCTATACATCAGCCTTGATCTATATGCCCGCCTTGATCTATATACTTGCCTAGATCTATACATCAGCCTTGATCTATATGCCTGCCTTGATCTATATACTTGCCTAGATCTATACATCAGCCTTGATCTATATACCCGCCATGATCTATATACTTGCCTAGATCTATACATCAGCCTTGATCTATATGCCCGCCTTGATCTATATACTTGCCTAGATCTATACATCAGCCTTGATCTATATGCCTGCCTTGATCTATATACTTGCCTAGATCTATACATCAGCCTTGATCTATATGCCTGCCTTGATCTATCTACTTGCCTAGATCTATATATCAGCCTCGATCTACATGGCTGCCTTGATCTATATACTTGCCTAGATCTATACATCAGCCTTGATCTATATGCCTGCCTTGATCTATATACCCGCCTTGATTTATCTACCTGCCTAGATCTATACATCTGCTTTGATCTATATGCCTAATCGAACGATTGATTGGATGTTTCTTTTCGTCCAGCGAGCAATATTTCAGCTATATTCAGGACGGGAACAAGTTTACAAACAATATATCAATTGAAAAATGGGTGGGATGGGACACAGGGAACAAAATTTGGACTGCCACTGGAAAAATACGGAGTATTGGGTAGGGTCGGAGAATTGAGCCATTTGTAGAGGCTACAATGAACCTACTCTTTTTCGAAATCTACAAAAACCGCCCCAGTATGGTTCCAGCAGTTATTTAGAACAATTTTTCCGAAAACAGAAAACAACTGAATGTCTCAATATCGAGATCTTACTGTACCATAGAGTATAGAGTGACCCCCCCCCCCAAAAAAAAAAAAAAAAAAAATTAAAAAAAACATAGACCCTGGTTATCTCTAGAAAGGCAGTGACATGTAAAAATATATGATTAGAAAAATATGATTTAAGGTTGGATGATATACATAAGAAAAATATATCTGTTGTTTATATGATGTTATTTAAAGTTTCATGATGTCGTTTGGTACAATCCATAGTATATCAAACTGTCATTTACAATCTCCCTTGGTTTTATTGACTACACAAAACTGGATACGTATCGACCGGTCATGATCCAGATATACACAATCCGTAATATTCGCGAACATTACTAACAGCAATACATGTACTTACATACCTGTCTGGGTCCAGCATTTGTTCACAATATATAGTACTCGGATCGTTTGGACCGAAGCAATCTTGGATCCAACCTAGTATTCATGAAATACCCACTATGCCTGTGCCAACCGAAAAGTGTTATAATCATGTCCCGATCCACCTTCCTCTACAAGTAGACTTCGAACAGACAGACATGTTAAATATTGACCAGTCTTGATCAATTTACATGTTGTGATCTACATATCTGCCTTGATTTATCCAACCTTAATATTTGTAATCAAACTTTTATTTACAATCTCCCATGTTTTATAGACTACAACCGCCTTGATCTATCTACCTGTCTAGATCTATACATCAGCCTTGATCTATATGCCTGCCGTGATCTATATACCTGCGTAGATCTATACATCAGCCTTTATCTATCTACCTGCCTAGATCTATATACCTGCCTAGATTTATACATCAGCCTTGATCTATATGCCTGCCTTGATATATATACCTGCCTAGATCTATACATCAGCCTTGATCTATCTACCTGCCTAGATCTATCTACCTGCCTAGATCTATATACCTGCCTACATTTATACATCCGCTTTGATCTATATACCTGCCTTGATCTATATACTTGCCTAGATCTATCTACCTGCTTAGATCTATATACCTGCCTAGATTTATACATCAGTTTTGATCTACATGCCTGCCTTGATCTATATACATGCCTATATCTATACATCAGCCCTGATCTATATGCCTGCATTGATCTATATACCCGCCTTAATGTATATACCATCGTATCTATATCCCAGCCTATATCCATGTCTATATCCATGCACCTGTTTTTGTCTATACACCTCCCTTGATCTATATACCTGCCTTGATTTATTTACTTGCCTTGATCTACACTATACCTTTATCAAACCTTCCAATGTGGTCACTTTAGCGGAATATTAACGCTATATACCTGCCTAGATCTATATAGCTGTCTCGTCCAAACTTTCTGTGCAGTTTCTGATGATATTACAGGCCTTAATTAGCCGAACTGTTATATTTTTGCCGAGCTACAATCTTTTAATATAGTGTCCGATGCTTGTTTGGACTTACTTAGCAGAATAATTATATACATGCTTAGATTTAACGTTTCAATGCTGACTCTAATACTCGAAAGGACCACACTAAGCAGAATACTTGTACCTTTCTTGATCCAACCTTTCTATGCAGTCTTCAATGATCCAACAGGCCACACTTAAAGGAATCTTATTGTCTTGATCCAGCCTTTCTATGCAGTCTTCAATGATCCAACAGGCCACACTTAAAGGAATCTTATTGTCTTGATCCAACCTTTCTATGCAGTCTTTAATGATCCTATAGGCCACACTTAAAGGAATCTTATTGTCTTGATCCAACCTTTCTATGCAGTCTTCAATGATCCAACAGGCCACACTTAAAGGAATCGTATTGTCTTGATCCAACCTTTCTATGCAGTCTTCAATGATCCAACAGGCCACACATAAAGGAATCTTATTGTCTTGATCCAACCTTTCTATGCAGTCTTCAATGATCCTACAGGATACACTTAAAGGAATCTTATTGTCTTGATCCAAACTTTCTATGCAGTCTTCAATGATCCTATAGGCCACACTTAAAGGAATCTTATTGTCTTGATCCAACCTTTCAATGCAGTCTTCAATGATCCTACAGGCCACACTTAAAGGAATCTTATTGTCTTGATCCAACCTTTCTATGAAGTCTTCAATGATCCAACAGGCCACACTTAAAGGAATCTTATTGTCTTGATCCAACCTTTCTATGCAGTCTTCAATGATCCTATAGGCCACGCTTAAAGGAATCTTATTGTCTTGATCCAACCTTTCAATGCAGTCTTCAATGATCCTACAGGCCACACTTAAAGGAATCTTATTGTCTTGATCCAACCTTTCAATGCAGTCTTCAATGATCCTACAGGCCACACTTAAAGGAATCTTATAGTCTTGATCCAGCCTTTCTATGCAGTCTTCAATGATCCTACAGGCCACACTTAAAGGAATCTTATTGTCTTGATCCAACCTTTCTATGCAGTCTTCAATGATCCAACATACCACACTTAAAGGAATCTTATTGTCTTGATCCAACCTTTAAATGCAGTCTTCAATGATCCTACAGGCCACACTTAAAGAAATCTTATTGTCTTGATCCAACCTTTCTATGCAGTCTTCGATGATCCTACAGGCCACACTTAAAGGAATCTTATTGTCTTGATCCAACCTTTAAATGCAGTCTTCAATGATCCAACAGGCCACACTTAAAGGAATCTTATTGTCTTGATCCAACCTTTCTATGCAGTCTTCAATGATCCTACAGGCCACACTTAAAGGAATCTTATTGTCTTGATCCAACCTTTAAATGCAGTCTTCAATGATCCTACAGGCCACACTTAAAGGAATCTTATTGTCTTGATCCAACCTTTCTATGCAGTCTTCAATGATCCTACAGGTCACACTTAAAGGAATCTTATTGTCTTGATCCAACCTTTCTATGTAGTCTTCAATGATCCCACAGGCCACACTTAAAGGAATCTAATTGTCTTGATCCAACCTTTCTATGCAGTCTTCAATGATCCTACAGGCCACACTTAAAGGAATCTTATTGTCTTGATCCAACCTTTCTATGCAGTCTTCAATGATCCAACATGCCACACTTAAAGGAATCTTATTGTCTTGATCCAACCTTTAAATGCAGTCTTCAATGATCCTACAGGCCACACTTAAAGGAATCTTATTGTCTTGATCCAACCTTTCTATACAGTCTTCAATGATCCTACAGGCCACACTTAAAGGAATCTTATTGTCTTGATCCAACCTTTAAATGCAGTCTTCAATGATCCAACATGCCACACTTAAAGGAATCTTATTGTCTTGATCCAACTTTTCTATGCAGTCTTCAATGATCCCACAGGCCACACTTAAAGGAATCTTATTGTCTTGATCCAACCTTTCTATGCAGTCTCCAATGATCCTACAGGTCACACTTAAGGGAATCTTATTGACTTGATCCAACCTTCCTATGCAGTCTTCAATGATCCAACATGCCACACTTAAAGGAATCTTATTGTCTTGATCCAACGTTTAAATGCAGTCTTCAATGATCCTACAGGCCACACTTAAAGGAATCTTATTGTCTTGATCCAACCTTTCAATGCAGCCTTCAATGATCCTACAGGCCACACTTAAAGGAATCTTATTGTCTTGATCCAGCCTTTCTATGCAGTCTTCAATGATCCTACAGGCCACACTTAAAGGAATCTTATTGTCTTGATCCAACCTTTCTATGCAGTCTTCAATGATCCAACATGCCACACTTAAAGGAATCTTATTGTTTTGATCCAAACTTTAAATGCAGTCTTCAATGATCCTACAGGCCACACTTAAAGGAATCTTATTGTCTTGATCCAACCTTTCTATGCAGTCTTCATTATGATCCTACAGGCCACACTTAAAGGAATCTTATTGTCTTGATCCAACCTTTAAATGCAGTCTTCAATGATACAACATGCCACACTTAAAGGAATCTTATTGTCTTGATCCAACCTTTAAATGCAGTCTTCAATGATCCTACAGGCCACACATAAAGGAATCTTATTGTCTTGATCCAACCTTTCTATGCAGTCTTCAATGATCCAACATGCCACACTTAAAGGAATCTTATTGTCTTGATCCAACCTTTAAATGCAGTCTTCAATGATCCTACAGGCCACACTTAAAGAAATCTTATTGTCTTGATCCAACCTTTCTATGCAGTCTTCAATGATCCTACAGGCCACACTTAAAGGAATCTTATTGTCTTGATCCAACCTTTAAATGCAGTCTTCAATGATCCAACAGGCCACACTTAAAGGAATCTTATTGTCTTGATCCAACCTTTCTATGCAGTCTTCAATGATCCTACAGGCCACACTTAAAGGAATCTTATTGTCTTGATCCAACCTTTAAATGCAGTCTTCAATGATCCTACAGGCCACACTTAAAGGAATCTTATTGTCTTGATCCAACCTTTCTATGCAGTCTTCAATGATCCCACAGGCCACACTTAAAGGAATCTTATTGTCTTGATCCAACCTTTCTATGCAGTCTCCAATGATCCTACAGGTCACACTTAAAGGAATCTTATTGTCTTGATCCAACCTTTCTATGTAGTCTTCAATGATTCCACAGGCCACACTTAAAGGAATCTAATTGTCTTGATCCAACCTTTCTATGCAGTCTTCAATGATCCTACAGGCCACACTTAAAGGAATCTTATTGTCTTGATCCAACCTTTCTATGCAGTCTTCAATAATCCAACATGCCACACTTAAAGGAATCTTATTGTCTTGATCCAACCTTTAAATGCAGTCTTCAATGATCCTACAGGCCACACTTAAAGGAATCTTATTGTCTTGATCCAACCTTTCTATACAGTCTTCAATGATCCTACAGGCCACACTTAAAGGAATCTTATTGTCTTGATCCAACCTTTAAATGCAGTCTTCAATGATCCAACATGCCACACTTAAAGGAATCTTATTGTCTTGATCCAACCTTTAAATGCAGTCTTCAATGATCCAACAGGCCACACTTAAAGGAATCTTATCGTCTTGATCCAACCTTTCTATGCAGTCTTCAATGATCCTACAGGCCACACTTAAAGGAATCTTATTGTCTTGATCCAACCTTTAAATGCAGTCTTCAATGATCCTACAGGCCACACTTAAAGGAATCTTATTGTCTTGATCCAACTTTTCTATGCAGTCTTCAATGATCCCACAGGCCACACTTAAAGGAATCTTATTGTCTTGATCCAACCTTTCTATGCAGTCTCCAATGATCCTACAGGTCACACTTAAGGGAATCTTATTGACTTGATCCAACCTTTCTATGCAGTCTTCAATGATCCCACAGGCCACACTTAAAGGAATCTTATTGTCTTGATCCAACCTTTCTATGCAGTCTTCAATGATCCTACAGGCCACACTTAAAGGAATCTTATTGTCTTGATCCAACCTTCCTATGCAGTCTTCAATGATCCAACATGCCACACTTAAAGGAATCTTATTGTCTTGATCCAACGTTTAAATGCAGTCTTCAATGATCCTACAGGCCACACTTAAAGGAATCTTATTGTCTTGATCCAACCTTTCAATGCAGCCTTCAATGATCCTACAGGCCACACTTAAAGAAATCTTATTGTCTTGATCCAGCCTTTCTATGCAGTCTTCAATGATCCTACAGGCCACACTTAAAGGAATCTTATTGTCTTGATCCAACCTTTAAATGCAGTCTTCAATGATCCTACAGGCCACACTTAAAGGAATCTTATTGTCTTGATCCAACCTTCCTATGCAGTCTTCAATGATCCTACAGGCCACACTTAAAGGAATCTTATTGTCTTGATCCAACCTTTCTATACAGTCTTCAATGATCCTACAGGCCACACTTAAAGGAATCTTATTGTCTTGATCCAACCTTTAAATGCAGTCTTCAATGATCCAACATGCCACACTTAAAGGAATCTTATTGTCTTGATCCAACCTTTAAATGCAGTCTTCAATGATCCTACAGGCCACACTTAAAGAAATCTTATTGTCTTGATCCAACCTTTCTATGCAGTCTTCAATGATCCTACAGGCCACACTTAAAGGAATCTTATTGTCTTGGTCCAACCTTTAAATGCAGTCTTCAATGATCCAACAGGCCACACTTAAAGGAATCTTATTGTCTTGATCCAACCTTTCTATGCAGTCTTCAATGATCCTACAGGCCACACTTAAAGGAATCTTATTGTCTTGATCCAACCTTTAAATGCAGTCTTCAATGATCCTACAGGCCACACTTAAAGGAATCTTATTGTCTTGATCCAACCTTTCTATGCAGTCTTCAATGATCCCACAGGCCACACTTAAAGGAATCTTATTGTCTTGATCCAACCTTTCTATGCAGTCTCCAATGATCCTACAGGTCACACTTAAAGGAATCTTATTGTCTTGATCCAACCTTTCTATGTAGTCTTCAATGATTCCACAGGCCACACTTAAAGGAATCTTATTGTCTTGATCCAACCTTTCTATGCAGTCTTCAATGATCCTACAGGCCACACTTAAAGGAATCTTATTGTCTTGATCCAACCTTTCTATGCAGTCTTCAATGATCCAACATGCCACACTTAAAGGAATCTTATTGTCTTGATCCAACCTTTAAATGCAGTCTTCAATGATCCTACAGGCCACACTTAAAGGAATCTTATTGTCTTGATCCAACCTTTCTATACAGTCTTCAATGATCCTACAGGCCACACTTAAAGGAATCTTATTGTCTTGATCCAACCTTTAAATGCAGTCTTCAATGATCCAACATGCCACACTTAAAGGAATCTTATTGTCTTGATCCAACCTTTAAATGCAGTCTTCAATGATCCTACAGGCCACACTTAAAGGAATCTTATTGTCTTGATCCAACCTTTCTATGCAGTCTTCAATGATCCTACAGGCCACACTTAAAGGAATCTTATTGTCTTGATCCAACCTTTAAATGCAGTCTTCAATGATCCTACAGGCCACACTTAAAGGAATCTTATTGTCTTGATCCAACTTTTCTATGCAGTCTTCAATGATCCCACAGGCCACACTTAAAGGAATCTTATTGTCTTGATCCAACCTTTCTATGCAGTCTCCAATGATCCTACAGGTCACACTTAAGGGAATCTTATTGACTTGATCCAACCTTTCTATGCAGTCTTCAATGATCCCACAGGCCACACTTAAAGGAATCTTATTGTCTTGATCCAACCTTTCTATGCAGTCTTCAATGATCCTACAGGCCACACTTAAAGAAATCTTATTGTCTTGATCCAACCTTTCTATGCAGTCTTCAATGATCCTACAGGCCACACTTAAAGGAATCTTATTGTCTTGATCCAACCTTTAAATGCAGTCTTCAATGATCCAACAGGCCACACTTAAAGGAATCTTATTGTCTTGATCCAACCTTTCTATGCAGTCTTCAATGATCCTACAGGCCACACTTAAAGGAATCTTATTGTCTTGATCCAACCTTTAAATGCAGTCTTCAATGATCCTACAGGCCACACTTAAAGGAATCTTATTGTCTTGATCCAACCTTTCTATGCAGTCTTCAATGATCCCACAGGCCACACTTAAAGGAATCTTATTGTCTTGATCCAACCTTTCTATGCAGTCTCCAATGATCCTACAGGTCATACTTAAAGGAATCTTATTGTCTTGATCCAACCTTTCTATGTAGTCTTCAATGATTCCACAGGCCACACTTAAAGGAATCTAATTGTCTTGATCCAACCTTTCTATGCAGTCTTCAATGATCCTACAGGCCACACTTAAAGGAATCTTATTGTCTTGATCCAACCTTTCTATGCAGTCTTCAATGATCCAACATGCCACACTTAAAGGAATCTTATTGTCTTGATCCAACCTTTAAATGCAGTCTTCAATGATCCTACAGGCCACACTTAAAGGAATCTTATTGTCTTGATCCAACCTTTCTATACAGTCTTCAATGATCCTACAGGCCACACTTAAAGGAATCTTATTGTCTTGATCCAACCTTTAAATGCAGTCTTCAATGATCCAACATGCCACACTTAAAGGAATCTTATTGTCTTGATCCAACCTTTAAATGCAGTCTTCAATGATCCTACAGGCCACACTTAAAGGAATCTTATTGTCTTGATCCAACCTTTCTATGCAGTCTTCAATGATCCTACAGGCCACACTTAAAGGAATCTTATTGTCTTGATCCAACCTTTAAATGCAGTCTTCAATGATCCTACAGGCCACACTTAAAGGAATCTTATTGTCTTGATCCAACTTTTCTATGCAGTCTTCAATGATCCCACAGGCCACACTTAAAGGAATCTTATTGTCTTGATCCAACCTTTCTATGCAGTCTCCAATGATCCTACAGGTCACACTTAAGGGAATCTTATTGACTTGATCCAACCTTTCTATGCAGTCTTCAATGATCCCACAGGCCACACTTAAAGGAATCTTATTGTCTTGATCCAACCTTTCTATGCAGTCTTCAATGATCCTACAGGCCACACTTAAAGGAATCTTATTGTCTTGATCCAACCTTCCTATGCAGTCTTCAATGATCCAACATGCCACACTTAAAGGAATCTTATTGTCTTGATCCAACGTTTAAATGCAGTCTTCAATGATCCTACAGGCCACACTTAAAGGAATCTTATTGTCTTGATCCAACCTTTCAATGCAGCCTTCAATGATCCTACAGGCCACACTTAAAGAAATCTTATTGTCTTGATCCAGCCTTTCTATGCAGTCTTCAATGATCCTACAGGCCACACTTAAAGGAATCTTATTGTCTTGATCCAACCTTTAAATGCAGTCTTCAATGATCCTACAGGCCACACTTAAAGGAATCTTATTGTCTTGATCCAACTTTTCTATGCAGTCTTCAATGATCCCACAGGCCACACTTAAAGGAATCTTATTGTCTTGATCCAACCTTTCTATGCAGTCTCCAATGATCCTACAGGTCACACTTTAAGGAATCTTATTGTCTTGATCCAACCTTTCTATGTAGTCTTCAATGATTCCACAGGCCACACTTAAAGGAATCTAATTGTCTTGATCCAACCTTTCTATGCAGTCTTCAATGATCCTACAGGCCACACTTAAAGGAATCTTATTGTCTTGATCCAACCTTTCTATGCAGTCTTCAATGATCCAACATGCCACACTTGAAGGAATCTTATTGTCTTGATCCAACCTTTAAATGCAGTCTTCAATGATCCTACAGGCCACACTTAAAGGAATCTTATTGTCTTGATCCAACCTTTCTATACAGTCTTCAATGATCCTACAGGCCACACTTAAAGGAATCTTATTGTCTTGATCCAACCTTTAAATGCAGTCTTCAATGATCCAACATGC
This sequence comes from Limnoperna fortunei, assembly GCA_944474755.1. NCBI lineage: Eukaryota > Metazoa > Mollusca > Bivalvia > Mytilida > Modiolidae > Limnoperna > Limnoperna fortunei. The sequence continues at coordinate 25,677,116 of OX104112.1, read as the reverse complement.
CACACTTAAAGGAATCTTATTGTCTTGATCCAACCTTTAAATGCAGTCTTCAATGATCCAACAGGCCACACTTAAAGGAATCTTATTGTCTTGATCCAACCTTTCTATGCAGTCTTCAATGATCCTACAGGCCACACTTAAAGGAATCTTATTGTCTTGATCCAACCTTTAAATGCAGTCTTCAATGATCCTACAGGCCACACTTAAAGGAATCTTATTGTCTTGATCCAACTTTTCTATGCAGTCTTCAATGATCCCACAGGCCACACTTAAAGGAATCTTATTGTCTTGATCCAACCTTTCTATGCAGTCTCCAATGATCCTACAGGTCACACTTAAGGGAATCTTATTGACTTGATCCAACCTTTCTATGCAGTCTTCAATGATCCCACAGGCCACACTTAAAGGAATCTTATTGTCTTGATCCAACCTTTCTATGCAGTCTTCAATGATCCTACAGGCCACACTTAAAGGAATCTTATTGTCTTGATCCAACCTTTCAATGCAGCCTTCAATGATCCTACAGGCCACACTTAAAGAAATCTTATTGTCTTGATCCAGCCTTTCTATGCTGTCTTCAATGATCCTACAGGCCACACTTAAAGGAATCTTATTGTCTTGATCCAACCTTTCTATGCAGTCTTCAATGATCCAACATGCCACACTTAAAGGAATCTTATTGTCTTGATCCAACCTTTAAATGCAGTCTTCAATGATCCTACAGGCCACACTTAAAGGAATCTTATTGTCTTGATCCAACCTTTCTATGCAGTCTTCATTATGATCCTACAGGCCACACTTAAAGGAATCTTATTGTCTTGATCCAACCTTTAAATGCAGTCTTCAATGATACAACATGCCACACTTAAAGGAATCTTATTGTCTTGATCCAACCTTTAAATGCAGTCTTCAATGATCCAACAGGCCACACTTAAAGGAATCTTATTGTCTTGATCCAACCTTTCTATGCAGTCTTCAATGATCCTACAGGCCACACTTAAAGGAATCTTATTGTCTTGATCCAACCTTTCTATGCAGTCTTTAATGATCCTACAGGCCACACTTAAAGGAATCTTATTGTCTTGATCCAACCTTTCTATGCAGTCTTCAATGATCCAACAGGCCACACTTAAAGGAATCTTATTGTCTTGATCCAACCTTTCTATGCAGTCTTCAATGTTCCAACAGGCCACACATAAAGGAATCTTATTGTCTTGATCCAACCTTTCTATGCAGTCTTCAATGATCCTACAGGCCACACTTAAAGGAATCTTATTGTCTTGATCCAAACTTTCTATGCAGTCTTCAATGATCCTATAGGCCACACTTAAAGGAATCTTATTGTCTTGATCCAACCTTTCAATGCAGTCTTCAATGATCCTACAGGCCACACTTAAAGGAATCTTATTGTCTTGATCCAACCTTTCTATGCAGTCTTCAATGATCCTACAGGCCACACTTAAAGGAATCTTATTGTCTTGATCCAACCTTTCTATGCAGTCTTCAATGATCCTATAGGCCACACTTAAAGGAATCTTATTGTCTTGATCCAACCTTTCAATGCAGTCTTCAATGATCCTACAGGCCACACTTAAATGAATCTTATTGTCTTAATTGATCCAACCTTTCAATGCAGTCTTCAATGATCCTACAGGCCACACTTAAAGGAATCTTATAGTCTTGATCCAGCCTTTCTATGCAGTCTTCAATGATCCTACAGGCCACACTTAAAGGAATCTTATTGTCTTGATCCAACCTTTCTATGCAGTCTTCAATGATCCAACATGCCACACTTAAAGGAATCTTATTGTCTTGATCCAACCTTTAAATGCAGTCTTCAATGATCCTACAGGCCACACTTAAAGGAATCTCATTGTCTTGATCCAACCTTTCTATGCAGTCTTCAATGATCCTACAGGCCACACTTAAAGGAATCTTATTGTCTTGATCCAACCTTTAAATGCAGTCTTCAATGATCCAACAGGCCACACTTAAAGGAATCTTATTGTCTTGATCCAACCTTTCTATGCAGTCTTCAATGATCCTACAGGCCACACTTAAAGGAATCTTATTGTCTTGATCCAACCTTTCTATGCAGTCTTCAATGATCCAACATGCCACACTTAAAGGAATCTTATTGTCTTGATCCAACCTTTAAATGCAGTCTTCAATGATCCTACAGGCCACACTTAAAGGAATCTCATTGTCTTGATCCAACCTTTATGCAGTCTTCAATGATCCTACAGGCCACACTTAAAGGAATCTTATTGTCTTGATCCAACCTTTAAATGCAGTCTTCAATGATCCTACAGGCCACACTTAAAGGAATCTTATTGTCTTGATCCAATCTTTCTATGCAGTCTTCAATGATCCCACAGGCCACACTTAAAGGAATCTTATTGTCTTGATCCAACCTTTCTATGCAGTCTCCAATGATCCTACAGGTCACACTTAAAGGAATCTTATTGTCTTGATCCAACCTTTCTATGCAGTCTTCAATGATCCCACAGGCCACACTTAAAGGAATCTTATTGTCTTGATCCAACCTTTAAATGCAGTCTTCAATGATCCTACAGGCCACACTTAAAGGAATCTTATTGTCTTGATCCAACCTTTCTATGCAGTCTTCAATGATCCTACAGGCCACACTTAAAGGAATCTTATTGTCTTGATCCAACCTTTAAATGCAGTCTTCAATGATCCAACATGCCACACTTAAAGGAATCTTATTGTCTTGATCCAACCTTTAAATGCAGTCTTCAATGATCCAACAGGCCACACTTTAAGGAATCTTATTGTCTTGATCCAACCTTTAAATGCAGTCTTCAATGATCCAACATGCCACACTTAAAGGAATCTTATTGTCTTGATCCAACCTTTAAATGCAGTCTTCAATGATCCAACAGGCCACACTTTAAGGAATCTTATTGTCTTGATCCAACCTTTAAATGCAGTCTTCAATGATCCTACAGGCCACACTTAAAGGAATCTTATTGTCTTGATCCAACCTTTCTATGCAGTCTTCAATGATCCCACAGGCCACACTTAAAGGAATCTTATTGTCTTGATCCAACCTTTCTATGCAGTCTTCAATGATCCTACAGGCCACACTTAAAGGAATCTTATTGTCTTGATCCAACCTTTCTATGCAGTCTTCAATGATCCAACATGCCACACTTAAAGGAATCTTATTGTCATGATCCAACCTTTAAATGCAGTCTTCAATGATCCTACAGGCCACACTTAAAGGAATCTTATTGTCTTGATCCAACCTTTCAATGCAGCCTTCAATGATCCTACAGGCCACACTTAAAGGAATCTTATTGTCTTGATCCAGCCTTTCTATGCAGTCTTCAATGATCCTACAGGCCACACTTAAAGCAATCTTATTGTCTTGATCCAACCTTTCTATGCAGTCTTCAATGATCCAACATGCCACACTTAAAGGAATCTTATTGTCTTGATCCAACCTTTAAATGCAGTCTTCAATGATCCTACAGGCCACACTTAAAGGAATCTAATTGTCTTGATCCAACCTTTCTATGCAGTCTTCAATGATCCCACAGGCCACACTTAAAGGAATCTTATTGTCTTGATCCAACCTTTCTATGCAGTCTTCAATGATCCTACAGGCCACACTTAAAGGAATCTTATTGTCTTGATCCAGCCTTTTTATGCAGTCTTCAATGATCCTACAGGCCACACTTAAAGGAATCTTATTGTCTTGATCCAACCTTTAAATGCAGTCTTCAATGATCCAACATGCCACACTTAAAGGAATCTTATTGTCTTGATCCAACCTTTAAATGCAGTCTTCAATGATCCAACAGGCCACACTTAAAGGAATCTTATTGTCTTGATCCAACCTTTCTATGCAGTCTTCAATGATCCTACAGGCCACACTTAAAGGAATCTTATTGTCTTGATCCAACCTTTCTATGCAGTCTTTAATGATCCTACAGGCCACACTTAAAGGAATCTTATTGTCTTGATCCAACCTTTCTATGCAGTCTTCAATGATCCAACAGGCCGCACTTAAAGGAATCTTATTGTCTTGATCCAACCTTTCTATGCAGTCTTCAATGATCCTACAGGCCACACTTAAAGGAATCTTATTGTCTTGATCCAACCTTTCAATGCAGTCTTCAATGATCCTACAGGACACACTTAAAGGAATCTTATTGGCTTGATCCAACCTTTCTATGCAGTCTTCAATGATCCTACAGTCCACACTTAAAGGAATCTTATTGTCTTGATCCAACCTTTCTATGCAGTCTTCAATGATCATACAGGCCACACTTAAAGGAATCTTATTGTCTTGATCCAACCTTTCAATGCAGTCTTCAATGATCCTACAGGCCACACTTAAAGGAATCTTATTGTCTTGATCCAACCTTTCAATGCAGCCTTCAATGATCCTACAGGCCACACTTAAAGGAATCTTATTGTCTTGATCCAGCCTTTCTATGCAGTCTTCAATGATCCTACAGGCCACACTTAAAGGAATCTTATTGTCTTGATCCAACCTTTCTATGAAGTCTTCAATGATCCAACATGCCACACTTAAAGGAATCTTATTGTCTTGATCCAACCTTTAAATGCAGTCTTCAATGATCCTACAGGCCACACTTAAAGGAATCTTATTGTCTTGATCCAACCTTTAAATGCAGTCTTCAATGATCCTACAGGCCACACTTAAAAGGAATCTTATTGTCTTGATCCAACCTTTCTATGCAGTCTTCAATGATCCTACAGGCCACACTTAAAGGAATCTTATTGTCTTGATCCAACCTTTCTATGCAGTCTTCAATGATCCATCATGCCACACTTAAAGGAATCTTATTGTCTTGATCCAACCTTTAAATGCAGTCTTCAATGATCCTACAGGCCACACTTAAAGGAATCTCATTGTCTTGATCCAACCTTTCTATGCAGTCTTCAATGATCCTATAGGCCACACTTAAAGGAATCTTATTGTCTTGATCCAACCTTTCAATGCAGTCTTCAATGATCCTACAGGCCACACTTAAAGGAATCTTATTGTCTTGATCCAACCTTTCTATGCAGTCTTCAATGATCCTACAGGCCACACTTAAAGGAATCTTATTGTCTTGATCCAACCTTTCTATGCAGTCTTCAATGATCCTATAGGCCACACTTAAAGGAATCTTATTGTCTTGATCCAACCTTTCAATGCAGTCTTCAATGATCCTACAGGCCACACTTAAATGAATCTTATTGTCTTGATCCAACCTTTCAATGCAGTCTTCAATGATCCTACAGGCCACACTTAAAGGAATCTTATAGTCTTGATCCAGCCTTTCTATGCAGTCTTCAATGATCCTACAGGCCACACTTAAAGGAATCTTATTGTCTTGATCCAACCTTTCTATGCAGTCTTCAATGATCCAACATGCCACACTTAAAGGAATCTTATTGTCTTGATCCAACCTTTAAATGCAGTCTTCAATGATCCTACAGGCCACACTTAAAGGAATCTCATTGTCTTGATCCAACCTTTCTATGCAGTCTTCAATGATCCTACAGGCCACACTTAAAGGAATCTTATTGTCTTGATCCAACCTTTAAATGCAGTCTTCAATGATCCAACAGGCCACACTTAAAGGAATCTTATTGTCTTGATCCAACCTTTCTATGCAGTCTTCAACGATCCTACAGGCCACACTTAAAGGAATCTTATTGTCTTGATCCAACCTTTCTATGCAGTCTTCAATGATCGAACATGCCACACTTAAAGGAATCTTATTGTCTTGATCCAACCTTTAAATGCAGTCTTCAATGATCCTACAGGCCACACTTAAAGGAATCTCATTGTCTTGATCCAACCTTTCTATGCAGTCTTCAATGATCCTACAGGCCACACTTAAAGGAATCTTATTGTCTTGATCCAACCTTTAAATGCAGTCTTCAATGATCCTACAGGCCACACTTAAAGGAATCTTATTGTCTTGATCCAACCTTTCTATGCAGTCTTCAATGATCCCACAGGCCACACTTAAAGGAATCTTATTGTCTTGATCCAACCTTTCTATGCAGTCTCCAATGATCCTACAGGTCACACTTAAAGGAATCTTATTGTCTTGATCCAACCTTTCTATGCAGTCTTCAATGATCCCACAGGCCACACTTAAAGGAATCTTATTGTCTTGATCCAACCTTTAAATGCAGTCTTCAATGATCCTACAGGCCACACTTAAAGGAATCTTATTGTCTTGATCCAACCTTTCTATGCAGTCTTCAATGATCCTACAGGCCACACTTAAAGGAATCTTATTGTCTTGATCCAACCTTTAAATGCAGTCTTCAATGATCCAACATGCCACACTTAAAGGAATCTTATTGTCTTGATCCAACCTTTAAATGCAGTCTTCAATGATCCAACAGGCCACACTTTAAGGAATCTTATTGTCTTGATCCAACCTTTAAATGCAGTCTTCAATGATCCTACAGGCTACACTTAAAGGAATCTTATTGTCTTGATCCAACCTTTCTATGCAGTCTTCAATGATCCCACAGGCCACACTTAAAGGAATCTTATTGTCTTGATCCAACCTTTCTATGCAGTCTTCAATGATCCTACAGGCCACACTTAAAGGAATCTTATTGTCTTGATCCAACCTTTCTATGCAGTCTTCAATGATCCAACATGCCACACTTAAAGGAATCTTATTGTCATGATCCAACCTTTAAATGCAGTCTTCAATGATCCTACAGGCCACACTTAAAGGAATCTTATTGTCTTGATCCAACCTTTCAATGCAGCCTTCAATGATCCTACAGGCCACACTTAAAGGAATCTTATTGTCTTGATCCAGCCTTTCTATGCAGTCTTCAATGATCCTACAGGCCACACTTAAAGCAATCTTATTGTCTTGATCCAACCTTTCTATGCAGTCTTCAATGATCCAACATGCCACACTTAAAGGAATCTTATTGTCTTGATCCAACCTTTAAATGCAGTCTTCAATGATCCTACAGGCCACACTTAAAGGAATCTTATTGTCTTGATCCAACCTTTCTATGCAGTCTTCAATGATCCCACAGGCCACACTTAAAGGAATCTTATTGTCTTGATCCAACCTTTCTATGCAGTCTTCAATGATCCTACAGGCCACACTTAAAGGAATCTTATTGTCTTGATCCAGCCTTTTTATGCAGTCTTCAATGATCCTACAGGCCACACTTAAAGGAATCTTATTGTCTTGATCCAACCTTTAAATGCAGTCTTCAATGATCCAACATGCCACACTTAAAGGAATCTTATTGTCTTGATCCAACCTTTAAATGCAGTCTTCAATGATCCAACAGGCCACACTTAAAGGAATCTTATTGTCTTGATCCAACCTTTCTATGCAGTCTTCAATGATCCTACAGGCCACACTTAAAGGAATCTTATTGTCTTGATCCAACCTTTCTATGCAGTCTTTAATGATCCTACAGGCCACACTTAAAGGAATCTTATTGTCTTGATCCAACCTTTCTATGCAGTCTTCAATGATCCAACAGGCCGCACTTAAAGGAATCTTATTGTCTTGATCCAACCTTTCTATGCAGTCTTCAATGATCCTACAGGCCACACTTAAAGGAATCTTATTGTCTTGATCCAACCTTTCAATGCAGTCTTCAATGATCCTACAGGACACACTTAAAGGAATCTTATTGGCTTGATCCAACCTTTCTATGCAGTCTTCAATGATCCTACAGGACACACTTAAAGGAATCTTATTGTCTTGATCCAACCTTTCTATGCAGTCTTCAATGATCCTACAGGCCACACTTAAAGGAATCTTATTGTCTTGATCCAACCTTTCAATGCAGTCTTCAATGATCCTACAGGCCACACTTAAAGGAATCTTATTGTCTTGATCCAACCTTTCAATGCAGCCTTCAATGATCCTACAGGCCACACTTAAAGGAATCTTATTGTCTTGATCCAGCCTTTCTATGCAGTCTTCAATGATCCTAAAGGCCACACTTAAAGGAATCTTATTGTCTTGATCCAACCTTTCTATGCAGTCTTCAATGATCCAACATGCCACACTTAAAGGAATCTTATTGTCTTGATCCAACCTTTAAATGCAGTCTTCAATGATCCTACAGGCCACACTTAAAGGAATCTTATTGTCTTGATCCAACCTTTCTATGCAGTCTTCAATGATCCCACAGGCCACACTTAAAGGAATCTTATTGTCTCGATCCAACATTTCTATGCAGTCTTCAATGATCCTACAGGCCACACTTAAAGGAATCTTATTGTCTTGATCCAACCTTTCTATGCAGTCTTCAATGATCCAACATGCCACACTTAAAGGAATCTTATTGTCCTGATCCAACCTTTAAATGCAGTCTTCAATGATCCTACAGGCGACACTTAAAGGAATCTTATTGTCTTGATCCAACCTTTCAATGCAGCCTTCAATGATCCTACAGGCCACACTTAAAGGAATCTTATTGTCTTGATCCAGCCTTTCTATGCAGTCTTCAATGATCCTACAGGCCACACTTAAAGGAATCTTATTGTCTTGATCCAACCTTTAAATGCAGTCTTCAATGATCCAACATGCCACACTTAAAGGAATCTTATTGTCTTGATCCAACCTTTAAATGCAGTCTTCAATGATCCAACAGGCCACACTTAAAGGAATCTTATTGTCTTGATCCAATCTTTCTATGCAGTCTTCAATGATCCTACAGGCCACACTTAAAGGAATCTTATTGTCTTGATCCAACCTTTCTATGCAGTCTTTAATGATCCTACAGGCCACACTTAAAGGAATCTTATTGTCTTGATCCAACCTTTCTATGCAGTCTTCAATGATCCAACAGGCCGCACTTAAAGGAATCTTATTGTCTTGATCCAACCTTTCTATGCAGTCTTCAATGATCCAACAGGCCACACATAAAGGAATCTTATTGTCTTGATCCAACCTTTCAATGCAGTCTTCAATGATCCTACAGTCCACACTTAAAGGAATCTTATTGTCTTGATCCAACCTTTCTATGCAGTCTTCAATGATCCTACAGGCCACACTTAAAGGAATCTTATTGTCTTGATCCAACCTTTCAATGCAGTCTTCAATGATCCTACAGGCCACACTTAAAGGAATCTTATTGTCTTGATCCAACCTTTCAATGCAGTCTTCAATGATCCTACAGGCCACACTTAAAGGAATCTTATAGTCTTGATCCAGCCTTTCTATGCAGTCTTCAATGATCCTACAGGCCACACTTAAAGGAATCTTATTGTCTTGATCCAACCTTTCTATGCAGTCTCCAATGATTCTACAGGTCAAACTTAAAGGAATCTTATTGTCTTGATCCAACCTTTCTATGCAGTCTTCAATGATCCCACAGACCACACTTAAAGGAATCTTATTGTCTTGATCCAACCTTTAAATGCAGTCTTCAATGATCCTACAGGCCACACTTAAAGGAATCTTATTGTCTTGATCCAACCTTTCTATGCAGTCTTCAATGATCCTACAGGCCACACTTAAAGGAATCTTATTGTCTTGATCCAACCTTTAAATGCAGTCTTCAATGATCCAACATGCCACACTTAAAGGAATCTTATTGTCTTGATCCAACCTTTAAATGCAGTCTTCAATGATCCAACAGTTCACACTTAAAGGAATCTTATTGTCTTGATCCAACCTTTCTATGCAGTCTTCAATGATCCAACAGGCCACATTTAAAGGAATCTTATTGTCTTGATCCAACCTTTAAATGCAGTCTTCAATGATCCTACAGGCCACACTTAAAGGAATCTTATTGTCATGATCCAACCTTTCTATGCAGTCTTCAATGATCCTACAGGCCACACTTAAAGGAATCTTATTGTCTTGATCCAACCTTTCTATGCAGTCTTCAATGATCCTACAGGCCACACTTAAAGGAATCTTATTGTCTTGATCCAACCTTTCTATGCAGTCTTCAATGATCCAACATGCCACACTTAAAGGAATCTTATTGTCTTGATCCAACCTTTAAATGCAGTCTTCAATGATCCTACAGGCCACACTTAAAGGAATCTTATATTGTCTTGATCCAACCTTTCAATGCAGCCTTCAATGATCCTACAGGCCACACTTAAAGGAATCTTATTGTCTTGATCCAGCCTTTCTATGCAGTCTTCAATGATCCTACAGGCCATACTTAAAGGAATCTTATTGTCTTGATCCAACCTTTCTATGCAGTCTTCAATGATCCAACATGCCACACTTAAAGGAATCTTATTGTCTTGATCCAACCTTTAAATGCAGTCTTCAATGATCCTACAGGCCACACTTAAAGGAATCTTATTGTCTTGATCCATCCTTTCTATGCAGTCTTCATTATGATCCTACAGGCCACACTTAAAGGAATCTTATTGTCTTGATCCAACCTTTAAATGCAGTCTTCAATGATCCAACATGCCACACTTAAAGGAATCTTATTGTCTTGATCCAACCTTTAAATGCAGACTTCAATGATCCAACAGGTCACACTTAAAGGAATCTTATTGTCTAGATCCAAACTTTCTATGCAGTCTTCAATCATCCTACAGGCCACACTTAAAGGAATCTTATTGTCTTGATCCAACCTTTCTATGCAGTCTTCAATGATCCAACAGGCAACACTTAAAGGAATCTTATTGTCTTGATCCAACCTTTCTCTGCAGTCTTCAATGATCCAACAGGCCACACATAAAGGAATCTTATTGTCTTGATCCAACCTTTCTATGCAGTCTTCAATGATCCTACAGGCCGCACTTAAAGGAATCTTATTGTCTTATTGTCTTGATCCAAACTTTCTTTGCAGTCTTCAATGATCCTATAGGCCACACTTAAAGGAATCTTATTGTCTTGATCCAACCTTTCAATTCAGTCTTCAATGATCCTACAGGCCACACTTAAAGGAATCTTATTGTCTTGATCCAACCTTTCTATGCAGTCTTCAATGATCCTGCAGGCCACACTTAAAGAAATCTTATTGTCTTGATCCAACCTTTCTATGCAGTCTTCAATGATCCTATAGGCCACACTTAAAGGAATCTTATTGTCTTGATCCAACCTTTTAATGCAGTCTTCAATGATCCAACAGGCCACACATAAAGGAATCTTATTTTCTTGATCCAACCTTTCAATGCAGTCTTCAATGATCCTACAGGCCACACTTAAAGGAATCTTATTGTCTTGATCCAAACTTTCTATGCAGTCTTCAATGATCCTGTAGGCCACACTTAAAGGAATCTTATTGTCTTGATCCAACCTTTCAATTCAGTCTTCAATGATCCTACAGGCCACACTTAAAGGAATCTTATTGTCTTGATCCAACCTTTCTATGCAGTCTTCAATGATCCTACAGGCCACACTTAAAGGAATCTTATTGTCTTGATCCAACCTTTCTATGCAGTCTTCAATGATCCCACAGGCCACACTTAAAGGAATCTTATTGTCTTGATCCAACCTTTCTATGCAGTCTCCAATGATCCTACAGGTCACACTTAAAGGAATCTTATTGTCTTGATCCAACCTTTCTATGCAGTCTTCAATGATCCCACAGGCCACACTTAAAGGAATCTTATTGTCTTGATCCAACCTTTAAATGCAGTCTTCAATGATCCCACAGGCCACACTTAAAGGAATCTTATTGTCTTGATCCAACCTTTAAATGCAGTCTTCAATGATCCTACAGGCCACACTTAAAGGAATCTTATTGTCTTGATCCAACCTTTAAATGCAGTCTTCAATGATCCAACATGCCACACTTAAAGGAATCTTATTGTCTTGATCAAACCTTTAAATGCAGTCTTCAATGATCCAACAGGCCACACTTTAAGGAATCTTATTGTCTTGATCCAACCTTTAAATGCAGTCTTCAATGATCCTACAGGCCACACTTAAAGGAATCTTATTGTCTTGATCCAACCTTTCTATGCAGTCTTCAATGATCCCACAGGCCACACTTAAAGGAATCTTATTGTCTTGATCCAACCTTTCTATGCAGTCTTCAATGATCCTACAGGCCACACTTAAAGGAATCTTATTGTCTTGATCCAACCTTTCTATGCAGTCTTCAATGATCCAACATGCCACACTTAAAGGAATCTTATTGCCTTGATCCAACCTTTAAATGCAGTCTTCAATGATCCTACAGGCCACACTTAAAGGAATCTTATTGTCTTGATCCAACCTTTCAATGCAGCCTTTAATGATCCTACAGGCCACACTTAAAGGAATCTTATTGTCTTGATCCAGCCTTTCTATGCAGTCTTCAATGATCCTACAGGCCACACTCAAAGGAATCTTATTGTCTTGATCCAACCTTTCTATGCAGTCTTCAATGATCCAACATGCCACACTTAAAGGAATCTTATTGTCTTGATCCAACCTTTAAATGCAGTCTTCAATGATCCTACAGGCCACACTTAAAGGAATCTTATTGTCTTGATCCAACCTTTCTATGCAGTCTTCAATGATCCCACAGGCCACACTTAAAGGAATCTTATTGTCTTGATCCAACCTTTCTATGCAGTCTTCAATGATCCTACAGGCCACACTTAAAGGAATCTTATTGTCTTGATCCAACCTTTAAATGCAGTCTTCAATGATCCAACATGCCACACTTAAAGGAATCTTATTGTCTTGATCCAACCTTTAAATGCAGTCTTCAATGATCCAACAGGCCACACTTAAAGGAATCTTATTGTCTTGATCCAACCTTTCAATGCAGTCTTCAATCATCCTACAGGCCACACTTAAAGGAATCTTATTGTCTTGATCCAACCTTTCTATGCAGTCTTTAATGATCCTACAGGCCACACTTAAAGGAATCTTATTGTCTTGATCCAACCTTTCTATGCAGTCTTCAATGATCCAACAGGCCGCACTTAAAGGAATCTTATTGTCTTGATCCAACCTTTCTATGCAGTCTTCAATGATCCTACAGGCCACACTTAAAGGAATCTTATTGTCTTGATCCAAACTTTCTATCCAGTCTTCAATGATCCTATAGGCCACACTTAAAGGAATCTTATTGTCTTGATCCAACCTTTCAATGCAGTCTTCAATGATCCTACAGGACACACTTAAAGGAATCTTTTTGTCTTGATCCAACCTTTCTATGCAGTCTTCAATGATCCTACAGTCCATACTTAAAGGAATCTTATTGTCTTGATCCAACCTTTCTATGCAGTCTTCAATGATCCTACAGGCCACACTTAAAGGAATCTTATTGTCTTGATCCAACCTTTCAATGCAGTCTTCAATGATCCTACAGGCCACACTTAAAGGAATCTTATTGTCTTGATCCAACCTTTCAATGCAGCCTTCAATGATCCCACAGGCCACACTTAAAGGAATCTTATTGTCTTGATCCAGCCTTTCTATGCAGTCTTCAATGATCCTACAGGCCACACTTAAAGGAATCTTATTGTCTTGATCCAACCTTTCTATGCAGTCTTCAATGATCCAACATGCCACACTTAAAGGAATCTTATTGTCTTGATCCAACCTTTAAATGCAGTCTTCAATGATCCTACAGGCCACACTTAAAGGAATCTTATTGTCTTGATCCAACCTTTCTATGCAGTCTTCAATGATCCTACAGGCCACACTTAAAGGAATCTTATTGTCTTGATCCAACCTTTCTATGCAGTCTTCAATGATCCTACAGGCCACACTTAAAGGAATCTTATTGTCTTGATCCAACCTTTCTATGCAGTCTTCAATGATCCAACATGCCACACTTAAAGGAATCTTATTGTCTTGATCCAACCTTTAAATGCAGTCTTCAATGATCCTACAGGCCACACTTAAAGGAATCTTATTGTCTTGATCCAACCTTTCAATGCAGCCTTCAATGATCCTACAGGCCACACTTAAAGGAATCTTATTGTCTTGATCCAGCCTTTATATGCAGTCTTCAATGATCCTACAGGCCACACTTAAAGGAATCTTATTGTCTTGATCCAACCTTTAAATGCAGTCTTCAATGATCCAACATGCCACACTTAAAGGAATCTTATTGTCTTGATCCAACCTTTAAATGCAGTCTTCAATGATCCAACAGGCCACACTTAAAGGAATCTTATTGTCTTGATCCAACCTTTCTATGCAGTCTTCAATGATCCTACAGGCCACACTTAAAGGAATCTTATTGTCTTGATCCAACCTTTCTATGCAGTCTTCAATGATCCTACAGGCCACACTTAAAGGAATCTTATTGTCTTGATCCAACCTTTCTATGCAGTCTTCAATGATCCAACAGGCCGCACTTAAAGGAATCTTATTGTCTTGATCCAACCTTTCTATGCAGTCTTCAATGATCCAACAGGCCACACATAAAGGAATCTTATTGTCTTGATCCAACCTTTCTATGCAGTCTTCAATGATCCTACAGGCCACACTTAAAGGAATCTTATTGTCTTGATCCAAACTTTCTATCCAGTCTTCAATGATCCTATAGGCCACACTTAAAGGAATCTTATTGTCTTGATCCAACCTTTCAATGCAGTCTTCAATGATCCTACAGGACACACTTAAAGGAATCTTATTGTCTTGATCCAACCTTTCTATGCAGTCTTCAATGATCCTACAGTCCACACTTAAAGGAATCTTATTGTCTTGATCCAACCTTTCTATGCAGTCTTCAATGATCCTACAGGCCACACTTAAAGGAATCTTATTGTCTTGATCCAACCTTTCAATGCAGTCTTCAATGATCCTACAGGCCACACTTAAAGGAATCTTATTGTCTTGATCCAACCTTTCAATGCAGTCTTCAATGATCCTACAGGCCACACTTAAAGGAATCTTATAGTCTTGATCCAGCCTTTCTATGCAGGCTTCAATGATCCTACAGGCCACACTTAAAGGAATCTTATTGTCTTGATCCAACCTTTCTATGCAGTCTTCAATGATCCAACATGCCACACTTAAAGGAATCTTATTGTCTTGATCCAACCTTTAAATGCAGTCTCCAATGATCCTACAGGCCACACTTAAAGGAATCTCATTGTCTTGATCCAACCTTTCTATGCAGTCTTCAATGATCCTACAGGCCACACTTAAAGGAATCTTATTGTCTTGATCCAACCTTTAAATGCAGTCTTCAATGATCCAACAGGCCACACTTAAAGGAATCTTATTGTCTTGATCCAACCTTTCTATGCAGTCTTCAATGATCCTACAGGCCACACTTAAAGGAATCTTATTGTCTTGATCCAACCTTTAAATGCAGTCTTCAATGATCCTACAGGCCACACTTAAAGGAATCTTATTGTCTTGATCCAACCTTTCTATGCAGTCTTCAATGATCCCACAGGCCACACTTAAAGGAATCTTATTGTCTTGATCCAACCTTTCTATGCAGTCTCCAATGATTCTACAGGTCACACTTAAAGGAATCTTATTGTCTTGATCCAACCTTTCTATGCAGTCTTCAATGATCCCACAGGCCACACTTAAAGGAATCTTATTGTCTTGATCCAACCTTTAAATGCAGTCTTCAATGATCCTACAGGCCACACTTAAAGGAATCTTATTGTCTTGATCCAACCTTTAAATGCAGTCTTCAATGATCCTACAGGCCACACTTAAAGGAATCTTATTGTCTTGATCCAACCTTTATATGCAGTCTTCAATGATCCCACAGGCCACACTTAAAGGAATCTTATTGTCTTGATCCAACCTTTCTATGCAGTCTCCAATGATCCTACAGGTCACACTTAAAGGAATCTTATTGTCTTGATCCAACCTTTCTATGCAGTCTTCAATGATCCTACAGGCCACACTTAAAGGAATCTTATTGTCTTGATCCAAACTTTCTATCCAGTCTTCAATGATCCTACAGGCCACACTTAAAGGAATCTCATTGTCTTGATCCAACCTTTCTATGCAGTCTTCAATGATCCTACAGGCCACACTTAAAGGAATCTTATTGTCTTGATCCAGCCTTTATATGCAGTCTTCAATGATCCTACAGGCCACACTTAAAGGAATCTTATTGTCTTGATCCAACCTTTAAATGCGGTCTTCAATGATCCAACATGCCACACTTAAAGGAATCTTATTGTCTTGATCCAACCTTTAAATGCAGTCTTCAATGATCCAACAGGCCACACTTAAAGGAATCTTATTGTCTTGATCCAACCTTTCTATGCAGTCTTCAATGATCCTACAGGCCACACTTAAAGGAATCTTATTGTCTTGATCCAACCTTTCTATGCAGTCTTTAATGATCCTACAGGCCACACTTAAAGGAATCTTATTGTCTTGATCCAACCTTTCTATGCAGTCTTCAATGATCCAACAGGCCGCACTTAAAGGAATCTTATTGTCTTGATCCAACCTTTCTATGCAGTCTTCAATGATCCAACAGGCCACACATAAAGGAATCTTATTGTCTTGATCCAACCTTTCTATGCAGTCTTCAATGATCCTACAGGCCACACTTAAAGGAATCTTATTGTCTTGATCCAAACTTTCTATCCAGTCTTCAATGATCCTATAGGCCACACTTAAAGGAATCTTATTGTCTTGATCCAACCTTTCAATGCAGTCTTCAATGATCCTACAGGACACACTTAAAGGAATCTTATTGTCTTGATCCAACCTTTCTATGCAGTCTTCAATGATCCTACAGTCCACACTTAAAGGAATCTTATTGTCTTGATCCAACCTTTCTATGCAGTCTTCAATGATCCTACAGGCCACACTTAAAGGAATCTTATTGTCTTGATCCAACCTTTCAATGCAGTCTTCAATGATCCTACAGGCCACACTTAAAGGAATCTTATTGTCTTGATCCAACCTTTCAATGCAGTCTTCAATGATCCTACAGGCCACACTTAAAGGAATCTTATTGTCTTGATCCAGCCTTTCTATGCAGTCTTCAATGATCCTACAGGCCACACTTAAAGGAATCTTATTGTCTTGATCCAACCTTTCTATGCAGTCTTCAATGATCCAACATGCCACACTTAAAGGAATCTTATTGTCTTGATCCAACCTTTAAATGCAGTCTTCAATGATCCTACAGGCCACACTTAAAGGAATCTCATTGTCTTGATCCAACCTTTAAATGCAGTCTTCAATGATCCTACAGGCCACACTTAAAGGAATCTTATTGTCTTGATCCAACCTTTAAATGCAGTCTTCAATGATCCAACAGGCCACACTTAAAGGAATCTTATTGTCTTGATCCAACCTTTCTATGCAGTCTTCAATGATCCTACAGGCCACACTTAAAGGAATATTATTGTCTTGATCCAACCTTTAAATGCAGTCTTCAATGATCCTACAGGCCACACTTAAAGGAATCTTATTGTCTTGATCCAACCTTTCTATGCAGTCTTCAATGATCCCACAGGCCACACTTAAAGGAATCTTATTGTCTTGATCCAACCTTTAAATGCAGTCTTCAATGATCCTACAGGCCACACTTAAAGGAATCTTATTGTCTTGATCCAACCTTTAAATGCAGTCTTCAATGATCCTACAGGCCACACTTAAAGGAATCTTATTGTCTTGATCCAACCTTTATATGCAGTCTTCAATGATCCCACAGGCCACACTTAAAGGAATCTTATTGTCTTGATCCAACCTTTAAATGCAGTCTTCAATGATCCTACAGGCCACACTTAAAGGAATCTTATTGTCTTGATCCAACCTTTAAATGCAGTCTTCAATGATCCAACAGGCCACACTTAAAGGAATCTTATTGTCTTGATCCAACCTTTCTATGCAGTCTTCAATGATCCTATAGGCCACACTTAAAGGAATCTTATTGTCTTGATCCAACCTTTCAATGCAGTCTTCAATGATCCTACAGGACACACTTAAAGGAATCTTATTGTCTTGATCCAACCTTTCTATGCAGTCTTCAATGAGCCTACAGTCCACACTTAAAGGAATCTTATTGTCTTGATCCAACCTTTCTATGCAGTCTTCAATGATCCTACAGGCCACACTTAAAGGAATCTTATTGTCTTGATCCAACCTTTCAATGCAGTCTTCAAAGATCCTACAGGCCACACTTAAAGGAATCTTATTGTCTTGATCCAACCTTTCAATGCAGCCTTCAATGATCCTACAGGCCACACTTAAAGGAATCTTATTGTCTTGATCCAGCCTTTATATGCAATCTTCAATGATCCTACAGGCCACACTTAAAGGAATCTTATTGTCTTGATCCAACCTTTAAATGCAGTCTTCAATGATCCAACATGCCACACTTAAAGGAATCTTATTGTCTTGATCCAACCTTTAAATGCAGTCTTCAATGATCCAACAGGCCACACTTAAAGGAATCTTATTGTCTTGATCCAACCTTTCTATGCAGTCTTCAATGATCCTACAGGCCACACTTAAAGGAATCTTATTGTCTTGATCCAATCTTTCTATGCAGTCTTTAATGATCCTACAGGCCACACTTAAAGGAATCTTATTGTCTTGATCCAACCTTTCTATGCAGTCTTCAATGATCCAACAGGCCGCACTTAAAGGAATCTTATTGTCTTGATCCAACCTTTCTATGCAGTCTTCAATGATCCAACAGGCCACACATAAAGGAATCTTATTGTCTTGATCCAACCTTTCTATGCAGTCTTCAATGATCCTACAGGCCACACTTAAAGGAATCTTATTGTCTTGATCCAAACTTTCTATCCAGTCTTCAATGATCCAACATGCCACACTTAAAGGAATCTTATTGTCTTGATCCAACCTTTCAATGCAGTCTTCAATGATCCTACAGGACACACTTAAAGGAATCTTATTGTCTTGATCCAACCTTTCTATGCAGTCTTCAATGATCCTACAGTCCACACTTAAAGGAATCTTATTGTCTTGATCCAACCTTTCTATGCAGTCTTCAATGATCCTACAGGCCACACTTAAAGGAATCTTATTGTCTTGATCCAACCTTTCAATGCAGTCTTCAATGATCCTACAGGCCACACTTAAAGGAATCTTATTGTCTTGATCCAACCTTTCAATGTGCAGTCTTCAATGATCCTACAGGCCACACTTAAAGGAATCTTATAGTCTTGATCCAACCTTTCTATGCAGTCTTCAATGATCCTTCAGGCCACACTTAAAGGAATCTTATTGTCTTGATCCAACCTTTCTATGCAGTCTTCAATGATCCAACATGCCACACTTAAAGGAATCTTATTGTCTTGATCCAACCTTTAAATGCAGTCTTCAATGATCCTACAGGCCACACTTAAAGGAATCTCATTGTCTTGATCCAACCTTTCTATGCAGTCTTCAATGATCCTACAGGCCACACTTAAAGGAATCTTATTGTCTTGATCCAACCTTTAAATGCAGTCTTCAATGATCCAACAGGCCACACTTAAAGGAATCTTATTGTCTTGATCCAACCTTTAAATGCAGTCTTCAATGATCCTACAGGCCACACTTAAAGGAATCTTATTGTCTTGATCCAACCTTTAAATGCAGTCTTCAATGATCCTACAGGCCACACTTAAAGGAATCTTATTGTCTTGATCCAACCTTTCTATGCAGTCTTCAATGATCCCACAGGCCACACTTAAAGGAATCTTATTGTCTTGATCCAACCTTTCTATGCAGTCTCCAATGATTCTACAGGTCACACTTAAAGGAATCTTATTGTCTTGATCCAACCTTTCAATGCAGTCTTCAATGATCCCACAGGCCACACTTAAAGGAATCTTATTGTCTTGATCCAACCTTTAAATGCAGTCTTCAATGATCCAACAGGCCACACTTAAAGGAATCTTATTGTCTTGATCCAACCTTTCTATGCAGTCTTCAATGATCCAACATGCCACACTTAAAGGAATCTTATTGTCTTGATCCAACCTTTAAATGCAGTCTTCAATGATTCTACAGGTCACACTTAAAGGAATCTTATTGTCTTGATCCAACCTTTCAATGCAGTCTTCAATGATCCCACAGGCCACACTTAAAGGAATCTTATTGTCTTGATCCAACCTTTCTATGCAGTCTCCAATGATTCTACAGGTCACACTTAAAGGAATCTTATTGTCTTGATCCAACCTTTCAATGCAGTCTTCAATGATCCCACAGGCCACACTTAAAGGAATCTTATTGTCTTGATCCAACCTTTAAATGCAGTCTTCAATGATCCAACAGGCCACACTTAAAGGAATCTTATTGTCTTGATCCAACCTTTCTATGCAGTCTTCAATGATCCAACATGCCACACTTAAAGGAATCTTATTGTCTTGATCCAACCTTTCTATGCAGTCTCCAATGATTCTACAGGTCACACTTAAAGGAATCTTATTGTCTTGATCCAACCTTTCAATGCAGTCTTCAATGATCCCACAGGCCACACTTAAAGGAATCTTATTGTCTTGATCCAACCTTTAAATGCAGTCTTCAATGATCCAACAGGCCACACTTAAAGGAATCTTATTGTCTTGATCCAACCTTTCTATGCAGTCTTCAATGATCCAACATGCCACACTTAAAGGAATCTTATTGTCTTGATCCAACCTTTAAATGCAGTCTTCAATGATCCAACAGGCCACACTTAAAGGAATCTTATTGTCTTGATCCAACCTTTCTATGCAGTCTTCAATGATCCAACAGGCCACATTTAAAGGAATCTTATTGTCTTGATCCAACCTTTAAATGCAGTCTTCAATGATCCTACAGGCCACACTTAAAGGAATCTTATTGTCATGATCCAACCTTTCTATGCAGTCTTCAATGATCCCACAGGCCACTCTTAAAGGAATCTTATTGTCTTGATCCAACCTTTCTATGCAGTCTTCAATGATCCTACAGGCCACACTTAAAGGAATCTTATTGTCTTGATCCAACCTTTCTATGCAGTCTTCAATGATCCAACATGCCACACTTAAAGGAATCTTATTGTCTTGATCCAACCTTTAAATGCAGTCTTCAATGATCCAACAGGCCACACTTAAAGGAATCTTATTGTTTAGATTCAACCTTTCTATGCAGTCTTCAATGATCCTACAGGCCACACTTAAAGGAATCTTATTGTTTAGATTCAACCTTTCTATGCAGTCTTCAATGATCCTACAGGCCACACTTAAAGGAATCTTATTGTCTTGATCCAACCTTTCTATGCAGTCTTTAATGATCCTACAGGCCACACTTAAAGGAATCTTATTGTCTTGATCCAACCTTTCAATGCAGTCTTCAATGATCCTACAGGACACACTTAAAGGAATCTTATTGTCTTGATCCAACCTTTCTATGCAGTCTTCAATGATCCTACAGTCCACACTTAAAGGAATCTTATTGTCTTGATCCAACCTTTCTATGCAGTCTTCAATGATCCTACAGGCCACACTTAAAGGAATCTTATTGTCTTGATCCAACCTTTCAATGCAGTCTTCAATGATCCTACAGGCCACACTTAAAGGAATCTTATTGTCTTGATCCAACCTTTCAATGCAGTCTTCAATGATCCTACAGGCCACACTTAAAGGAATCTTATAGTCTTGATCCAACCTTTCTATGCAGTCTTCAATGATCCTACAGGCCACACTTAAAGGAATCTTATTGTCTTGATCCAACCTTTCTATGCAGTCTTCAATGATCCAACATGCCACACTTAAAGGAATCTTATTGTCTTGATCCAACCTTTAAATGCAGTCTTCAATGATCCTACAGGCCACACTTAAAGGAATCTCATTGTCTTGATCCAACCTTTCTATGCAGTCTTCAATGATCCTACAGGCCACACTTAAAGGAATCTTATTGTCTTGATCCAACCTTTAAATGCAGTCTTCAATGATCCTACAGGCCACACTTAAAGGAATCTTATTGTCTTGATCCAACCTTTCTATGCAGTCTTCAATGATCCCACAGGCCACACTTAAAGGAATCTTATTGTCTTGATCCAACCTTTCTATGCAGTCTCCAATGATTCTACAGGTCACACTTAAAGGAATCTTATTGTCTTGATCCAACCTTTCTATCCAGTCTTCAATGATCCCACAGGCCACACTTAAAGGAATCTTATTGTCTTGATCCAACCTTTAAATGCAGTCTTCAATGATCCTACAGGCCACACTTAAAGGAATCTTATTGTCTTGATCCAACCTTTCTATGCAGTCTTCAATGATCCTACAGGCCACACTTAAAGGAATCTTATTGTCTTGATCCAACCTTTAAATGCAGTCTTCAATGATCCAACATGCCACACTTAAAGGAATCTTATTGTCTTGATCCAACCTTTAAATGCAGTCTTCAATGATCCAACAGGCCACACTTAAAGGAATCTTATTGTCTTGATCCAACCTTTCTATGCAGTCTTCAATGATCCAACAGGCCACATTTAAAGGAATCTTATTGTCTTGATCCAACCTTTAAATGCAGTCTTCAATGATCCTACAGGCCACACTTAAAGGAATCTTATTGTCATGATCCAACCTTTCTATGCAGTCTTCAATGATCCCACAGGCCACTCTTAAAGGAATCTTATTGTCTTGATCCAACCTTTCTATGCAGTCTTCAATGATCCTACAGGCCACACTTAAAGGAATCTTATTGTCTTGATCCAACCTTTCTATGCAGTCTTCAATGATCCAACATGCCACACTTAAAGGAATCTTATTGTCTTGATCTAACCTTTCTATGCAGTCTTCAATGATCCTACAGGCCACACTTAAAGGAATCTTATTGTCTTGATCCAACCTTTAAATGCAGTCTTCAATGATCCTACAGGCCACACTTAAAGGAATCTTATTGTCTTGATCCAACCTTTCTATGCAGTCTTCAATGATCCCACAGGCCACACTTAAAGGAATCTTATTGTCTTGATCCAACCTTTCTATGCAGTCTCCAATGATTCTACAGGTCACACTTAAAGGAATCTTATTGTCTTGATCCAACCTTTCTATCCAGTCTTCAATGATCCCACAGGCCACACTTAAAGGAATCTTATTGTCTTGATCCAACCTTTAAATGCAGTCTTCAATGATCCTACAGGCCACACTTAAAGGAATCTTATTGTCTTGATCCAACCTTTCTATGCAGTCTTCAATGATCCTACAGGCCACACTTAAAGGAATCTTATTGTCTTGATCCAACCTTTAAATGCAGTCTTCAATGATCCAACATGCCACACTTAAAGGAATCTTATTGTCTTGATCCAACCTTTAAATGCAGTCTTCAATGATCCAACAGGCCACACTTAAAGGAATCTTATTGTCTTGATCCAACCTTTCTATGCAGTCTTCAATGATCCAACAGGCCACATTTAAAGGAATCTTATTGTCTTGATCCAACCTTTAAATGCAGTCTTCAATGATCCTACAGGCCACACTTAAAGGAATCTTATTGTCATGATCCAACCTTTCTATGCAGTCTTCAATGATCCCACAGGCCACTCTTAAAGGAATCTTATTGTCTTGATCCAACCTTTCTATGCAGTCTTCAATGATCCTACAGGCCACACTTAAAGGAATCTTATTGTCTTGATCCAACCTTTCTATGCAGTCTTCAATGATCCAACATGCCACACTTAAAGGAATCTTATTGTCTTGATCCAACCTTTCTATGCAGTCTTCAATGATCCTACAGGCCACACTTAAAGGAATCTTATTGTCTTGATCCAAACTTTCTATGCAGTCTTCAATGATCCTATAGGCCACACTTAAAGGAATCTTATTGTCTTGATCCAACCTTTCTATGCAGTCTTCAATGATCCTACAGGCCACACTTAAAGGAATCTTATTGTCTTGATCCAACCTTTCTATGCAGTCTTCAATGATCCTACAGGCCACACTTAAAGGAATCTTATTGTCTTGATCCAACCTTTAAATGCAGTCTTCAATGATCCAACATGCCACACTTAAAGGAATCTTATTGTCTTGATCCAACCTTTAAATGCAGTCTTCAATGATCCTACAGGCCACACTTAAAGGAATTTTATTGTCTTGATCCAACCTTTAAATGCAGTCTTCAATGATCCAACATGCCACACTTAAAGGAATCTTATTGTCTTGATCCAACCTTTAAATGCAGTCTTCAATGATCCAACAGGCCACACTTAAAGGAATCTTATTGTCTTGATCCAACCTTTAAATGCAGTCTTCAATGATCCAACAGGCCACATTTAAATGAATCTTATTGTCTTGATCCAACCTTTAAATGCAGTCTTCAATGATCCTACAGGCCACACTTAAAGGAATCTTATTGTCATGATCCAACCTTTCTATGCAGTCTTCAATGATCCCACAGGCCACACTTAAAGGAATCTTATTGTCTTGATCCAACCTTTTTATGCAGTCTTCAATGATCCTACAGGCCACACTTAAAGGAATCTTATTGTCTTGATCCAACCTTTCTATGCAGTCTTCAATGATCCAACATGCCACACTTAAAGGAATCTTATTGTCTTGATCCAACCTTTAAATGCAGTCTTTAATGATCCTACAGGCCACACTTAAAGGAATCTTATTGTCTTGATCCAACCTTTCAATGCAGCCTTCAATGATCCTACAGGCCACACTTAAAGGAATCTTATTGTCTTGATCCAGCCTTTCTATGCAGTCTTCAATGATCCTACAGGCCACACTTAAAGGAATCTTATTGTCTTGATCCAACCTTTCTATGCAGTCTTCAATGATCCAACATGCCACACTTAAAGGAATCTTATTGTCTTGATCCAACCTTTAAATGCAGTCTTCAATGATCCTACAGGCCACACTTAAAGGAATCTTATTGTCTTGATCCATCCTTTCTATGCAGTCTTCATTATGATCCTACAGGCCACACTTAAAGGAATCTTATTGTCTTGATCCAACCTTTAAATGCAGTCTTCAATGATCCAACATGCCACACTTAAAGGAATCTTATTGTCTTGATCCAACCTTTAAATGCAGTCTTCAATGATCCTACAGGCCACACTTAAAGAAATCTTATTGTCTAGATCCAACCTTTCTATGCAGTCTTCAATGATCCTACAGGCCACACTTAAAGGAATCTTATTGTCTTGATCCAACCTTTCTATGCAGTCTTTAATGATCCTACAGGCCACACTTAAAGGAATCTTATTGTCTTGATCCAACCTTTCTATGCAGTCTTCAATGATCCAACAGGCCACACTTAAAGGAATCTTATTGTCTTGATCCAACCTTTCTATGCAGTCTACAATGATCCAACAGGCCACACATAAAGGAATCTTATTGTCTTGATCCAACCTTTCTATGCAGTCTTCAATGATCCTACAGGCCGCACTTAAAGGAATCTTATTGTCTTGATCCAAACTTTCTATGCAGTCTTCAATGATCCTATAGGCCACACTTAAAGGAATCTTATTGTCTTGATCCAACCTTTCAATTCAGTCTTCAATGATCCTACAGGCCACACTTAAAGGAATCTTATTGTCTTGATCCAACCTTTCTATGCAGTCTTCAATGATCCTACAGGCCACACTTAAAGGAATCTTATTGTCTTGATCCAACCTTTCTATGCAGTCTTCAATGATCCTATAGGCCACACTTAAAGGAATCTTATTGTCTTGATCCAAACTTTCAATGCAGTCTTCAATGATCCTACAGGCCACACTTAAAGGAATCTTATTGTCTTGATCCAACCTTTCAATGCAGTCTTCAATGATCCTACAGGCCACACCTAAAGGAATCTTATAGTCTTGATCCAGCCTTTCTATGCAGTCTTCAATGATCCTACAGGCCACATTTAAAGGAATCTTATTGTCTTGATCCAACCTTTCTATGCAGTCTTCAATGATCCAACATGCCACACTTAAAGTAATCTTATTGTCTTGATCCAACCTTTAAATGCAGTCTTCAATGATCCTACAGGCCACACTTAAAGGAATCTCATTGTCTTGATCCAACCTTTCTATGCAGTCTTCAATGATCCTACAGGCCACACTTAAAGGAATCTTATTGTCTTGATCCAACCTTTAAATGCAGTCTTCAATGATCCAACAGGCCACACTTAAAGGAATCTTATTGTCTTGATCCAACCTTTCTATGCAGTCTTCAATGATCCTACAGGCCACACTTAAAGGAATCTTATTGTCTTGATCCAGCCTTTCTATGCAGTCTTCAATGATCCTACAGGCCACACTTAAAGGAATCTTATTGTCTTGATCCAACCTTTCTATGCAGTCTTCAATGATCCAACATGCCACACTTAAAGGAATCTTATTGTCTTGATCCAACCTTTAAATGCAGTCTTCAATGATCCTACAGGCCACACTTAAAGGAATCTTATTGTCTTGATCCAACCTTTCTATGCAGTCTTCATTATGATCCTACAGGCCACACTTAAAGGAATCTTATTGTCTTGATCCAACCTTTAAATGCAGTCTTCAATGATCCAACATGCCACACTTAAAGGAATCTTATTGTCTTGATCCAACCTTTAAATGCAGTCTTCAATGATCCAACAGGCCACACTTAAAGGAATCTTATTGTCTTGATCCAACCTTTCTATGCAGTCTTCAATGATCCTACAGGCCACACTTAAAGGAATCTTATTGTCTTGATCCAACCTTTAAATGCAGTCTTTAATGATCCTACAGGCCACACTTAAAGGAATCTTATTGTCTTGATCCAACCTTTCTATGCAGTCTTCAATGATCCAACAGGCCACACTTAAAGGAATCTTATTGTCTTGATCCAACCTTTCTATGCAGTCTTCAATGATCCAACAGGCCACACATAAAGGAATCTTATTGTCTTGATCCAACCTTTCTATGCAGTCTTCAATGATCCTACAGGCCACACTTAAAGGAATCTTATTGTCTTGATCCAAACTTTCTATGCAGTCTTCAATGATCCTATAGGCCACACTTAAAGGAATCTTATTGTCTTGATCCAACCTTTCAATGCAGTCTTCAATGATCCTACAGGCCACACTTAAAGGAATCTTATTGTCTTGATCCAACCTTTCTATGCAGTCTTCAATGATCCTACAGGCCACACTTAAAGGAATCTTATTGTCTTGATCCAACCTTTCTATGCAGTCTTCAATGATCCTATAGGCCACACTTAAAGGAATCTTATTGTCTTGATCCAACCTTTCAATGCAGTCTTCAATGATCCTACAGGCCACACTTAAAGGAATCTTATTGTCTTGATCCAACCTTTCAATGCAGTCTTCAATGATCCTACAGGCCACACTTAAAGGAATCTTATAGTCTTGATCCAACCTTTCTATGCAGTCTTCAATGATCCTACAGGCCACACTTAAAGGAATCTTATTGTCTTGATCCAACCTTTCTATGCAGTCTTCAATGATCCAACATGCCACACTTAAAGGAATCTTATTGTCTTGATCCAACCTTTAAATGCAGTCTTCAATGATCCTACAGGCCACACTTAAAGGAATCTCATTGTCTTGATCCAACCTTTCAATGCAGTCTTCAATGATCCTACAGGCCACACTTAAAGGAATCTTATTGTCTTGATCCAACCTTTAAATGCAGTCTTCAATGATCCAACAGGCCACACTTAAAGGAATCTTATTGTCTTGATCCAACCTTTCTATGCAGTCTTCAATGATCCTACAGGCCACACTTAAAGGAATCTTATTGTCTTGATCCAACCTTTAAATGCAGTCTTCAATGATCCTACAGGGCACACTTAAAGGAATCTTATTGTCTTGATCCAACCTTTATATGCAGTCTTCAATGATCCCACAGGCCACACTTAAAGGAATCTTATTGTCTTGATCCAACCTTTCTATGCAGTCTCCAATGATCCTACAGGTCACACTTAAAGGAATCTTATTGTCTTGCTCCAACCTTTCTATGCAGTCTTCAATGATCCCACAGGCCACACTTAAAGGAATCTTATTGTCTTGATCCAACCTTTAAATGCAGTCTTCAATGATCCAACAGGCCACACTTAAAGGAATCTTATTGTCTTGATCCAACCTTTCTGTGCAGTCTTCAATGATCCTACAGGCCACACTTAAAGGAATCTTATTGTCTTGATCCAACCTTTAAATGCAGTCTTCAATGATCCTACAGGCCACACTTAAAGGAATCTTATTGTCTTGATCCAACCTTTCTATGCAGTCTTCAATGATCCCACAGGCCACACTTAAAGGAATCTTATTGTCTTGATCCAACCTTTCTATGCAGTCTCCAATGATCCTACAGGCCACACTTAAAGGAATCTTATTGTCTTGATCCAACCTTTCTATGCAGTCTTTAATGATCCAACAGGCCACACTTAAAGGAATCTTATTGTCTTGATCCAACCTTTCTATGCAGTCTTCAATGATCCAACAGGCCACACATAAAGGAATCTTATTGTCTTGATCCAACCTTTCTATGCAGTCTTCAATGATCCTACAGGCCACACTTAAAGGAATCTTATTGTCTTGATCCAAACTTTCTATGCAGTCTTCAATGATCCTATAGGCCACACTTAAAGGAATCTTATTGTCTTGATCCAACCTTTCAATGCAGTCTTCAATGATCCTACAGGCCACACTTAAAGGAATCTTATTGTCTTGATCCAAACTTTCTATGCAGTCTTCAATGATCCTACAGGCCACACTTAAAGGAATCTTATTGTCTTGATCCAACCTTTCTATGCAGTCTTCAATGATCCTATAGGCCACACTTAAAGGAATCTTATTGTCTTGATCCAACCTTTCAATGCAGTCTTCAATGATCCTACAGGCCACACTTAAAGGAATCTTATTGTCTTGATCCAACCTTTCAAAGCAGTCTTCAATGATCCTACAGGCCACACTTAAAGGAATCTTATAGTCTTGATCCAGCCTTTCTATGCAGTCTTCAATGATCCTACAGGCCACACTTAAAGGAATCTTATTGTCTTGATCCAACCTTTCTATGCAGTCTTCAATGATCCAACATGCCACACTTAAAGGAATCTTATTGTCTTGATCCAACCTTTAAATGCAGTCTTCAATGATCCTACTGGCCACACTTAAAGGAATCTCATTGTCTTGATCCAACCTTTCTATGCAGTCTTCAATGATCCCACAGGCCACACTTAAAGGAATCTTATTGTCTTGATCCAACCTTTCTATGCAGTCTCCAATGATCCTACAGGTCACACTTAAAGGAATCTTATTGTCTTGATCCAACCTTTCTATGCAGTCTTCAATGATCCCTCAGGCCACACTTAAAGGAATCTTATTGTCTTGATCCAACCTTTAAATGCAGTCTTCAATGATCCTACAGGCCACACTTAAAGGAATCTTATTGTCTTGATCCAACTTTTCTATGCAGTCTTCAATGATCCTACAGGCCACACTTAAAGGAATCTTATTGTCTTGATCCAACCTTTAAATGCAGTCTTCAATGATCCAACATTCCACACTTAAAGGAATCTTATTGTCTTGGTCCAACCTTTAAATGCAGTCTTCAATGATCCAACAGGCCACACTTAAAGGAATCTTATTGTCTTGATCCAACCTTTCTGTGCAGTCTTCAATGATCCTACAGGCCACACTTAAAGGAATCTTATTGTCTTGATCCAACCTTTAAATGCAGTCTTCAATGATCCTACAGGCCACACTTAAAGGAATCTTATTGTCTTGATCCAACCTTTCTATGCAGTCTTCAATGATCCCACAGGCCACACTTAAAGGAATCTTATTGTCTTGATCCAACCTTTCTATGCAGTCTCCAATGATTCTACAGGTCACACTTAAAGGAATCTTATTGTCTTGATCCAACCTTTCTATGCAGTCTTCAATGATCCCACAGGCCACACTTAAAGGAATCTTATTGTCTTGATCCAACCTTTCTATGCAGTCTTCAATGATCCTACAGGCCACACTTAAAGGAATCTTATTGTCTTGATCCAACCTTTCTATGCAGTCTTCAATGATCCAACATGCCACACTTAAAGGAATCTTGTTGTCTTGATCCAACCTTTCTATGCAGTCTTCATTATGATCCTACAGGCCACACTTAAAGGAATCTTATTGTCTTGATCCAACCTTTAAATGCAGTCTTCAATGATCCAACATGCCACACTTAAAGGAATCTTATTGTCTTGATCCAACCTTTAAATGCAGTCTTCAATGATCCAACAGGCCACACTTAAAGGAATCTTATTGTCTTGATCCAACCTTTCAATGCAGTCTTCAATGATCCTACAGGCCACACTTAAAGGAATCTTATTGTCTTGATCCAACCTTTAAATGCAGTCTTCAATAATCCTACAGGCCACACTTAAAGGAATCTTATTGTCTTGATCCAACCTCTCTATGCAGTCTTCAATGATCCCACAGGCCACACTTAAAGGAATCTTATTGCCTTGATCTAGCCATTATATGCAGTCTTCAATGATCCTACAGGCCACACTTAAAGGAATCTTATTGTCTTGATCCAACCTTTCTATGCAGTCTTCAATGATCCTACAGGCCACACTTAAAGGAATCTTATTGTCTTGATCCAGCCTTTCTATGCAGTCTTCAAGGATCCTACAGGCCACACTTAAAGGAATCTTATTGTCTTGATCCAACCTTTCTATGCAGTCTCCAATGATCCTACAGGTCACACTTAAAGGAATCTTATTGTCTTGATCCAACCTTTAAATGCAGTCTTCAATGATCCAACATGCCACACTTAAAGGAATCTTATTGTCTTGATCCAACCTTTAAATGCAGTCTTCAATGATCCAACAGGCCACACTTAAAGGAATCTTATTGTCTTGATCCAACCTTTCTATGCAGTCTTCAATGATCCTACAGGCCACACTTAAAGGAATCTTATTGTCTTGATCCAACCTTTAAATGCAGTCTTCAATGATCCTACAGGCCACACTTAAAGGAATCTTATTGTCTTGATCCAACCTTTCTATGCAGTCTTCAATGATCCCACAGGCCACACTTAAAGGAATCTTATTGCCTTGATCCAGCCATTCTATGCAGTCTTCAATGATCCTACAGGCCACACTTAAAGGAATCGTATTGTCTTGATCCAACCTTTCTATGCAGTCTTCAATGATCCTACAGGCCACACTTAAAGGAATCTTATTGTCTTGATCCAGCCTTTCTATGCAGTCTTCAATGATCCTACAGGCCAAACTTAAAGGAATCTTATTGTCTTGATCCAACCTTTCTATGCAGTCTCCAATGATCCTACAGGTCACACTTAAAGGAATCTTATTGTCTTGATCCAACCTTTAAATGCAGTCTTCAATGATCCAACATGCCACACTGAAAGGAATCTTAACCTTTTCTGTAACCAGAGGCTCTTAAGAGCCTTATCGCTCACCTGATTTTATAGGCAATGAAGATGGCATTTCCCTGATGTTAAAGTAAGTCCTGTAATTTTCAATAAACTTTAAATAGGACCATCCAAACAATATTACTAGAAAGCTTTGTTTCATTGGTTAACCAGTTGTATAGAGAAGATTTTTTTTATTTGCCCATAGGGTCCTATGTTAAACTAAGTCCTGCGGGGGAGGTGGCCATTTTGAATTTCCAATTGCCATAAAAAACATAAACTTTATAAAGGACCATCCCAACAATATTGCTAGTAAGTTTTTGTTTCCATTGATTAACCGGTTTCAGAGAAGAATTAAGCCTTTAAGAAATTTTTTCCTATAGGGTCCTATGTTAAACTAAGCCCATTTTGAATTTCCAGTTGGCATAAAAATCATAAACTTTATAAAGGACCATCCAAACAATATTGATAGTAAGTTTTGTTTTGATTGGTTAACCGGTTTCAGAGAAGAAGCCTTTTCTAACCTTTTTCCTATAGGGTCCAATGTTAAACTAAGTCCTGCGATGGCGGCCATTTTGAATATCAGATTGGGATAAAAAAACATTAACTTTATAGAGGACCATCCAAACAATATTGCTAGTAAGTTTTGTTTCCATTGGTTGGCCGGTTTCAGAAAAGAAGCCTTTCAAACTTTTTCCCATAGGGTCGTATGTTAAACTAAGTCCTGCGGTAGCGGCCATTTTGAATTTCCAATTGCCATAAAAACATAAACTTTATAGAGGACCATCCAAACAATATTTCTAGTAAGTTTTTGTTTCCATTGATTAACCGGTTTCAGAGAAGAAGCCTTTAAAAACTTTTTCCCATAGTGTCCTATGTTAAACTAAGTCCTGCGGTAGCGGCCATTTTGAATTTCCAGTTGGCATAAAAATCATAAACTTTATAAAGGACCATCCAAACAATATTGCTAGTAAGTTTTTTTTGATTGGTTAACCGGTTTCAGAGAAGAAGCCCTTTTTAACCTTTTTCCCATAGGGTCCAATGTTAAACTAAGTCCTGCGGTGGCGGCCATTTTGAATATCAGATTGGGATAAAAAGACATTAACTTTATAGAGGACCATCCAAACAATATTGCTAGTAAGTTTTGTTTCCATTGGTTGGCCAGGTTTCAGAAAAGAAGCCTTTCAAACTTTTTCCCATAGGGTCCTATGTTAAATTAAGTCCTGCAGTGGCGGCCATTTTGAATTTCCAATTCCCATCTAAAACACAAACTTTATAGAGGACCATCTAAACAATATTGCTAGTAAGTTTTGTTTTGATTGGTTAAACGGTTTCAGAGAAGAAGCCCTTTTTAACTTTTTTCTAATAGGGTCCTATGTTAAACTAAGTCTTGAGATGGCGGTCATATTGGTTTACCAATCAAAATAAAAAGCACAA
Source organism: Limnoperna fortunei (assembly GCA_944474755.1). NCBI lineage: Eukaryota > Metazoa > Mollusca > Bivalvia > Mytilida > Modiolidae > Limnoperna > Limnoperna fortunei. The sequence goes on along the minus strand of OX104112.1, from coordinate 25,644,488 downwards.
ACTTTGTAAAGGTCCATCCAATGAACATTATGGCCAAGTTTGGTTTAAATTGGCCAAGTGGTTTCAGAGAAGAAGATTAAAATGTAAAAAGTTTACAGACGCCGACGACGACGACGCCGACGGACGCAAAGTGATAACAATAGCTCACATGACCCTTTGGGTCAGGTGAGCTAAAAAGGGGTTATTTTACGTATGATTATACCTACACCCCTTGTTGTACCCCTTTGTAACCACTAAAACAACAAAACTTAATTATGTGATTTTAAAATGTTGGCATTCCGGGAACACCCCTCTTGTAAATATGTCAAGGTGTATCGATCGTCATTTAAAACTGAACTGTGTCACGTGATTTAATATCGAAGACACATATTGACAGGCGGGTAGACGTGGTTCTTTTGTTTCTTGTCACAAAGAAAAAAAAAACACTTAAGTACAAAAACATTTGTTTACTTCTAAATTTTTTGAAAATATTCATATCAACCTTCTTACGCAAGCAGCATTTCTCAAAGCTTTCTGTCAAATTTAAAAAAACGAAAGTAGAACACTGAATTTCCTAGTTCAGTGAAAAAATTTCGTTACCTGGAAATAATTGAAAGTAAGCCAAACAAGTACACAGCCACACACGAAACATTTTGTTAAGTGTGTGTGTACTGTATGTTTTTACTCTTACTAGGGGATTGGACATATATATTTATTGACCTCAAACTCCCTGAAAGTGCCCCCCTTTTGAGTCAAAATCATAAATGGTCCACTTTTCAATTCGGATAAAACACAAAATATACATGTGTCTTTAGAACATCAATTTTAATATGGAGTAGGCATTGCCAAAATGCGAGCACAGACAATATAGTCCTTTAATATCGATATATAATGTTGCATTTCATAAATGACATTACTTCCGAACACGTAAATATGTCTATGTTAATAATACAAAATGTGGCACAACATTTTGTAGGAATAATTTAATACATATCTGTATATTTTTACAACAAATCTAGAAGGGAAGGAACATTCATTCTAATACATTGTGAAGATATTATTTTTACCAGATATATTGTTGTAACTTTATTATATTTTGTTATTAAGTTATAAATTGTTGTTTCAGGGCATTTTCGTCCTAGTATAAAATAAAGAATCTAACACCCTGAGTATTAGTTGTGTTATTTGCCTATTGGAACACTGCTACATTATCATTACTATGAATGAAAGATTGTTTTTAGACGTCTTTATATTTATAAATTGGCAATTAGGGGAGAAATGAATCAGGAAAAAGCAATAATAGAATGTTCAAAGTCTTATAGCCTACATTACGTATGGAAAGTTCTGGAAATTTCTAACAGATTTCATTCATTTTTTTATAAGTATTTAGCATATTATTGTGATAAATAATTGTGTGCTATTACACACGCATCACATTCAAATAAAATATGTCAATAGAACTAATTGTGTCAGCTCAATTTAAACAGTAACCCGTATTTTCAACAGACCACGAAACAGAGCATCTTCAGCATCTCCATCTTGAAAAGTGAATGAAAACGCACATGCGCACTGTTCCTTTTCATTCTCATCGAGTCACGTGAAACCTAGTCCTAAAGCTGCAGAAAGTAGGTTTCGAATTGGTTTAAATTCTAGTGGTCACGTGACGTCTTTCTTTGTAACGGTGACGTCACTTGAAATGTAAGTTGATTGTCAGTTTTTAAAGATCGATTTAGACTAGAGATTGCAAAAAATAGTATGAAATTTTTGTTGTTATATTTAAATATAACATTTATTTTTTATCCATTTCAACTTTATTTTCAAGTCTTTCTCAAAAATAATTGAGTACTTTTCTTCATTAACTTTGTTCCAGTTTTTTGACGATATCAACTTCCGGACGAAAAAAATCAATATCAGCATGAAGCACGATTTTGATCACGTGATTTCATTTTGATCACATGACACGTTGTTGCCGCATAGCTCACCGCTCTTCGCGGCAGCAAGCTGCCCGCTGCGAGCTGTGCTCGCTATTAACTGAGAGCAAATAACAAACATAATGGAAGTCAGAATTACTGTCTGTAATTCCATTTTATAGTGTAAACGCTAACCATAACAACAAAAAAAAACATCTAACCAACATTATAAATTCTCTCCTGTTACCATGGAGTTGCAATTTTAAAAGTTTCTTACGTGGTAAAAGAATGCAAGCTGGCAAATAAATTTGATGTTTTCTTTTTCTACAAGTAGTACACCATATCATTAAAATTAAAAGTTCTGAAAACTAAAGATCCAAAATTTGATCATAAAAAGGGATGTATTTTAAACATGCCACAAAAATCAATATTTTACTGTATGTTGTTTGTTGTAGAAAATTTTGTGTACATTTAAGAAACATTGAAGTTGTTTAATCTAAATTGGACAACTTAAACTTGATAAATTACACTTTTTTATTTCATAATTGTCAATTCTTTATAGAAATGAAGCAACATATAAATGTTAACATAACGGAAAGTTCTGTAACAGGAAGGAATGTTAATTTCAAAACATTGGTTTTTTGTCTCGCCTGCGACGAAAGTCGCTGGAGGCGAGACATATGTATGGGAATCCGGCGGCGGCGGCGGCGGCGGCGGCGGCGGCGGCGGCGGCGTAAACACTTGACATCTTGCTTCATATCTTTGTAAGCCCAAGCCCTAGGTCCATCAAATTTGGTCTAGAGGTAGCTTATGATGAGTACTTGCCAGTCAGTCACCTGTCACCTGACCTTGACCTCAATTTCACGGTCCAGCAACTATGTTAAAGTTTTTGGGTTACGACAGTTCCTCTGTAACTACGCATGGTAGGATGACAATATTTGGTGTATAGGTTGCTGATGACTAGTACATGACTGTCTGGTAGGTGTCACCTGACCTTGACCTCAATTTCACGGTCCAGCGACTACGTTAAAGTTTTTGGGTTACGACAGTTCCTCTGTAACTACGCATGGTAGGATGACAATATTTGGTGTATAGGTTGCTGATGACTAGTACATGACTGTCTGGTAGGTGTCACCTGACCTTGACCTCAATTTCACGGTCCAGCGACTACGTTAAAGTTTTTGGGTTACGACAGTTCCTCTGCAACTACGCATGGTAGGATGACAATATTTGGTGTATAGGTTGCTGATGACAAGTACATGACTGTCTGGTAGGTGTCACCTGACCTTGACCTCAATTTCACGGTCCAGCGACTACGTTAAAGTTTTTGGGTTATGACAGTTCCTCTGTAACTACACATGGTAGGATGACAATATTTGGTGTATAGGTTGCTGATGACTAGTACATGACTGTCTGGTAGGTGTCACCTGACCTTGACCTCAATTTTACGGTCCAGCGACTACGTTAAAGTTTTTGGGTTACGACAGTTCCTCTGTAACTACACATGGTAGGATGACAATATTTGGTATATAGGTTGCTGATGAATAGTAAATGATTGTCTGGAAGGTGTCACCTGACCTTGACCTCAATTTAACGGTTCAGCGACTTCGTTAAAGTTTTTGTATTAGGACAGTTCCTCTGTAACTATGCATAGTATGGTGACAATAATTGGTATACAGGCCGCTGCTCATAATTAATGCTATTTACGTAATGCTTATGACGAAATTTATTTTCGTTACTGATGCGGAATTCAGGCGAGACGTTTTTCTGTGTCCACACTTGTTTTACATTAAAAGTGTCAAAATGAACTGTTAATTGTAACACAAAATGAACATCAGTCCAACAACAAATGTGGACACAGAAACCCTGACTTGTATGGATGCCTGTTACATGTACCATGTAAACAAATTCTTTATGCTGTTACTTATAATTTCTTTACTGTTACTAAACATTTTGTCCTTATATCTCTGCCTTAAAGTGCATTATAATAATTCTTTTTGTAATAATTATAATTGAATGAAAATTCAGAAACGAAAGTTTTGCCAAATAGGGTTTAAACAATGTATTACATCGATTAGAGACAACCATAATAAAAAGATATTTATAGAAATTACTATACCCTGTAACTTAGTATAGTATTTTTAAAACCAAAAAGATGACCTAACATATGTATTCGACATCATGATATTGGAGAGGCACAAAATATTATACTTTCTTTTTTTTATCAAAAAATAAATAAATATAAGGGATATTAAGCATTTTTAATGCAAAAAATACCAAAAATGATATTTTAGAATCAAACTTTGTCTGAATGATTAAAGACACTTTTTAAAGTAAACACCTCGGACAAGAAATCTGTCAATTTTTTATAATGACTCATATCTGTCCACTGCGTCTGTTGGAGTTGTAATTATCGTTTACCAATTTCGATCTTTGGGACATATAACATGTTTGGATCGACTCCCCAAGCAAGCAAGCTAGTGTTACAGTACAGTGTGTTTTACTATGTTAATCCGATTTTGTTGCAATACCTTTGGACGTTCTTATGGACATGGTTTTCCCGACCCCATGTCGGGTCAATATTAAATGGGGTTTTTTTTTTTTTTTTTGGGGGGGGGGGGGTTTGGGACCGGTGCATTTCAAATTATCATGTTTTAAAAATTATATGTCCTATCTCCTTAAAATACAATAAAAGTTGCTGTCCCCTACATCAGATGGGTTATAAACAAGTGGGTGTCCTATCTAGTAAACATTTTTTATTGATGTTTTTAAACAATTGTGCGAGTTTTTATTCAAAACATTGAATACATTTTTTCATTGATAATATTGTTATGAAAAAAACTTGCTGTTCTATCAGTGCTGAAAATAACAAAACTTGAGTCCCATATTTATGACAGCATAAAAAAGTATGTGTCCTGTTACATTTTGCAATGGTCCTACCCCCCCCCCCCCCCCAATTAATATTGACCGGTCCTTTAGTGTTTGAGTTACTGTCCGACCAAGGGCATTAAGTTGTCGGTGTAGGACGTAAAAAAAAACACAAAGCAAGCAAGCTAGTGTTACAGTACAGTGTGTTTTACAATGTTAATCCGATTGTGTTGCAATACCTTTGGATGTTCTTATGGACATTTAGGCCTTCATAAGTATTGCATGAGGACCTCATATTCTTGCATCGCTTTTTTATTCAAAGGGGTGAAATATGGCAAATATGTTTTTTATTACGTTTACAACGTTTGTCCACGTTGTACAAGAAATATTGTTTTACATTATTTTTTGCAATAAAAATAATTTTTTTCATTACATAATACAATAAATATTCGTTTTCTATGTAGTATTATTTATTTTCAACCATTTTATTCATAAACATTTCTCTTGTTCAATAGAAATGTGATTCTATACCCGATTGCGATCTTTTTGATCTAACTTTTGATTGGAAAAAATAAAAACATGACTATTTATGAGAGTTTACTACTGATTAAAAACAAACTGTTAATTATTTTGGTAATATTTATCATTTGTTGCATTTATAAATTCATTTGAATCTAATTGTTTCTATTTGGTATATATTGTTGCTGTGGTAACTGGCATTGGGTAATAAAACAGTTATTGAGTGTGTATAGCCAGGCAATAGATCATAAATATGTTTTCTTACTTACTCAAATCACCTGAATGTTTTATTGCCCTCAGCCATGTCAGCCGTCGTCTTTGGGCAATAAAACATTAAGCTGATCAATAGTAGATTACTAACTACCTCAACTACTCGACCACTGAAGCTCGATAATATTTCTGCATTTTACATTTAAGTACATATTAACGTTCTAATTCAAATGTGATGGGAGTTTTATTTTATTTATATATATCACCCAGAGCGGGCGTATTTATTTATTTATTTATTTATTTATTTATTTATTTATTTATTTATTTATTTATTTATTTATTTATTTATTTATTTATTTATTTATTTATTTTATTTTTGGGACGCGCGCGAGCAGGATTATGCGGTGATGGGGTGGGCTGTTTTGTGTTGTGATTGTTTGTCTGAACTCTGATTTGCGATTGCCTTTCACTTCCGGCTCTTGTCGGTTAGTCTTTTTTATGGCTATTTTTCTTTTTTTTAAACTAATTTGTGTTGAAACCATTAAGGTAAACTTTTATCTTTATCCATAATGATTAAAGTTTTTTATTAAATTTCTCGTTGTATTATAATTCGGTTTTATTACGATTTTTATACATCAGGTGTCGATTTAACTAAATATAGGTTTTGTTTTATAAAATAATTTCCCACTGAAGAGCGTATAGGGTAGTATCATGTTCTATCTATTTACGATTTTTGAGATATAAGGGGAAGGAAAGACCCACATTTAAAAAAAAATAATTTGTGTATTTTAATAAATGTATAACCTAATTTTGGTAGAATTTCAACTTTGTAAATGAAAGAGTTTTAAATTTTATGTTAAGTTATTTTCCGGCTCGTTTGAATTGCTATTATTTCTTTTGTTGACTTGTTGCTGTCGTATAACCTGTTCCGTCCTCATGTTTTTCTATGGATCGTTCGATTCCCATGCAATAGTTAGGCATTGTTTGTGTGGGACGCATACAGGGATTTTAAATAATTTTAAGTCGCCCACAACAAAGTTTTGGAGACTAATTGTGTTTACTCCGTTTCTTCTTCTTATTATAATTACTAACCCACATTTGTTTTTTTATGTGAAACCTGTAAAATAACGCAAAAATCTGAATGTTTGTTGTATTCCTTTTAGCATGTTATTACATGTATAACACAATTTTGATAGAATTTATATATTCAAAGCGAGGTAATCGAAGGAGATATCAGTCGTATATCGACATAATTTTTTTCTTGGATAGACCTTTACAAAGTTTGTGTGCTTTATTCTGAAAGGAAACCCAAAATGGTCGCACCGCAAAACTTAAATCATCTCTAAAATCAGAAAACTTATCACATGTTTATTTAATGGTTCTCTATAAAGTTTGTGTTTTTATGTCAAACAGATATTCAAAATGGCCACCACACATGACTTCGTTTAACACAGGACCCTATGGAAGCATGTTTTTAAAGATTTTGTCCCTGAAACCGATTATAACCAGTTGAAAGAATACTTATAAAAACGCTCATTTGATGGTCCTCTCTAAAGATTAGTTTTTATGCCAATAAGAAAACCAAAATGGCTGCCAGATCATGACTTAGTTTATGTGTGTAAAATTGTAAACAGGCTTCGTCCTTAAACCCGGTTAATTTATTCCGAACCTGAAATTATAAAATAGATTAAATAGGACTGTGGGGAAATAATATGAAAGCCTTCTACTTTGAAACCATTGAAGAAATTGAAATAACAATTGTTATTAATATCTTTTTTGAAATTTTCCTCAATAGAGTTTATGTTGTTTTATCAGAAATTCAAAATGTCCATCACCTTCACCGCAGTACTTTTTTTAACATATGACCGTATTGGAAAAAGTATAAAACAAAGCATCATTTCTGAAATCGATAAATAAAAAGGAACAAAAGTTATCACCAGTATTTATTGGATGGTCCTCTGTAAGGTTTATTTTTTTCGTGCCATTTGGAATTTAAAATGGCCACCATCGTAGACTTAGTTTAACACAGGTCCAGAAGAAAACAATTTTGAAGGCTTCTTCTCTCTTCTCTGAGACCAGATAACGAATGGAAACAACCTTATCAGAAATCAGCTGTTTGAAGCCACATAACATGTGAATGTATATTTGATGGTTTCAATAAAAGTGTATGCTTGTTTATATGATCGGAAATCCAAGATGGCTGCCATTGTACGAATTAATTTAACATACAAACGTACAATAAAATGTTTAAAATAGCTTCGTGTCTGAAGCTATTAAATAAGTTAAAACCAAGCAGCAATTTTCATTGTATGGTCTCAACAAGGATAATGTTAAAATGCCAGCAGAAACTTGAAAATTGCAGTTTAACAACGCGGAAAAAATAAATACTTGATGTTGTCTGTAACTAATACAAATTGCAGTTTTCTCATTAATCATGTTAATAAGCATGATATTCAATTCTAATACATACGTATTGCCAGTTTCCAGTTGGTGATTTTCTACTGTTACAGAGGCTTCTACCTCCAAATACATACGTATTGCCTATTTCTGGTCGGTGATTTTCTACTGTTAATCGGGCTTATACCTCCAAATACAACGTATTGCCTGTTTCCGGTCGGTGATTTTCTACTGTTACTCAGGCATCCTCCTCCAAATACATGCGTATTGCCAGTTTCCGGTCTGTGATTTAATTTCAACTGTTACTCAGGTTTCCTCCTCCAAATACATACGTATTGCCAGTTTCCTGTCGGTGATTTTCTACTGTTGCTCAGGCTTCCTCCTCCAAATACATACGTATTGCCAGTTTCCTGTCGGTGATTTTCTACTGTTACTCACGCTGCCTCCTCCAAATATATACGTATTGCCAGTTTCCTGTCGGTGATTTTCTACTGTTACTCAGGCTTCCTCCTCCAAATACATACGTATTGCCAGTTTCCTGTCAGTGATTTTCTACTGTTACTCAGGCTTCCTCCTCCAAATACATACGTATTGCCAGTTTCCGGTCGGTGATTTTCAGATTTTCTGCTGTTACTCAGGCCTCCTACTCCAAATACATACGTGTTGCCAGTTTCCGGTCAGTGATTTTCTACTGTTACTCAGGCTTCCTTATCCAAATACAATAACATACTTATTTTCAGTTTTCTATTAGTGATTTTCTACTGTTACTCAGGCTGCCTCCTCCAAGTACATACGTATTGGCAGTTTCCGGTCGGTGATCTTCTACTGTTACTCATGCAGGCTTCCTCCTCCAAATACATACGTATTGCCAGTTTCCGGTCGGTGATTTTCTGCTGTTACAAATGTACTCCGGCTTCCTCCTTCAAATACATACGTATTGCCAGTTTCTATTGGTGTTTTTTTTCTGTTACGCAGGCTTCCTCCTCCAAATACATACTTATTGCCAGTTTCCGGTCGGTGATTTTCTACTGTTACTCAGGCTTCCTCCTCCAAATACATACTTATTGCCAGTTTCCTGTTGGTGATTTTCTACTGTTACTCAGACTTCCTCCTCCAAATACATACTTATTACAAGTTTCCGCGGTCGGTGATTTTCTACTCTTACTAAGGCTGCCTCCTCCAAATACATACGTGTAGCCGGTTTCCGGTCGGTGATTTTCTACTGTTGCTCAGGCTGCCTCCTCCAAATAAAACTTCACTATATAGCTAAAACAGAAAGTGGGGTTAAACACCAATAAAACACAAAACAAATAACACGTAGGTAATTGTTAAAGACAACCGAAGTAGTTTCAACCATTTCTCTTTTATTGAAATTAAAACTTAATTTTCAGTTTTCTCTTCTGTATCTTCAATTTTAATGAATTTGAAGTTTCTTTTAATTTGTCACACACTGGCATATTGTTAAATTTTTATTTTCGTTTTTTATTTTCTGCTCATACGCAGCTACTCTAAAGTATATAATTGTGCATATTTTTTATGTCAAGGTTTCAAATGCTTTTAGTCACTAGATAGCGACTTTTTTTACTAGAATGGGACTCGGTGGCCGAGTAGTTAAGGTAGTTCGTCTACTATTGATCACGTGGTCGGTCAACACTGAAATTGCGGGTTCGATTCTCACTGCAGGCAGGTTGTACTCGACTCCAATCTTAATTGACAAGGATTGCCAGTTTTCCTAATGCAGGTCGGGGGTTTTCTCCGGGTACTCCGGCTTCCTTCCTCAATAAAAACTGGACGCCAAGATATAGCTGAAAAATTGCTGAAAGTGGCAAAAGCGCCATCAAACAAACAAAGGAAATGTGTATAATTTCCCTTTTTATTTTGGACAGCGTTTAGGAAGTTTTCACATTCAATATCAGCTGGACACAATTACAGCCAGCACAGCGGTGAGCTCTACGACTATTATGTGTCACGTGATCAATATCCGAATATAACACATTTTGAATATTTTCCGCCAATGCAAACTGTATGTAAACGTCACAATTTTCAGTCGTGGCCCTTAATTTTCACTCGTCTTTTGAACACATGTCTCTAAATAGGGGTAATAGTGATTAGGAATAAGACATCAACCAAAGAGGGATAACTCTTAACAAAACGAGGTTTATTTTTCAACAGAAAAGGGAGGGGCGGGGACAGTCTGTCAAAAAATGTGACCAATATATACATACAGGGATATGCATCTGACCAAAATTCTTGTATAACTTAAATGATATATCTTTTACCGTCTCCCATGGGAGACGGTATACATAGTCAAATGACGATCAGTCTTCGGAGTAAATGACTCTCTGTTACTTGATTGGGTGGTTTACTAAATCTATAAATATTTTTGTCATTTCATTGGTTTACGTGAGGATCGCAATAGTATGTGTACTGAAATTTCGATATATTCTTAGGTTGAATCGGGGTTGTAATCAGTATTTTAGTGTAATAATGTTACGTTCCATATATTGATTTCTATTTCATTCAATGCATTGGTCAGTGAATTGTACCAAAATCTCCCTACTTTATAAAGCTGTTTCGGACAAAATTATATGTTCTATATCTTTATTTTCGTTAAATCAGTATTTTAGTGTAGTAATGTTACGTTCCAAATATTAACATATTAACTTCTATTTCATTCAATGCATTTGTCAATGAACAATTAAAAGGTAAACATTGTACCAAAATCTCCCTACTCTTTAAAGCTGTTTGGGTTAGTCAAAAATGATATGTTCTGTATCTTTATTTTAAAGGCATTTAAATCTCTCAAGCACCACTGGATAATAGTTTAGCGTAAACAAAGTCCTTACAAGGTACATGTACATTGTTTACCTATCCTACATATAAATTACAAAAAAAAACCAGATACTTTATTAAATCCATAAAATTTGTAATGCAGCTAAGAGACGGTTAGCTTTTTAGAAAAGCTAAACTTGTAACATATAGTTAAAAAGTGTAATCGCCAAATTAATGAACAAAGTAAAAAAAGGAATTGTGAGCTGTATTAAAAACATTAATAAATAATATTGTCTGTGCTCGCAGTTTGGCAATTTCTACTCTATATTATAGATACAACATTGCTGAGAGTTGTTCACAGATCAAATTTCATTACCCAGCGATAGTAGCGCATCTGATTGGCCAATGAATAAATTGCGTACATTGTTTTTTTTTGGGAGGGGGGTCGGAGTACCTGGAAAAAAAGAAAGAAAGAAACAATAATTATAAATACAAATTTAACATATGGTGGAAGTCTATAGCAAGATATGGTCGTTCTTAAGAAGGAAATACGTTATTATCTTGCTATATGACATCAATCAATCAATCAATAGGTGTTGTTTTCTTTTATGGCTTTCTCCATCAAAAATTAAAAAACAAAACACTAATGGTATTTATATTTATCATTTCGTTATTTTACAGAACGACGACAATGGCTGAATGTGGAGGATTACAGTGCGAGCCATGCATGCATGAAGATGTTACTAAATCCGCGAGCAAGTGGTGTACGGACTGTGGAGAAAGGTGGTGTGATGAATGCTTCCGGAGGCACAACGCTCACAAAATGTTAAAAAACCACCACGTCATACCACTAGAGGAATACCGAAAGTCCGAAGATTTAAATGTAAACTTAGATTGTCCAGATCACAGGAAACAATTTGATTTTTACTGTCCAACACATGACAGTATTGTTTGTGTTGAATGCGTCCAATTAACTCACACCAGGTGTGAAGATCTCAGGCCGTTAGTTGAAGCAGCGAAGGGAGCCAAAACATCTACGGCATTTTCCTATCTGGAGCAAACTATCAATGTAGTACTTGAAAACTTAGAAAAAGGGGAACGACATTTACAACAAAATAAAGCAACTATGAAGGAACAGGAAGATGTCACAAAAAAATTTATAGCGACAAAGAGAGCAGAAATAAATAAACTCTTAGATTGCATAGAGGAAAAATTATTAAATGAACTAAAATCAAAGTCAGAAAAGGCAGTGAGAGAAATTTCTTTGATGACGACCAACCTTGAAACACAACGCAAAAATATTTCAAAGTTAAAAGACACTGCACCACACATGAAACAATTTTCATCAAATCTGGAAATGTTTGTTGGAATTCGGAGTATTCTGAAAAATGTTGTCAACGAAATAAATGGAATCAAACTTCTGGTAAACTGTATCCCACAGCTAAGTATAGCAGTTCAGTTCAACCCTAAATTTGACACATTCACTGAAGCCTTCGTCTCTTTAGGAAAAATAAAAATAACGTCTAAAGAAGCAGTAGTTCCATATGTTGAGCGATGTCTAATACAGGCACAGTACCAGCGTTCAGCTGAACCATCAGTCCATAAATTAGACAATCTACAGTTGAAGCTGAGGACAAACATTAAAATGGGTGAAAAGAATTCCAACGTAAAGAGCTGCTTAATATTACCAAACAATTCTATTATGATTGTGAGTTACAATACACCATCTCTTACTATTCTAAAGGAAGACGGATCACATGACCGTGACATCAGTGTTCCGTATGATCCTTATGACGTCACAATAATTGACGACCAGAGGGTTGCAGTTTCGTATGGAAAAACCTGTATAACCATAGTAAATATTAACAATCAACGTAAAAATCAAACTCTGGAGAATTTATGTAATCTATATGGGATCTGGCACATTACATACAACGATGGTAAACTATATGCCGTGGTGTTGAAAGAGGGAATCAAGGTAATAGATCAGATGGGAATTTTATCAAAAAAATACTTATATACGACGATGCAGAGGATACTTGCAAGGTTACAACACAGAAAGACAAGATTTACTACTCAGTCAGTAACGCGAGTGTACACAGTGTAGATATGGAAGGTATAGAAATCTGGACGTGTCAGGATGATCGATTACAATCATGGTTGTCCTCTCCAGTCATAGCTGTGGATAATTATGGTATAACGTTTGCAGCTGGTTATAACAACAATCTACTTCTGGCCATTTCTCCAGATGGTAAACAACAGAAGGTTCTACTGACCAGTTCTGATGGACTCCAGACCCTGGTGCTGTGTACTACGACAAAGACAGTAAACGACTTCTGGTCTGCAATCGGGAAAACGGACACGCTGCGTTATATGACGTCATTTACTAACACATATTTTATTTGATTATGTGGTTAAATACAGAAACCGATTCCAACTTACATGATTGATAATGGCAAATGATAATTATTACAGCCAAACAAACTGTTAACTACTGTTTTGTTTTTTAGAAAAATAAAATTATACTTATTACCCGATGACGTACCGTTATATAAATTTCTGCATCGGGAGTGTTTTTGATGTCAGTGGAAACCATATATGAGAATGTTTTTATTGTAAAAGCAAAACCATACCACTAGGGACACGATTTTTTTCTTTTTCAGATTTTGCTGCAATCCATTTATCGGGAAAATTGCAGTTTCAATACGCACTTTAAGAGGATTTTAATAGGACGAGATGTTTTGAGCAATCATTTTACACAGGGCATCAAAACTTTGCAATTATCTCTTTCAAAATTGCATGGTACTAGTGGGACCTTTTGGTTAAGGAAGTTAATCATCTACTATTTATTATATTTCCACCCAACGATGAGGTTATCTTAACCCGCAAAAGATTGGTGGGCTCTTGTAGCTATAACGCGATGGTTCACTCTATTTCTGTTTGTTGTTCTAGGACCATACTGGGGGGGGGGGGGGGTAGTACTTGACCAACGGAGCTGCCCAGCGTGTCCCTAGGGACGCCTTCTTGTTCCAGAAGGATGAGTTAACTTGTAGCCGCTACGGTAGTCTTCATTCTCAGAGCCTACCTTTCCGGTGCCTTTATACTGAGGCAGTCGTAAGTTTGTTCATGATGTCCCATCCCTGCTTTCGAACCTGGTTTCGTCCACATATTACTGGATAATAAATCGCAGGACCTAAAGCGAATATTTATTAATCAATCTATTTTTTTTTCTAACGGTCAATTTGAAAAGAGTAACCCACTCTATGTAATTTATGAAAATTCCACTATTTTTAAAGCGCGTGTTGTGTTTTTATAATTTAAGTTAGTTAATTTAAACGTATCTACGTTTTGTTACAATTGTCCATGTAATTGTCAACACCGAAGCTCCACGTTCGACCCTAATGTCATTTGATAACGTTTGTTAGTTTTCCAGTAAAAGGTCCGGTTTTTTACCAAGTATTTCGAGCTCTCCCTATAAAACTGGACGCTATGATATAGCTAAAAATAATTGAAAATGGCTTTAACAACATAGACACAAACACCTTTTTCAAGGTTGTTAGCAGATGAGCAAGTAATTGCTATAATTAAATTCAAAACAGTCTGATGTTGACAAGGATTGCCAGTTTCCTATCGAAAGTCAGGAATTTTCTCCGGATACTCGGCATCATCCCCATAAAACTGAACGTCACGATATATAGCTGAAAATTGCTGAAAGAGATAGATCAAGAATTTCCCATTACAAGGTCGTTTTCCTCATAAAATTGGTGGGCACTCTGGAAACATTTCTTAATCCATTTTTCGGATCACTGAGGCATACGCATTTTGTATTACCATTCAAACAAACAAAAACTGTCGTTTAAGTCATACGCTATTTGTCATCGCCTTTGCATTTGTGGTCTTTACGTCTTTATGTTATGTTGTGTTACATTTACATTTTGCGTTATGTATTTTCGTCTTTATGTTATGTGGTGTTGTATTTACGTTATGTGCTTACATCTTAATGTTGCGCATATTTATATTTATGTTTTTGTTTTACTGGTATGCTACGTGGAGTAATATTTACGTTGTGTGGTTTCGTCTTTATGTTATTTGGTGTTGTATTTACGTTATGTTGTTTCGTCTGTATGTTACGTGAAATATATTTACGTGATGTGGTGTCGTTTTTATGTAATTTAGTGTTATATTTACTTAGTGTGCTTTCATCTTTGTTATGTGGTGCTTATTAACGCTATGTTTTTTCGTCTTTATGTTACGTGGAGGTATATTTAAGTTATATGGTTTCGCTTTTTTTTACGTGGTGTTATATTTACATTTCTTGTTTTCGTCTTATGACATGTGTGCTTATTACGTTATGTGGTTTCGTTTTTAGTTATGGACATGTAGTTTCATGTTTGAATTGGTTAGTTAGGACATTAGTGTAAGAACCCGTCCGCTAACAGACATTGTCGAACCCGTACTAACCAAATCTGCCGAATTCAATAAAAGCTTACGTCAGCATCATGCCAATTCTCTACAAACATGTTTCTATAAATAAAAAAATTCAATAAAAACATTATAAAAATAATTTATTGGTCCAATTCTTTACGTTAGGCTATTAGAATCGAATTCAAGTTTATAACTGAAAATCAAAGATACATATGTTAACCTATGGGATGCTGAATTATTATGAATTGGCTACTTTAATGTTTACTATTCATTATTTAAGATGGCGCCAGCTTTGACAAACTACGTGATAAATAGTAAATAACTAACTACCATAACCACTAGTCTACCTCTGGCCCCAACATGTTGAATTCTTAGATTTGTTATATAGATTATGTTACTGTTACGTACATTGTTATTTGGTTCAGGGTATAGTAAACATTTCATGGTTTATGCTCAACAATTTATTTAAATGACAAAGCAAAGCGTTTTATATATCCAATACGTAAAAATTGTTTTAGTTATAATATCCGGGCCTAAGAACTTAACAAAGGCTTCAGTATTTCGAAATCGGTTGCTAAATATATCAGCAAGGTATCTATGCTAACAAAACTAAAAATTTAATTTGCTTTGTAAGCTGAAATCTGATTGGTTAATTCAAATCGAGCAACCCATATTATAAGATATAACTTGCGTGACCTTTGACCTATCTTACGCAGTTAAAATTCAAATAGTTCCATGACGTCATCGACGTTTTTACTATAAAAATTGTTAAAATTTATAGTTAAAATTAAATTATAAGGAATATTTCAAATTTCTGAACAGGTTATACTATATAATATGGTTGGGGTCTGTTTACACCATTCATCAATCGCTTCGCGGTTTATTAGGCGTAAACAGACCCAAACCATATTATATCGTATAACCTATTCAGCAACTTGAAGTGTTCCTTAATTAAAAGTAATTATTATACCATAGTTATGTGTTTTTATACCAGACCCGCGTTCGGTAAGGTCAATCAGTGGCGCTCAAAACATGTCCAATATCGAAAAAATTTGCATATACAGTGAAATTTTGTGTGTTTGTTCGTTTTTTGTAGTTTTCTTTACCATCTTCAACGATAAATCCAAAGGACATTCACTATTTGCATAACATTGAGATGGAATTTGTTTTCTTTTTTTCCCTCTTATATTATTTTGGGAATAACGAATTTACAATAAATAAACACATAGCAATAAAAAATATAGAACACAGAACACAGAACACAGAAAACAGAATTATGAAGCATGAAAAATAAATAATCAACCATTTAAATTTTGAACCCGATGGCTTTCGATGCAAATGGACTATTAATTCCTGTCGATCTGCATAACATGTTGGGGCCAGAGGTAGACAAGGGGTTATGATAGTTAGTCATTTAACATTTATCACGTAGTTTGTCAAGGATGAGGTTGTGGGTTTGAGTATCTTCTGCGGGTAGGTCGTGCTCGATTCCATATTTGATTGTTTCATATCGATGGCCAAATTTTTTTTCCTGGTACCCCGGCTTCCTCGCGCAGTAACACTGCGGAAAAATTGCTCAACAGTGGCGTTGAACAGCATATAAAAATCACATATAGTCATATTGTGTAGTTCTAGAGAACATGAAATAATATATGCATGTTTTCACTCTATGCCCGAATTACATGTAAGAATTGAATTGCGGAAAACATGCGTGCGCCATCAGAGAGGGCCATCTGTAAGGGTTTGAACCAATAAAAATCGAGAATTTCGATGAAAGTTATACGTCATGTAAATATTTAGCTACAAAGTATCATGCAACTCTGGTGAATGGTTTCATTTAACAGAAACATACACACTGTTTCAGTCACATATTTTGACCAGTTTCTATAAGTTGCGCCGACTAGAGCACGTATAACTGACAGACGGACGGGATCTATTGTGTATGGTACAACTATCTTTAACTGCAATACTCTTACTGTCCCATACCTGGTTGTTGTACAATGCACAATACAATTATTGTTATGTTGTGTTTGTTTTGTTAATTGAAAATATGAAAAAGGGGGGGGGGGCTCTGCATTACCACCCGACTTCCCTTTTGGATCATTGTATAATTGAGAATATCTATTCTATGATTTATCAAAAATAAAAACATACACATTACGATTTTTACGCTTAATAACAAATGATTCTGACATTGATAAAGGTGTTGGATTTAATATCTGGCAATTTAAATGTCAATCTAACGTTCGAATGCAAATAGACTGGTCAATAGTATTGGGGAGATGGGGGTGTTCAACAGATTCCATTTCATAAGGATCAAATACAAAATGGAGGACTATGACAAAAATAACAATCGTTTAATATATTAAATATACAGAATATAGTATTGTGTTTGTTTCTTTATGGTTTTACACCCATCCAGCAATTTTCGAGAAATGGCGCCCCGCATTCGACATAAAATCGACAATATTTTTTTTTCAATTAAGATTAAATGAGAGCCTTGCCTGAAGTCAAACTCGAACTCACACTTCAAATGTTTACACGCCTGTAATCACCAGAGAATGGCATCCTTCACATCTAGATCAGTCACAATATAGTCCAAAACTTTACAAAAATGTAAGTAGGTACAGACATTTTCCAAGAAGGAAACCCTTTCGTTACAAACTGTTACATTCTACCACTATTATAATAAATTTTAAGACCACGATGACGATAAAGATGATGACGAGGACGATAATAAGCTTGTTTTGCATCAGACATGTTTCCATCCTCAATAAAAATGAATTGGAAGTCTGAATATTGATTGATTGATAACGAGCAATATTGTAGCTATATTGATTCCCACTATCATAACACTGTTTCATTCATTTTAAAGATATAAACAGCTATAATGGCGTCCAGTTTTGTTTTATTGGAGTACTCACTAATAACCCCCTACATTAATTACATTCGGAAAGCAAACTATCCTTGTTATTTAAGGCTGGAGTCGAGTATTCCCTGCAAGAAGTAAGGCTCGAACTTTCAAACGTCAATTGTGACACGCCGGTTATTTAAAGTAGATGACAAATTACTTTAACCACTCGGCCACCGAGGCCACAGATTTATAGAGTAAGCATATGTAATAATATTTATGACAATATTATAAGAGTATAAAGCCAAAAAACATTTTTTTCACCACGTGTTGTGTGTGCTTTGCTCAGTAGTAGTGACCCAGGACTACCGCCGATGTTAATCAATAATAGACGAGCTCCGTATAGATCTTGGGGAAACCGTAAGAATAGTCAATAACAGTTTTATAAAATAATAGGGCTAGGTCAACTTGCTCTTAGGTACGATCGAGATAGTGCCGTCTTGTCAAATCAGAAGGAGGCAACATTGTGTATTATGTATTGAGTACATGTATCGACAAATATTCGAAGCATATCTACAGTACATGTAGTATAGGGTGATTAGTAAATTATCATCACTTGTAAGTCATTATGTACACAAGTAGGCAATCTCCCAAGTAGCAAGACTCTGTTTGTGGGAGAATATAATTCAAGTATACTGTCTTTTTAAGTGAATGGTATTGACATTGAAATAATCTTGGTTTGGCCCACAACGAATTTCAGCGTTGAATATCAATCCGGAATAGAACAGAACCAAACATTTTCTTATCGGAGTGGGGGGGGGTGTCCGGGTTAAGACAGTTATTTTCTCTACTTCAGAACACGAGTACATTTTTCCTCTGATATTAAGGAAACAAGAGAGATCTTGAGGAAGTACAACCGAAATTATGTGTTTCGAAGGTCTATTGCTCTTCAGATTAATTGTGATTATAATATGTTAATTTGTTCCTACTGTTCATTATTCCACGACTCAATACATCGATAGTTCTCTCAGCGGAGGATCTTCTTGAATGTAAAATTTGTTTAAATTCACGATTTTTATCAATTTTACAATTTTACAATGTGGAATCCGGTTAATATAATGAAAACGTAATGAACGTTCGGTATAGTAAGTGAACATTTTAAAAACAATAAATCTACGGAATATGAATCGGTCCATGACGTCACGCTCAAATCCTCTGATTGTCAGCTAACAAAACGACTCTAACAATAAAAATAGTTATCATCATTTTTTTTTCTCAAAATGGGGTGGTGTTGTTTTTAATATCACAGGTATAGGATAAGCTTCGTTGTCGGATATTTTCTATAAATCCAAAATATAACGAGAGATAAACCAAACATAAAAAATCATTCCTTATAATTTTAAAAAACAATTAAATTAACTAGATTTGACTGATAAAACGTTTTCTCTAAAATCAAAAGCACGTTACTTTCAAATGTAAGGGAGATAACCTCAACTCAAGGCATTCATAACTGATATGACTACTTCTTACAGAGGGATCGTGTTGCCTTTTTTGTTGTATGTTGTAATGTTTGTTTCTTTTTGTGTTTTTGTGTTTTTGTGTTTTTTTAGCCATGCTCTGTTATTACGTAAAAGGTTCCTCGGTGGCTACGTTAAGTTAATCATCTGTCATTGATCACCTGCCTGTGAACACTGCCTGTTTAAAGTTCGAATCCTACGGCAAAAAAGGGTGTGCTCGACTCCAACCTTAATTGACAAGGAATGCTATGTTTAATACAGCGGACTTTCAGAGGGTACTCCGCTTCTTCCAGTAATACAAATCTGGACCATGTGATATAGCTAAAAAGAGTGCATAAGTCAAGTCCAAACAGCCGCTGATTTCGTACAGTTTTTGTTTCTTCTTTTACTTGTCGCTATCTTCTGATTATTTGTAGGTGAAACCCAAAATAAAAAGTAATAACACAATGTATTGCGGATTGACCCTGTAATCACCAGACTGAAACAAAATAACAAATTTACTTCCTTTAAATGAAATTGCGTTCCGGGGGCCTCGGTGGCCGATTGGTCAAGGTAGTTCGTCTACTATTGATCACGTGGTCTGTCAACACTGAGATTGCGGGTTCAATTCTCGCTGCAGGCAGGGTGTACTCGACTCCAATCTTAAATGACAAGGATTGCCAGTTTTCCTACCACATGTTGGGGGTTTTCTCCTGGTACTCCGGCTTCCTCCCCCAATAAAAACTGGACGCCATGATATAGCTGAAAAATTGCTGAAAGTGGCGTTCAACGCCGTCAAACAAACAAAACAAACAAACGTTCCGAAGACATTCGAGGCGCCAGATGAGGACAGGCTTTCTAGCTGAGTGTGTATGTTAACCTTTAGGAAAAGCATGCAATGTAAAATATTTTTGGAATTCTCTTTACAGAAGTTAATAATAAAATAGAGAGAGGCCATTTTTGTCCTGGTACTTTGTCTTCGGTGATAGCGCTATCTATTAGCGTAGCTTTGAAAAATCGAAAACCAGAATAAAATGGCTACTTTGTGTATACAATTTTGGATGAAAATCGATAACAAGAATAAAAGGCTATTTTATGTATACAATTCCGGAGTTTGCCTTCCGTCTTTTGTAAGATGCACTAAATAATTGTTATGTCAATAATTTGTTTCATTGAACCACATGAACATTAATTTTAAATCAAGTTTATTAAATTTTTTGCTCTGCCTCAACTAGGCTGAACGCTAGTACTCATTATATTGTTTGTTTGTTGCTTTAATAAAATTAAACGCCTTTTTCAACATTATTTCTGCTATAAAAACCGCGTCAAAAAATTTATAAGTGTAGGAAGTTGGAAACCATGTAAACCTCTTGACATTAGCGAAGAAAGCTAACAATCATTGTCGTTTAACATGTCCGTCGACTGCCGGCAGTAATGGTCTCTGTATAGCACTTAAGTATTTCGCTTTATATAAACATAATACAATGCATTTACTCAACCAAGAATACTTCGAGTGTTCGAGTTCGACGCATGGTAAGGCGTGCTTGACTTGAGCGTTGGGGATATTGATTTACAGTATGTTTAATGCTGAGGGTCGCTATAATGCTACAATAGATAAAGATGGCGTAAAGTCTCAAAGAAGCAACAGAAAACACCTTTATCTAACTTTTGAGTTGTCACTGCCATTATTATTAACTTATCACAGGGATGCTCTCAGATTACCGCATTGTATTCCGGATATATTTTTTCTTTCAATTTTTTTTCTATACAAACCGTTTATCAAGTACATGACATAACTTTGATGGTTCAGATATCCTTAGGTGCAACACCATCTATCCAGAATCAACTACAGTGACGGGCCAAAAGTGAGTCAAGTTTTTTCATGGCGACGACGTCGCTCATGGCGCCACAGGCAACAAAAATCAAAATTGTGACGTTCATATCAATCGGATAAACGTAATTTTTACTGTGCCAAGAAAGATAACTCCACTTTGTCGGAATGAAACCGGAAATGTCAAAACGTAAACAAAAGCAATTTTCCGAAAATGGCAAAACATGGCAAAGAGTTGTCGGATTCTGACAAACAAACCATTGTATCTTTGATAGAAAGTGGAATGAAGGCGAGAAAAGTAGCAGAATTAATGAAAAGGAGTGAATCAACCATATCTAGGTTTTTGAAACGTTTCCGATCAACCGGTAGCATAAAAAACCAGGCTAGATCAGAGAGACCAAAATCAATGACTGCTCGCGGCCGGCGGATACTTTTGAGGATTGTGAAAACCCACCGACGACAGCCTTTGAGGGACATAACCAGTGAATTTAACGATTCTAACTTGGAAGCTTGTTCATCAAGAACAATCCAGCGAAATTTACATGATCTTGGGTATAACAGGCGGTCAGTGTGTAAACGGATGATAGTACGGAGAGCCAACAGGAAGAAACGGATGGACTGGTGTCGGTCTAGATTGCACTGGACAATAAACTGGCAGTGGAAACATATAATATTTAGTGACGAAATGATGATGATCTTGAAACCCGATGGTCAGGTGAAGGTGTGGAGGCGGGTTGGAGAGAAAATGCAACCAGAGTGCCTGGGCTATATTCCCGATTGTCGTGGCCAAACTTTGAAAATCATGGTATGGGGATGTATGACATACCACGGAATGGGGACTTTAGCATTTATTGATGGTCATATGAACTCAGTGAAATATATTGACACATTAGAAAACTTTTTGTGGCTGGTGTCGCTAAACATTTTTGAGAAAATCGCTGGATTTTTCAGGAAGATAATGCTCCTACTCATAAATCAAGATTGTGCGAAGATTGGAAGAGAGACAATGATATCCCTACTTTACATTGGCTGGCACAATCCCCGGATTTGAGCCCTATCGAAAATATTTGGCTCCTGTTGAAAACATCTGTGAAACGGAACTTAAACAAAGTGAAAAATTTAGACGACTTGAAAGCCCAACTGCTTCACGCATGGAACAATGTGCCTCTACATCACATTCATACACTATACGGATCCCTACCAAGGAGAATTAGACACGTTTTGACTCAGAAAGGGCACATTACTAAATAATAAATTAAAAATAATCAAACATGAGGTAGGCTTTTCATTTATTCATTGTGTAATTGTTCTAATTACTTCGGCAGCCATTAAAAAACTTGACTCACTTTTGGCACGTCACTGTATGTTCTTCGTGATGTTTATTCATTACGGGCCAGAGGACTGGACAGTAACCATATCGACAGTTGATCATTGGCGTGTGAACAGTAGAGATGTTTGTTGGAGCCTGATTTCGAGCAAGGTGCATTCGACTTGATAGTGTACAAAAAATACTTAAGTTAAACATTCAGCACAAACAGTGCAGCATAGAATTTGGGGAACAAAGAATTAAAGAATTAAGAACTGTAAATTGAACAAAACCAATTTGATCATTACATGTCTGCAAGGGAAGCGGAACTCAGATACATAGGCGACAGCTGAAAAAAATGATTGATTGATTGGTCGATTGATTGGTCGATTGATTAATTAAATGAACTGGCCATACGCCCAGCAAGCAATATCCAAGCTATATTCAGGACTAGAACAGGTTTACAAACAATAAATCAACAGAAAATGGACTAAGGGGAACAAAATGTTATCTGCCACTGGAAAAGTGTGGAGCATTTTGGCTACGGGCAGGGAGTTTGGCCTTTTATATCAACTACAATGGGCTTTTGAAATCTTTAAAAAGCTCTTTACCGAGCAAGAAGCGTGTCACTATTTAAAGAAGTTACACATTACCGTAAACGATCAGGTTTTCCGTATTATAAATTTACAACCCCCTTTCCAAATGAAAGGCTTATCCGCCACAAGGCAGCTCTATGCGTCGAACGCTGGGAACCCTCTTAGTATGGTCTTAGACAGCTGAAAAAGACCGCCTCAAATTTTAAATAATTAAAGAATTAATATATATGCAATACAGTGCAATGAACGTGCATTTAAGATGCCTGCAAAAAGTGAATAATACATTTGGGTTTTGTGTTTTTTACATAGAATAAGTTGCTTTTTTGGTTCGTTTTTATACAGAACGTTTCGTTTTCTTATTTATATCTAACAGCTAACATTCTTATTATTTCTATTCGATGCATAATGAATAAAGATCTTCAAAATAATTTGATAAGATTGTTTTATTCAAATCAAATGTTCAAAGGGAGGTAATCAATTTTAATTCACGATAACTTTTATAGTAGTTCGTCTAGTGTACTACCGGAGAATGCTAATAGATGTTTTATACTGCAATTTTTCTATTAATGCAGCTTAAATGCGTTGAATTATTATGTGTGTGTGTGATTAACAGTCAATGGCTATGAAACGAATTGTAGCCACTTTAATCTAATGTACATGTTAACCTGTCTTGCCAATGTAAAATAATTGATGTGTTGCATTGTTTTGTTATTTCCTTTGGTAAGTATCTTATTAAACGTGTTACGTTCATTACTTTTTGCATATACAGCATCTATGATTCACCACGACCAGCATAGAATACAGAAAACTATCGGATTTTCAATGTTATTTACCACATGTGGGTACCCTTATTCCATTTGTACTTCTTTGAAAGAAAAATAAAGACAAATTATCTATGTAACATAATAGGAGGTTCATTTGGTGTTATTAAATATAAAGGTTCGCATTGCTTTTCTAACTCAAAAATGAGGGTCAAAAGGGGAAATCTTATTTTTTCAAAGTTCCTCGCAGTGCCCTTACATATTAGAAATTCGATTTCTTCAGCCAAAATGTGCAGTTTATTTTTTAAAACTCCTTAATTGTGGATTTTTATACAACAGATGGAATTTCCTTACAAAATATATTTACTTCACCAATCATTATTGACCAATCGTGTTTAACCTGACAGTTTTTTTTCACGTCCCTACCGTTATGCATTAATATATTGATACCTATAACTCGTTCGTGACAAATCACTCAATTTTGCGTCATTCATTTTGATTAAAAAATACTGCACGCATGTGTGAGGCGTAATACGGGTATAATTTTAAAGTGAATTATAGTGGGAATACATATATATAAAGTGTACGATAGATTGCACGAACCGTGGAAAAGTTTCGACACTCGCTTTTTTCCGTTTCAAAGCATCGTCCTTATATTGTGTTTATGTCAAGTCAATACACTAATAGTATCCATTTAATTTCTTAGACTAATAGGATACTGATAGGGTTCGCAGTGCTCAACATATACAGCTGCCCAGCAGATGGCGAAAGGGTGAGGCCATCAAGTTTGGGCTCATAAGGAAAGTCTATACATGGACCGTTGTTGATGACATGTTGCAGAGGGACGTCTATCCGGGTACACCGGCGTCATCTCCCAAAAAAAAGAACATCCCAATATAGCTGAAGATAATTGATGAAAATGACATTATTCAAACAATTCATGCAACACAGAATAACCAACCAATAAATTTCTATCGACGTTTGAGAAATGAAAATAGTATATTACGTAGATTATTTAATTTCTTTGCCAGTTCTTGCAAACAAAATATTTTTCCTGTATCATAGGGCTAAACATTGTAGAAAGAAAACGTTCATTTTGTATTCAAAACCAAAGGTGCACTCGATAACACATACTTAGTTTACCTCATATTCTGAAGTAAATTATGTATTTTAGGAATATTTAAAGTTAATGAACAACACTTATAGTTTATAACTAGTACAACCATCTACAGACATTATCAATATTCCTTATAATTTAATTTTGACGATAAAAACAGCGATGACGTCAATAAACTGTTTGAATGAAGGTATTAACAAAATACCGAACACAGATGAAACTGTCAAAAACGACAATCCACAAATCAAAGTCCAAGAAACCAGCCGACTCCAGAACCAACATAAAGCAACTACAACAATGGTCCTTACTTAGTACAGGCATTTCAAAGAAAGGGCGGGTTAAACCAGATTTTATGGCATGCCAAAACCTCCCGCTTCCATTACTGTAGAATGTGAGTTGGATTAATTGATTAGATGGGTTTCATATACCAACACTCACTAATATGTGTATCAAACAATCATCGTAGCATTATTGAATATAACAGCGTAACAACAGATCAGCAATACTCACGTCATCTGAGCCCCTCTTAACCTAACCCCCTCCCCCACTCGAAAAATACATAAATGTATGAAACTGGATGCTGCTTACAAAAGTTGATCAAGTAAACAACATACAGTATTGACATATTATATAGATTTTGTTTGATCTATGAATTGAAATACACACCGAACATATAAGTTTTGAGTGAGCGGTGAGAAGATAAGACAAAATGTCGACGTTAACTACCCATCGTTATAATGGCTAGAAAGCAAGAAGAAAAGAAAAGGAATAAGACTGTTTCAACAATTTCAGAACTATGGACCTCGGTGTCAGAGTGGACAAAGTCTACTATTTATCTCCGCCGTGTTACGAGACCGAGTTTGCGAGTTCGAATGTTCTCGACTCCAACCTCAAGATGTCGTTTTTCCTGCCGAAGTTCCCGGGTTTCCAGCTATTGTGTCGACTGCCACCCTTAATAACAGCATGCTACGATCATCCGGATAACTGCTGAAAGTTGCATTAACCAAATTTAAAAAAAATACAAAAAAGAAAAAGAAAACAAAATTCGTTGCATTTTCTTACAAAAGGAATCATACTGTATTCAGGTTTTAAATTAAAAACAGCATTGTGTAAGTTTCGTTATTCAAAATTCTAAAACGGGACCTTTATCGTCAACTACCGGTAATATACTCCTCGCTAAATTAACTTCAAACGCATGCCTATTTTGTCAAAATCTCTAGCGTCCTAAAAGCGTCCAAAACCTTACTATAATCATTGGAACCTGAACCGAATGATTTATCACTGCTAGTGAATTGTTTGGAAACCTGTGGTTGTTTTTGTTTTTATCTGTCTTATGCTTCCTTCGGATCGCCTTATACAAGGCTTTTCGCAGTTTCACTAACAATTCACATACAAGAGTCAAATATTCTTCATTATGACAGTGAATGTATTTTTCATCCTTGTTTAAATTAATAAAGTTGTTGTCGGAAATGGTTATTTGATTAAACAGAGTTTCTCGTTTTTGTTTATTGATTTGACAATACAAAAGAAAGTGTTCTTCATCCTCTAGGGTTATTATGATACGTATTTATACATGTACATTTAACTAAGTTGTAAATATTCAATAAAGCAGTGCTATCAATTAATTTGATTGATTAGTTGAGAGCAATGTTTTAGCTATATTTAGCGCGAAAAGAGGTAAACAAACAATAAATACCGAAATAAAAAGGTGCAGATTGCACCAGCGGGAAGCAAATTTCGAGCCACTAAAAAGTATGCAGTAATGGCTAGAAACGGAAAATTTAGTCTTTAGTAGAGCTACAATGTGCGTTCTTTG
Organism: Limnoperna fortunei; assembly: GCA_944474755.1. Taxonomy (NCBI): domain Eukaryota; kingdom Metazoa; phylum Mollusca; class Bivalvia; order Mytilida; family Modiolidae; genus Limnoperna; species Limnoperna fortunei. Next base: position 25,617,634 of record OX104112.1, on the reverse strand, counting down.
TTTCGAAATTTTACAAACGATGTATGTAAAGAGAGAGTGGCACTCTACAAACATGTTACCTATGATGGTCCGTGGCCATACTTTTCGTATTATGCCCTGACAAGCCCCCTCCCAAAAAATTCGAGAGGACCTCTCATATCTGCCACCTATGGACGCGCTGGGCAGCTGCGTGAGTCGAGCACTGGAAAACATCGCAGTATAGTCCCAGATTAATAATTTGAAACATCTCAAAATATTTCATAAATAATGTTTAGACATTTTGAATTCGAAATTAAAGTAGATAAACGTTTGTTTTTTCAAGGCGAAAGGTACTGTTAAAGAACTTTATTGTTTCGCAAAAGATCTACTGTGAAAAGTCAGGTTATTGACACTTCTTAGGCGCTGTTAATCTTTTGACAAAAGTACGCATGCGTTGAAAGTGGATATATCGGGGAATTTATTACTTTACGTCAAAAAATTATTTTTGGACATGATGTGTCGACAAGTAAGGTATTGAACAAAATAACAAAACATTTTGAATAGTTGGAAAGTAGTCATAGTAATCTGACAAAATAAAAAATATGTTTGATAAATTATTTATTTAAATAAGAAAACGAAAAAACCAAACGAACAAGCAAACAAACAAACAAACTTAGAACTCGTTTTGCTGCATTGGATCAATATTTTAAGCTGTATTATATGCTGTGAAGTAGATTTGCTTTAATTTGTTTTTTTGATGCCGCTTTCAGCAATCTAGTCAGTAGAATTTAAATGTTCGAAGCTCCAACCTCCGACCCCCCCCCCCACCCCCCCCAAAACAAAATAAATAAATAAATAATCAACAAACAAACCTAGAGGTTGATCTATTATATTTGATTGCTGCTTTGAATCATGAACTAAAATAGATTGTCTATAATGTATACTTATGCCGCTCTCAGCTTAAATCAACCCCCCTCCCCCCCCCCTCCCGGCCAAAAAGACAAAAGAAAACATACAAACAAACACAAAATTAAGTATTCTTTTTATTTTTTAAACTTCAAAACTCACCGCTTTACAATAGCAAGAAAAATTCTAGGTGTTTGTGTTGTTTTATGTGATTAATTTAATACATCAGTCTACATGCTTTTGCCTTGTACAAAGGTAAAAAGCAGGTGTCTGTGCTTTCTTCGGAGGTAGGCGCGAAAAAATATTGCAGCAACATTGTTAAAATATTGACCGATATCATTCTAAAAATGCGTCAAATCGACTGCATAAAAGGATATATACTATAATTATATTCTTCCTCTATTTGAATATGCATGTGAACTGTGAAACGGCTGTAACATAACAACAGATAGTGAAAAAATTGATAAGCTTCAACTCGAAGCAGCACGGATCATAACTGGTTTTCCCCAATACGCGAGTAAAGAAATTTCTGGGTTTTTTAAATGGGTTGGGAATCCTTTAGGTTCTAAACGAAATCGTAGTCAATTATGCTTATTTTATAATATACATAAAGACAAAACCCCTGAGTATGGTTGACTGTCTACCGGAACTCTATTCAGAAGACAAATATACTGGCACGCTTACAAAGGTATCTCAGTATAGAATACCTAGATGTAGGCTAGAAACCTTTTCAAAATCGTATTTCTCATCCACAATCCGGTTTTCAGACTTTCTAATTGGTGATCGCAATATAAATATCATAGCTATAGAGAGGCATGGTCAGTTGTTATACAGTCCGTTTGTTATTTAGACAATAAAATATGTTTTAAATAAACTGTCTGCTTTGTAATATTTGATATGCCGAGTAATGATGATGCGTAGTTCAGTAGGTCTACATGCAGGCTTGAAAGAAACCGGGCAGTAGAGCGATGTTTAGCGGGACTTTTTTTATCGAGTCGACAGGAAAACACGTATCGACATGTCGAATGTGTAAAACCAACAGTCAATCAGTCCTGATTCATCGTCCACTCAACAGACGACAAGATATTGGTGCTCGACGTCTACTAAGTAGCGCAGCCATTTTTCTCGTCTCGTTGTGGCAAGCAAAGTATGTCCACATGC